>JAUMJK010000415.1:0-336281 GCA_033558105.1 Coccyzus lansbergi | reverse complement strand
CACGAATGGAGCAGCACCCGCCGCTGGCGGCCCCACGGCGGAGGCGGAGGAGCTGGGCCGGGCGCAGGCGCGGAGACGTCCGCGAGCCACAACAAAGGGAGCAAGGGCTGGGGAGAGTCCCTGTCACCATGCGAACGAGCGTAGTAGCGGGTGAAACAAAAGACAGTCACTGTTACAAAAATAGAATGTTTTGATTTAAGCTCAAGTAGAGTTAAGAACAGAACCTATGAGGAGCGGCTGAGAGAGCTGGGGTTGTTTAGTCTGGAGAAGACGAGGCTGAGAGGAGACCTCATTACTCTCTACAAGTACCTGAAAGGAGGTTGTAGAGGGGAGGGAGCTGGGCTCTTCTCCCAAGTGACAGGGGACAGGACGAGAGGGAATGGCCTCAAGCTCCGCCAGGGGAGATTTAGACTGGAGATTAGGAGGAGGTTTTTCACAGAAAGGGTCATTGGGCATTGGAATAGGCTGCCCAGGGAGGTGGTTGAGTCACCTTCCCTGGAAGTGTTTAAGGCACGGGTGGATGAGGTCTTGAGGGGCATGGTTTAGTGTTAGATAGGAATGGTTGGACTAGAAGATCCGATGGGTCCTTTCTAACCTGGTTGTTCTATGATTCTATGATTCTTTGAAGTAATTGCGTTCTTTGAAAGGGAGATGGAGCATTCCGCTTAGAGTGTGGGTTTGGTTTTAAATGGTGGTTTTCCATACACTCTTCGTTCTTTGGAGATGGTCGCGTCTTGTGTGCAGTGTGACCTGTGCTGGACCAATGTGACTTCTGTGATGCCCTCTGCAGCTTTTCCTTACTTCAAATACAAGGTCAAGCAGAGAGCTGGAGCCGATTCTGAATTAGCAGGAGTTTTGACTGTTGTGAAGTTTCATAATAACACTAAAATTCGACATTGAAAAGTAATAAAATACACATCAGATTTCTGGGGAAATTGATCCATGTGCTTGTAAACGGAAAATCAGAACCACAGAAAAACCAGGTTGGAAGGGACCCATCGGATCTTCTAGTCCAACCATTCCTATCAAACGCTAAACCATGTCCCTCAGGACCTCATCTACTCGTGCCTTAAACACCTCCAGGGAAGGTGAAACAACCACCTCCCTGGGCAGCCTATTCCAATGCCCAATGACCCTTTTCATGAAAAACTTCCTCCAAATCTCTAGCCTAAATCTCCCCTGGAGGAGCTAGACATTGAAAAGTAATAAAATACACATCAGATTTCTGGGGAAATGGACCCATGTGCTTGTAAACGGAAAATGCTCTGTCCCCAGCTCTTGTTTGGCTGCAGGTTTGACGGACATCGCTCCCTCGCGTTGCTCAGGCCTGATAAGGGACGCTTGCCTTCCATGACTCCAAAACGAGTCTTGGAGAGTCCTATTTGCCGGCATTTTCGGTATGAATGGGCGAGTGGGCGGCGGGGACTACGCTTCCCAGCGCACCCCGCGCGGCGCGTTGCATGCCGGGAGCTGTAGTCTTCCAGCCTTGCGCGGCGCCGCTGGCGGCAACGGTGGGGGCTGCGGATCCTCTGGGCGGCTGCAGGAAGGCGGAGCGGGTCGAACTTCTCCTCGGCTCCCGGGAGCGTCCTCATGCGGGCGCCCCGCGGGGAGCCCGCTCTGGAGGAGTCCCTGGAGCGGTACCAGCGGCGCCTCCGAGGTGAGCGGGCGCCGCCTCTGGGTGCGGGGCCGGCGCGGAGCGGAGTTGCCCGTGGTCCGGTGCCGGTAACGCGGTGACACGGGGCTGGCCGGCCGTCCCTTCACTTTGAGGGGCTCTGTTGCCGCTGGCTGCTCTTTTATTTCGGTTCGTGTAAGTTTCAGCTGTCATCGAAACGTACAATTCTAGACAGGTGAGAAAGAGGGCGAATTGATTCCAAGGAGAGTGATAATTTCTTTGCAAGTGTTTTCGCGCCTGTTTTCTTATTCAATAAGCGACGTATGTATCCTGGCAGAGAGCACCTTCATCTCTTAGCTGTTACACCTGGGCTGTATCAGCCTTCAGACTCCCTTTGATGGGTCAATGTCAGCATCCACGTTCTGAAGAAACCCGGCAGATAACTCTCAGATACACCAAATGGGCACAATTATGCGGTAGACATGGTGCCACACATTCCATGTACTGTGAGATGCAGTCTAGGAAACATCGTTTCACAAAGATGTAACAATGGAAACATTTTTAAATAGCTACTTGATATCTGATTCTTAGGAAGTATTCTATGTTTCCTTCTCCAAGTAGCATAGGTTCTTTGGGCTGAGGGTTGATTTTATTTGTTCCAGAAAACAGAATTTAGCTCAAATTATCCCTCTTTGTAGATTAAGAGGGCATGTAAATGCTCCTTGGCAGTTGCAGTTAGAACGATTAGAATAACAAAATCAAGAGCATTTCTTGATACACGTAGAGCTCCTTTTGGAATATGCAAAAATAGTTAACAAAAGCATATGAATTACATAAGCATAGGTAACCCTAGTACTATATCATATTTCTTTTTCCTGTGCGTGAGTGTAGAAATCCACTAGATAATTTTCCTATGCCAGGTTTGGACTTTTAAGGAGGGAAAAGTGGGTTTGCTAGCACTTTAATGACAAAGGAGGAGTGATAAATTAGAATCTTAAAGCTGTAGTTAAGTACACGATTTTTCTGCTTAATAGATCTTCTGGTATATTGTCCTCCACAGAGATGTAGCTTTGTTTAGAAATGCCATGCTTGGAGGTTTTTTTGTTCGTTTCTGTTACCCTATTACAGGCATAAGTACAAGTTCAAACAGCTTGTTGAAAACTGGGTGGATTTCACAAGGTGTTATGCACTTTTGGAGTGATTTTTGTGATTATCTTTTACCTAGAATAGTTTGCTGGATATGTTTTTTCTGTTTCTATGTAAGTTCTGGGATGGGGCTACAGTGTTACTGAAACATTTTAAAAATTTATGTTCTCCTTCTCCTATAAGTCCGTAGTTGACCTGCCTTTTGATTTTAGGCCATGAAGGTCAGTCACTGCTGGCATTTTGCATTACTGGCAAGTCCAAAAGGTGGCATGTGAACAGTGAAGAAGGCAGAGTTCCTTTGCTCATCCTCATCTAAGGAGATATATTATTGTCTTTAGACTCCAGAGTCTTAGAAGTCCAGAGTCGCATGTTTTCGTTAACATCCATCCTGCTGGGGCATACAACCACTGTTGAATGCAGTGGTTGTGTTCAGCTGCCTGGATGCAATATTCTTGGCGTCCTTAGACCATAATAGCAAGTGAAGTCAAAGATCGTTGGTCTCCAAGCTGACTATGTATTCGTATATTTTCAGGTTTTTTAATACTTCCTTATGTAGATTTTCTTTTGCTTTTGTGTTTTGGTAAGGTTCATTTGTCTGTTTAGACCAGGATTGTCATCAAAATATGTTTTGATAGCATTTTGTAACAAAGCTCCAAATTTTCTGATTTTTGTCATAGAATCTTTATGTATTTCAAATATTCTGATGGAATTTCTCTTTTATTTGGAAAATCTTATGGAGTGCTTGGGCACTGTCAGATGTATGATATCATCATAGTTGTGATGAACCCTTAGGCTTTTGATATGTGGAATTTTGAAACATGTCTTTATACCAAGTTATCTGTAAGATGTAAGTGACCTCTAACTCTCGTAACTTCAAAGAGCCTTACAAATTTTGCTTCTTGGGCAGTTTAACTGTGTACAAGACTACTGTTAAAGCTCACCATATGTAATGTTTTGTTGTACATGTTATGTTCACACAACTTATTTTTATTTTACATATGTCTGAAAGGATTCTCTTATGCTAGACCTATTATGGGTTTTAATCCTTTCAGAACACAATCTCTAGTGTCTTTTTCCCACTCCAGTCTGGGAAGCATGGACTTTTTCGATATAGTACAGTTCATTTCACACATCCAGGGGTGCCTCTCAGTAAGTAGGTGTCATAAACATAAGCCCCATTCAGAGTGATGTAAGTTCTATTACATTTCTCAGCAAAAAACTTTGTTTCTCAGTGATACAAATTTTATGCCCTTTGACCTGCATAGCATTGCTCGTAGAATTACTACTAGCATTATGGATTTACTGTAGAACTCCATGACTTGAAAAACCTAATTCTTTACCTACTTCTCTTATATAGCTTGAGATTTTTCTCAAAACTCTGAGTATTTAGGATTTTTTAAATGCTGGTTTCTTAAACTGCCTGTGATGCTTGACCTTGTGTGGTTCCGGGCTGATGTATAGCAACAGGTTATTCCCACCCATTCCAGAAATCGAAAGAATCATTTTGCAGCCTTATTCAGTTTGATAGGAGGGTGTACAAGTTCTCAAAGAATAACCAATTAGTCTTCAGTGCTGTGCCCATTTTTGTAAGGGAAAATCCCTCAGAAGACCCACATTCAAGGAGTGCAGTTGTTCAGTAAACTGAGTCCAGTAGCCAGAGAACAGAAAGCCAGGCCAAAAAAAAAAAAAACACCTTACTAAGACATAAGGTGGTCTTAAAGCTCAACAGAGAGGCTCTGGTGAAATAACAAAAGCCCTGTAAACAGGACTTTTTCCAAGTAGTGTAGACCTGGTATAATGAAAGTCTCAAATGTTGTGTCTAATTATGAGTTAAGAGGCTGATGTTTGTACAGTTTGGGTTATTAGGTCACTGTGTAAACTTTCACTCAGTTGAGGAGATGATTTCAAATGAACCTCAAAGTGTTTAGGAGATAATAACATTTCTGTTAGAAAGTTATTCCCAAGGGAATAGAAGTATTTTGTAAAGGAGACTAAGTGCTGTGCTATTGTATTCATGTTAATAACTAAAAATTGGCATGCACAGTGTGAATGTCCAATGGGCCGTCTTACTAAACCAGTGCCAAGAGCAGAGTGTGATGGCTTCCTGCTGCTTTTCCCCTTTCTCCTGACAGCTGTAAGTATATGGATAAGACTATTTAGAGCCCACTTTGTTTCTAGCATTCATCTGGTTACTTAGACAGAGAACTGTTATTTTTTTTTTAATGTTGTGTTTTATAGCAATGCGTTGCTTTTGGGTCAGAGTCACTATAAAAGGAGGAGCAAAGGAGGGGGAGAACAACCTTTTTAGGTGCAGTGCCTAATACAGGCATCTCGTAAATCTGCCCTATGAAAATGCAGAAATTATGTTCTGTATTCCACTGCATTACTGAGTGTAGTGTCCTGTGTAATTTCACAGTATGAAGAAGCAAGCTGTAAGAGGAGCAGATGAAAATATAAGACTTCTACAAATACAGTTTCATTTTCTGGCTGCTTGTTGTGACTCCAGAAATAAAGCAGAAGAGATGTGAAGTCAAAGCTGTCCTAGGAAAAATGAGTATGTGGCCCAGTTGCAGCTACCAGCTCTCCAGAGTTAGCTGTGACACTGACACAGCTAAGAATCCAATTTTAAGTGTAATAGATAATTGTAAATTTTTGGCTTAGGCTTTTTGCTTTTATTTGGCAATTGTTTCTAAGTGTTGTGCTGAACAGAGCACATAATGTTTGTTTAAGGGTGGAGAATCTTTCAGAAGGAACTGGAAAATGCTTGAAGTTTATCACATGTGAGGGTCTCTCAACCTTAGACATATGCTTTATGATCTGCAGAAGGGACTGGATTAGGAGCTCATGACAACAAAAAAAATGCTGCAGCTCCAAAGAACAGTTTCTTCTTAAGAATGTGATAAAAGCTGTGTAGAAACCCACCAATTTCTCATATAATGCAACAACTCTGAAGGTTGAAAAACCAAATCAAATGTGCCCATGATTCATTTGAAATGTCTGAGTGTTAAAAACATCTTAAGGCTCTGGCTTATAAGCAGCCTCCTATCACTCATTGCTTTTGTTGAACGTTTACATGTAGAATCCTAGCAACGTAGGTAGTAATCAATAGGATACTTTCAGTTTCCAAACTGCAGTATAATATGTTAGTAGCATGGTAGCATACCTGTGTTTGGCCGCCAACAGAGAAGAACAGCTGTAAATCAGAATGGTAAATAAATTCCAAGAATCTGCAAAACACAATAAAAACTTGCAGAGAAATTCTCAGTTTCAGTATTTTTTAAGAATTATTTAGCTGAAATGCTAGTTTAGAAGATATGATATACTATTTTAGATTTCTAAGTGTCAGTAGAAACAAAGTTTACTCTTAGACAGTATTGTTATATATCTTAGACGTGTTTGTTGAATGTATAGCCAGTAATTTACAATCATCTTCATGTAAACATTATTAGAACTGGACCATTAGCTTTAAATGGTAGACTTACAGCAACTTTTTCATACATATGTAGTTAATTTTCTTCAATTTATGTTTCTTAGCACCTCTGCCATCTTCGAGTTATTTTCCATGTCTTTCAGGCAATTCTGTTCTTTTGGATGACTGATTAATAATCTCTCCACTATCTCCCACAGTATTTTGTATGGCATTTCTGAGTCCACAAATGAGGTAGCTTTGGTGCTTTCCTTTAAAGGAGTGTTCTTTATAGACAGTCTTAGGCAGACTCTGAAAAAGCATCTTTTGTTTAGGCAATGCAAACACAGTTCAGTGCCTTCTCTGGTTATACTGTTTTCACTTCAGTGGCTAATTGTTCTCTCTTCCCAACTGACTTGTACTTCAGAAAATAACTACCTCTTCTATGTTGTATTTGACTTCAGAGTGTCCTGAATCTAGCCTTTATTTTTTTTTTTTTTTTTTACAAATTGAATGGATCTGTAATGTGTCTTCAGCAAAAAAAAAAAAGTTGTTCAGCCATAGTACTGGCATGCCCATATGAAAAAAACCCTTATACCTATTATATTTATACAAAGATCCTTCTCTGGAAAAAGGATACCTGTACTCTATTTTCAGGGAGTAATATTTAGATTTTGTAATGACACCGAGTACAGAAAATAACCAGGTTTTTCAGTGCTTCTTTCAGGAAGTATCTTTGTTCAGTATGTAGCACTTTCGGCATGTGGTCTTTGAACATTAATGAATGTTTCAGTCAGGGCCCTGTTTTGTTTTGGGTTTTTGTTTGGTCTTTTTTCATTGGTTTTTGTTTGTTTGTTTGTTTTTGTTTTGTTTTATTATCCAAAAGCATTATGCTTAACTGAACTTTATCAAGTCCAAAATTATATTCATGTTTGGATGGATTGAGGGATATCTTTGTTCCTAGAACAGTGTGGTCTTGATCCTGGATTAGGATCTCTGCTTCTGTCTCTGAAATAATAATCGGTAATGTATTTCTTTATAGTAGGTGTTAGATTGTTGCTAAGGCAGTAAATAAGTTATCTGCCAGTCCCTCGTGGCAAGTGCTGCCCATGATTTACGTAATAGTTGACAATTTGACTGTTTTTGTGGAATGGTAGCTTGCCATTTTCCATCATCATCTCAGATGATCTAAATACTGAAAGCCAAAGAGCTTTATAGTAAATAAATATATCTTTTGAAGTTTTAATCCAGGTAAGTCCATTTTCATTTATATCCTAGGTGTTCCTACAGGAAGAAACACGTCAGTGAAGTTTTGTCATGCGACAGCAGTGTGTGTTCAGGCTTTATTCATAAAGTCTTATTAAGAAGTGTCTTCTTAATGTCCAAAATTATGTCCCTTATTTAGGAAAAAAAAAGTTATAATCTATTCATTCTCTTTTACGTTTCTTGTTCAACTCTTACTAAGTAAGTGTTAGCTCTTTGGTGTTCATTGAATGCAAAGACAAGCTATTGGAAGCTCTTAACTCCGTTTTCCACTGGTCAGTGTTTTGCTTATGGCAGCAACTCTCGGGATTTGGAAATTGGCAAGGCTTTAAGAAACTTTGGCAAATATGTGATGCAGCTTTCAAAAAAAATGCAGTAACATTATTCCAAAGTCAGGAAAGTGTAGTCCAGAAAGGTAGACTTGGGTGTGCCAATGATAATGATTTCGACGTGTTTTACTACAACTGCTCAGTATATTTATGTAAGAAGAGGACACAGTGTAAGAAGGTCTCTGTTTTCTTTGAGGATAAAGCTTGGAGTTCAGAAGCGGTAATGTTATAAGGAGAGAAGTTGTGGGAAAAACTGTATGGGGGCCTGTTTGGTTTTGGTTTGGTTTGTTGTTCTTCATTGGCTATGGGGCAAATACTGACACTCTGGTGTTGTCTGACAGATATCTACAGTGAAGGGGAAATGACGGATTTTTGTTGCTATCAGATGATGTGCTACATGATGACTTACTTGACATTGATCGCCTCTTGGCAACAGTTTGCTACACATTTAAGCCATTCCATCAGAGATACTTCCACCATTTCTCACTTAGCTCTCCCACTCTCATAGCATCCTGGAACATACAAGAATGGATGAATAGCTTCAATATACCAATAGAGAAATATTTGACTTAAACTCCTCTTTTTTGAGTCATTGCCTTGTGAATTGTGTTTGGGATTACTATAATAAAGTATGACTATTTAATGAAGTTAATATAAAAGGCAACATAATAAGCACATTTTAAAGGATGGAGTACCTAAAACTCAAAAAAACTGTTATTAGTAATAAGATGACTGGGCTTTAAAAATAAGTACTGAGAAAAGATTAATAGGTCAGAAGCAGGTCAGGTTTTCATTAAAAAGTAGCATTGCTGAAAAGTGAGTGTTGGCGGGCACACTAGACTATTCTTAAACATGTTCTTAAATATAATGCTTCCTAGGGGGTATTTATATTTTGTAAGCTATTTTTAAGTTTTAACTAAGTAGAGAAAAAGGCTGGAAAGGGCTGCGAAAAGCGTAACAGTGGGGAAAAAAAGCTTTTTGCAGCTTCAGTCAGGATGATATCAACTTAAAAAAGATAAAGTGAAGGTAGAAATATGTATCTTGCTTTTGGTCTCTGACTGAAACTGCTATTCACATTTCCATTTGTAAATAGCAGCATGTATTATACTCTGAGGCATGTCTGCTGAGTTCTACCTAGCAAATGCTTAAGTGTTACTGGGGGGTTTTAAGTGTTTTTTTTGCCTATGAGAAAAAAAATTTTTCAGTTATTTATGCATCATATAAATTTATAGATAACGAAAATTAACAATAAATTAATGATGTATATTGGAAAGCTTGCCATTTTTGTAATTGTAGTAGTTGCTTCAACAAAGAATACCTTATAAACTTTTATAAACTTTACCTTATAAACTTTATCTCACAAGAGTGAAATTTGTGTTCTGTAGGCATCTATACATAAATGTTTCATGTGCAGTAACCCTAGGGAAGAATAACCCTCCAAAGAATTCAGGGTTAAATGAAGAAAATAGCTATGATTTTATGTTTCTGAATATCAGGTAAGGGTTGTGGGGTTTTTTGAGGGGGGAGGGTGTTTTTTTTTGTTTTAAGTTATTAATAACTTAGTCATTAACAAAGATTTTCTGATTCAGGGTAGTTTTGACTAATTGTCAGAAATGATTGTAGCATCATTTTGGAGAAGTGTAAAAGAAACATGTCTTCTTGTGTTCATAATAAAGTAGTGGTGAATCGTGACAGGGGACTGCCTCATCAAGTGCATATGCTCTGTGACTAATGTATGGGTTATTTTCTTTGTTCAGTTGATATTGCAGTAGAACCTGGAGATTCTGCTTTGAATATTACATAAAACCATACTACTTGGGCACTACTCTGTCTTTTTTCACTTAGTATATACGTTGCTTAAAGGGAAGAGAAATAAAATACTCATCTCTATTTGTATATAGGCAATTGAAAGAAAGCAGTAGTAAGTGAATTGCTTAAGGTCCTAAAGTGTGTACCAGAAGTATCATACTTTAAATCCAAGCCAATATTTTCTGATTACCACTCTAGACATCATCTCTCAGCTGCAAATCTCTCAAGGTTCTTGTCTGCCCTATTGGAAATATTCAGCTGTGTAAGAGTGATATGGTATTTAGGATTGGAAAGGTTTTGGGTTTTGTGAAGTCAGCTGAATCAAATTCAAAAAGAAAAGGACTTTAAGAAAAAAAGTATTGTACTGAAATTGAGAAAAAACTGCTACTGTTTTACAGTGTCATCCTCCAGTAGGTTAGTTAGTTCTTGAGAGGGTTCATAAAACTATGAACAGTTTTTTTGCTGATTATTTTGTCTTGGATTTCTTCCCCCAAAATGATGAGTGTTATTTATTTTTCTCGCTTGTTCAGAAATCATGGATCTTTATTAAATAAGCTGGTTTATGTTGGCTTGGTTTGCTGAGTTTATACTCAATTTACTCAGGTATTTTTTTCAGTTGTGCTATATGTTGATTTTTGTATGTAGTGGCATCATTAGAGTACAGAAATATTTTTCGTGGTATCCTGTCCTGCACATTGTATGAAACAGAGCATATGCTAGGAAATATTTTAGAGTCAAAAATACTATTATTAGTTGAAACTTTGTCACTGCTGGAAGTTTTTAATGGTGACTATTTATGCTGCTGTAGAGTCCTAATATTTCTTCTGCAAATTGTGACATACAGAAGTTGTTTTGGTTTTTTACATTAGGTAGTTTCTTCTAGTGGTTGAATTTTGATCAAGTAGTTGAGCTTGGCAGATGCTGGATGCCTTTAGTTCTCCCGTTTTTTATAATTTTTTTTTTTCAAATTTAAAATATCATATGTTATGTTGTTTATTGTGGCTAAGTATGTAATTCTTTTCAGAGCGTGCTAGTGAAAGCATCCAGCAATTGAAATATGCCTTGGAGGAAGGATGGTTGGCAAAGGGTGAGAGTGAAGCTGAATTTGACCAACCCTTTGTGGACAGGGATAATGATGACAGTGGGAATGCAGCCTGGCAGGAACAGCAGCACAGTCATGCAGGTAAGATTACTCTGAAAGCAAATAGTTTAAAAATCATTAGAAATTACACTAATTTTGAAGGAAAAAAATAAACATGTTTCTTTTATAATCAATGGGTTCTTTTTCTCTTCCTAGTTAATCAACTTAAAATTCTGTTGCAACATCAAGGAAAAATGGAAAGTGAAGCATCTCTGTCAAAGAGGAAGATATCGTTCTGTGTATGTTTCTTCTTTTTTTATTTCCTGTTGCTTGAACGAGTGACATGCATGATGAGATAAATTTTCTAGTATCCGGGAAGAAAAAGAAGAACCAAATCATTTTTATAGCCTGAAATACAGGAGATTCTTAAGGCTGTGACCACAACTTGGTGTGCCATAGCAGAAGAAAAAGAAGTCTCTAAGACAGGATTTAGATCTTTCTCCTCTTTTATTGACCATGCAGTGTGAGTCACAGTCCACGTAGCTTTCACTTTTCTCATCTTTTTCTTTACACCAAAAGTTCATTTTTTTTTATTCTGGAAACAGATGGGGTTGACTACATGAACAAATTCCTGTAAAAGCAGCCTCTACTTTCCTTTGACTGTACTTTGTGGATTCTGGAAGGCTTTCTTATGCTGTAACCATGCTTTTTCTTTCAAGGATATGGGATGTTCATGTAGAACAGCTTTTGTAGCTCTTTGCCAAAATGCATTGGTCTCTGTCAAAGTTAGTTTACACCCTCCCATGGGTTTCTCAGATTTAGCCTTTTTACAGCAGAACTGCACTGAGGTACATGCAAGGGATGATTTGGTTACTATTATCTAGCAGTTACTCTGTATGCTTAAAGGAAAATAATTTAAAGGCATTGTTTGAGTTTTCTTATTTGATGGCCTCCACTGACTACTTCAGTTTATACTAAGCAAACCAAGCAACTCTTTGCTGGGAAAATTGAGGTAGTGGCAGTACAATCTGTAACCTGTATTTCCACTGTGTTTCCTTGAGCCTGTATAGTGAGCCTAGCTCTATTGTTCCAACATTAAGAATTTTTATTTAAAGCTCAACTTTTCTCAGTGTTATAAAATCTGCAAGCTTAGTGTTAATTATCCTGCTAGGTACTTTTGCCTTATCGTGGTGCAGGCTAGAATTAGTGTTTTGTGGCTCAAGGGAACAATGCATCATTGGTTGATCTTGACATGACATGAAGCATTACCAATTTGTATTTAGCTTTTGGAGGGGAGCGAAGGCATAGTTTAATCAATCTTTGTCAACATTTTATACTTACATTGGGAAATTCTAGTAGAGTTGAAAAATTCTGAAAAAGGGATGCTTTTTCTAAGAAACATGTGATAGTGCTTTCATGGAATGGATTAAAGGCATGGAGGAAAACACAGAGATGACAATTTACTGCCCTAGCATTGTTGCATTTCTTCCTGTTGAAGTTTCCAGTGAGAGGGATTCTGTGAAGTGGTGGTCTTATTCTCCTTTTCAGCTGTCTTCCATCAGCTTACTAACCAGGATGTGAAAGTGTTCTGAAGACAGACTAAGTGTAAGGCTCAATAAATGTGGAAATACAAAAGTACACACACATACCAAAAAACCTAGACCCTTCTAAAATACAAGCTTGCCTGGTGGTTTGCTGGACATCGAAGAATTGCTTCTTGTATAAGAAGAATCAGATTCCCAAAGGTCAAGGAAAGCATACTTGGATTACTCATAATCTTAGCATAATTCAAAGCAGACTGCTGAATATTAGATAACTACACATGTCTATTGCTAAATATAATATTTCACAGAAAGTATGTTAGTAAACTTTACAGTATTTCACATGTAGAAATAACATTGTCTTAATTCCCTTGACTTGCCCATTGATGAAAGTTACAATAGACACGAAATGAGTATGTCTTTCTTTTAATTACACCCAGATTACTGGGTAGATTTTACTTTTGCTGTCTGCCTCATCAGCTGAGGTCAGGACCAGGGAAGATTGCTTCATACAACAACTGCAGTTCTACAAGCTGGGTCTTGGCTAACCTATCTGAACCCAGCCTGGGTTCCTGACCTTGTTGTTATAGGTGGAGTTCCTTGACTGATTCCCCTTGTTTCTTGCCAGTTTATGGGGCAACAGATTTAAGACTGCCAGCAGGGGCGTTTCTAATTCTGGGTTTAGAGGTTTGAAGTTTGAGGCATTCTGGATAAGTACAGAATGGGCAATATTATTTGGGATGTGGACAAAACTATTTATCACCATGTAGAATTCCAGCCTCTAAAGTTGCCAATATTTATATTTTATAAACCCTTGTACTTGAAAGGTAAAATCTGCAATATTGTGAATGCAAATGTCAGCAGAATTTCTGAGGCTCAGGGATAAACATTTGACAGTTCATACTGATCAGATGTGTCTTTCAGTTACAATTTAATATTTGACCTGCCAAAATAGACCCAACTCTTGACCTGTGTTCTTTTGTGCTTCAGCACATGTTTTAGTATCAGAATATTAATGAAAAGTCCCAAAATTAATTTATAAGTAATTGATATCATTTGGGAAGTTAAAAAAAGGTAAAATTAAATAAATCAGAAGTTATTTACTAGGCATTTGCCCCATGAAAGGGCAGGCAGATGCTTCTAGTAGAAGTATCACAGAGACAGTGCTGTTTATCATTAAGTTGTCTCCTTTGTTCTTTTTCTGTTGGGAAAATACACCACATATTTCTTTTTAGTGAAACCATTCTTTAGCAATCTTGTATGCATTACACCAATGTCTCTCAGGTTATACATTAGCACTGTGTTTTCAATGAAAACTAATTCTAATAGAAATGGAGTTTCTCACATTTTCAAATACTGTGATGGTGTAATTTTTTGGGGGAAGGCAGCTGGAGGTTTCAGCTGCAAGATGTCTTATTTTTTCAGAAAAGACAGATAGGTGAACAGGAGCCAGCGGAGCAGAATGAGTTACAAATAGTCTCAGTGCTCTGTGATATATACTGTAACAAGTGTGATTAAATTTTTTAAAGCTAATGTAGTAGTTGAGAATAACAGACTTGAAAGCAGAGTTCTGAGGCAACAGAACATGGAACTTGGATCTGGTGAACCAGGTGGAATATACTGCAAATTTAGGGTCCCATCTCTAGACATTTTTCTAGATGGTTGTGGAAAACATTCCATTTGTCTCCACAATCATAGTTCTCCTTTTAATATGGCCTATATTTACATTGGGTATAATTTGGCAGGAACCCTTTTGTTGCTGGAAACCTTACCCTCGCCTTGGTTAGTGGATTTTTTTTTTTCCTTTATCTTTAAAGGTTAGACAGGGAATCTTAATGCCTTATTGGCAGAATACTTAGATAAGATAACTAGTAGATGTAATAGCTAGCCATTACTAGCTTGGTTTGAGGGATTTTTTATGTTTTTGAATGGTGAATGTGTCAAAAATAATACTTAAAACCAAATATGTAGTTTTCTGAGTATTTTGGGAGATTCAGGCTCTTTAGAGTCCAACTGTTCGGTTAGTTCCTGAAAATAACTTCTATGATCTCTGAGACTTTAAATGTATTAGAGAAGCATATCATGGAATATGTATATACAGAAAAGTATGTTTACTGACTTGACTTCACAGATGTTAGAATTGCATCAATTTCTAAACTATCTAGGCACTGGTTTGAAGATATTTGTTTTAATCCAAAGCAGTGAATGAGCACAAGAAATGCAGCCTCTGAGGGGACCCAAATAACAGCTTTGTATGAATTTTGTATCCATACCAGAAAAGAATGTGAAGAGGGGAAATTTACCCTATGATGGGTAAAACTGTTCAGTTAATTGGTCAAAAAATGTAGATGTCTCTTGTATAAGAGGATATGTGTTTTCCTTGAAAGCATGCCCTAGTTTGACTATCTTAATTATTCAAAAAATAAAAACCCCTAAACCAAAACATTGTGCCTTTCATTGATATTCTTTTTTAGCCTCAGGAATTAAAATAGTTCATCTCTGTCAACTATCATTACACTCTACTTACTTCTTTCAGTACGTGAAATTTGCAGTAGTGGAATGTCTAAGGTAGTAAACCAATATTGAAATACATAAACAGGATGTGTAAGGATCTGATAATAGCTGATTTTTGTTTAAATTTGTTAGTAGAGACTACATTAAATGTTTTTGTTGTTATTCAAAGGCAGTTTAATTGCAGATTAATGTAATTATGCTTACTGTTAGTCCATTAAAATTGTTTTAAAGTGTGCTGTACTTTGTTAGAAGCAAATTAATTATTATACTACTAAAATATTTGTTATATAAACTCTAAATGAGTCCTTTTTATTAGACCGACAAGTGCTATTGGTTAATAGGATTAAAGAGAGCCTGAAATTTTCAGGAAAGAGTTTCATTTAGGATTTTAAGGGTTCTTTTGTAACACGTTTTTTGTTCCTAAACTGTACTGCATTCTAAGGAGTACATGGTGTATTGTATTTTTTATTAATTGTATGTAGTACTCTGTGTGCAAGTAATATCCTTTTGCTATAAATAGAAAACTGCAAAATGACTTGTTATTCTTTACTTCCTTCAGAAACCCTCAGAAGCTGCAACTGGAGATGTACCAGCCCGTTCTGATCTTGTTCCTATAATCAATGATCAGTCACAGTATATTAACCATTTAGAAGCAGAAGTGAAGTTTTGCAAGGTATTAGACAACATATTTCACCTACCAAAACCCTGGTCCTCTAAATAGGAAGAACTGCTTTAAAAAGAGCTTACACTAAATCCTGATTTTGGCCAAGTCTGAGCCAAAAGCAATTCCGTGGATACTAAGTTTTACCATTCATCTTGGTGCTTGTGTAGTGTTTAAGGGTCTTCAAAGACATTTTAGTTCATATCACAAATGTAATATAGATAAGCAATGTTTTTTAAGTATTTTTGTACCATTAATTTCCATATAACAAATCAGTATTTTGAGTATTCCTGTTCTCTATAAAAGGGTTAAAATACTTGAGATTGCTAATCTATATTTTCGGTCTCAAGATGCATTTAGATATAAGTAGACTTCTCAAGGAACCTTTTACATTCAGTTCCTGTATCCTATAGGAGGAATTGTCTGGCATGAAAGATCGAGTACAAGTCATTGTACTTGAAAATGAGGAACTCCATCAGAAACTGAAATTTTTAACTGCGGAACAAATGTTGAGGGAACAGACTCTTCCAGATGCCTCAGTAAGTTTTTAGGTTTTTTGTTGTTGTTTTAATTGGTGTTCAGAGATCTGATACTTTTTAAGGAAGGCTACATAAATTGTTATCTGCCAAGTGAATTTTAGTCAAAATTTAATGAGAGTTAGTAAACATGGATTTTTGTGGATAACATCATTATCGTAGGTTGTCAACCTAAATAACTTTTTATTGGTTCTCATATTCTGCTCTGATGAAAATTGTGAGATTCAATACTTAGATAATTTATATTTGTTTTTAAAAAAACAGCCTACAAAATTATAACTGCAGCATTAATATTTTTATTTTAGGCAAATACTCAGAACTCATGGCCTGTAGGTGGTAATGACTGTATCATGCGTCAGCCTGTCACCTCCTCGCCAGCACGTAACAAAGAGCAGCAGGCTGTTGTTACAGCAGCTGTTGGAGAAATAGAAAAATGGCATGAAGAACTGGTTAGTATTACCTTTCTTGCAGAAAACTTTTAATACTTTGTTTTTGCTGCAGTTGTGATGATTAATTTTTTAGCAGACATACAGAAGGAGTTCTGATTGACTGAACCTTAATCTGAGCTCAAATTTTATTCTCTTAAACTTCATCTTCTCATTATGTCCTTGTTAATATTATTATCCAGTTAGACACAGATGGCATGTTGTATCTGCAGATGTTGACTTCTCAGAGATAAGTCTTTGTTTAAGAACGTTCTGTCAGTGATGGCTCTACTGTGCTTTGGAGATTCCTAACAGTGGCACAAGGCCCAAGCAGGTGGAAACTAGCTGACGTAATTTAGGCAGCACTCCAGGCAAGGTCTTTCACAATGAGTCTGCTCCTGGAGCAATGCAGGCTCAGTAGGGTATAAAAGTCATTTTTTTCAGTCTTTTCCATAAGCTGAAGGACACATTTTGTGCTTTTAGAGATACAGAGGAGTCCCAGTGATTCAAAGATGATGTGGCCTCTCTCTTGTCTTTTTTGTTTGGGAAGATATTCTTAATTTTTTTTTTTTTAAATTTAAACTGGTAGGGGTAGCATTGCTATTTTTTGGGAAAAACAGAATCACAGAATCACAGAACAACCAGGTTGGAAGGGACCCATCGGATCTTCTAGTCCAACCATTCCTATCTAACACTAAACCAAGTCGCTCAATACCTCATCCACCCATGCCTTAAACACCTCCAGGGAAGGTGAATCAACCACCTCCCTGGGCAGCCTATTCCAATGCCCAATGACCCTCTGTGTGAAAAACTTCCTCCTAATCTCCAGCCTAAATCTCCCCTGGCGGAGCTTGAGGCCATTCCCTCTCGTCCTGTCCCCTGTCACTTGGGAGAAGAGGTCAGCTCCCTCCTCTCTACAACCTCCTTTCAGGTACTTGTAGAGAGTAATGAGGTCTCCTCTCAGCCTCCTCTTCTCCAGGCTAAACAACCCCAGCTCTCTCAGCCGCTCCTCATAGGGTCTGTTCACCAACCCCTTCACCAGCCTCGTCGCTCTTCTCTGGACTTGCTCCAGAGCCTCAACATCCTTCTTGTGGTGAGGGTGCTTATCTGAATATTTTGATATATTTTATCCGTGTGCATATTTGCAGTATGTAATTTAAAAGGTACTTTTCTTCTTAAAACATATTACGTTCTTTTTTTTCCTAGTAAAATACATTTCTGTTATTTTTCTGTCTCATTTAAAACTGAAAACCTCTTCAATGATTCCTAACACCTGCAGTTGTTTGAAAGCATTGTACTTTTTCTTCATCTGTAATATTTAAAGCAAGAGAATCACATTGATTGTGACTTTTTTCTAAGTAACACAGTGAGCTAAATCTCTGCAATTTTATCTCTTCATCATGGCCATAGTATTTAACATTGGTGTGGTTGATTTGTAGGTCTGATTCTTCACCAAGTAATGAGAAGAAGTCCTTGTATTGTAAATAAGTAGCCTGTACACTTCAAGTTCCTCCAAATTTCTCTTTTATTTCTGCTGACTTGTGAGAGAGCAAGAGCAAAGTCAAGACATCAGTTTGTGTAAATCATTGTAGATAGCTGTAGTTGAAGCTGGAGCAATTTACCATATGGCAAGATGTATAGAAATAAGAGAATGGGAGGGTTGTTCAATTTGTTGATTTCACAGTTGTGAAATAATGTTTCAACAAATTTATATCTTCAGGGGAAAAGAATGAGTGTGGCTAATACATAGATTTATTTGTAAAGACTAAGAAAGCAAAAGACTTTTTTCTCCCCTCTTTTTCTAAAGGAGAAACTAAAACTTCTTTATCAAGAAAAAGTCAATGTTCTTGATGCTCAAGTACAGTCTCTAAGGTAAAGTGTTGGTTTTTTTTTTTAATGAAGACTATTGTTAATAAATTATCACTTCATAGCAATATGAACCACTCTTAATTAGAATTTAAGTAAGGAGATGCATGAATGTCTAAATGTCATAGTTTTTGGCAGTATCCCTGAAAACTGGTTTTACATGCAGGTTTTTCAAATATAAATGTATTGACGTTTAATATACTGCTGTTATATAGCAATATTAGCAATATTCAATTAAATTTTTATTTTTACCATTTTTCTTTATAGAAAGATCATGTCTGTTAAAGTTAGACCAATCAAATAAAAAAAAGAGAGATCAGAATTCTAACCTGCGTAAGCTTTTCCCATAATTAACTGCTTCCTACTAATATTTTATATCACAAGTTTAAAAAACTTAAGCATCAAAATAGTTTAGGTTACATGATGTTTACAACTAGTTTAGGAGGAGGAAAACATAGTTTTGAAGCATGCAGGCAGGGTTTCCAGTCGTGTAACCTGCATATCTTTAAACACAAAAACATTTGAAAATAAGTCCTCTAGTACTCTTCAAAATATTAAAGGTTTGAATAGATAGCAAACTATGGAAAAAAGAGATAGTCTCAGCCACTTTAGGATTTGATGTTCTGGAGTAAACCCTCCCCTGTAAAGATGCATTCGTGATACTGCTGCTGAATCTCTTCAGTTATGTTGTTCCTCTAAATAAATTGTAGTTTTGTCTTGAAATTCTGGACTGCTGTGTGTGTACATGTGTAAAAAGAGTTACTGGTAGGGAGATGAGTTGAAATATGCCCTCTGGAGGGGTGAAATCTGAAACATGCAGAGCCATTTGTGCTATTGAAAGTAAAGGAGTATCTTGCATTTCAACTACATAATAAAGTTCTGCCCTCCTTCCCTTCCCTGCCCTGCCCTCCCAGCTTTAAGTGTTATGTATATACTCAGAAATAAATACTGGAGGCTAAAATAGTCTGAACGTTTCCACAACATTATTCAACCTCTCAATTTTGCCTAAGGGGCATGATCTTTCAAACTGCAAGTTCTGCAAAGCACTTGAGCATTTGCTAAATTTTAATTAAAGGGAGAAATTGTATCACTTTCAGTAGGACTATCCTTGGGTGTATTTTTCTTAAGCATGAATTTAAGTACGACTCCCTGGTTTCTGCCCAAGATTCCCCAACAATAGGTCTGTTGTACCATGACTGTCTAAAGGTGTATGCAGAGTAAATTCTGTTCAGGTTATGCAGCATTATATTTAATAGACCAACTACTAAAATTGGAAAAAGTGCACAGAAGATTTCCCAGATGGAAATAAGCATGCATGAAGTGTGTGTATCATTTGCTCTGTAAATCCAATGCAACCAGAATGTGTCAGACTTACTATGTGTATGCTGCCCAGATGGCCTGCATAACAGACCAAAAGCTTTGGATTCATTGCAAAATTTGTCAAATTAATCTGTATATGCATAGTGTGCATTTGTCTGGAACTTCCTGATGTCAACATTCCTACTGTTTGTGCTCTCCCCAGCCTGACACATGCTTAGCAATTCTGGAGAAAATTCTTCAGAGCACCTGGTAAAAATTTTGGAGTCAAGTAGACAATAATGTTTGTTACTGAAATTCTTACAGATATTTTTTGGTTGCACCTGTAATTGTATGTTGCATCATAACTTGTAGAATTGTTTGATTGCTCAAATAATATTTTATTACTTCTTCTTTCTAGAAAAGACCTCTCAGAATCTCAGAAGATGTGCAAAGATTTGGAAGGAAGATTAAAACACCAGAAGTCACTTGTTTCAGCCACAAATTCCATTCGTGTTGGTGGTCTGTGTCTGAAATGTGCACAACATGAGGCAGTTCTTGCACAGACTCATTCTAATATTCATATGCAGACCATTGAGAGGGTAACAAAGTAGGTTTAGAGGGTATTTACTTTCTCATTAAAAGTATAGTTGCTTACTTTAAACCCTGTATGGCACAATGTGTTGCATCCATTGAGAGGTGTACTTACAGAACAGTGAAATCCCAAACTGAAGTTATAATACTAAAATCGATGGCAGAATGTGAATGTAGGTGCTAACCACTTTGAAATCCATGGTAGGCTTGCTACTTATTTCAACTGGGAAAAAATGTTAGTTGTCACCTTGTAATTGTGATACCTTGGACTGTCTAGATAATTAGACTGTTGGTAGTTTGTTTCCTGCACTTTTTGTACAAACTCTTCACTCTGTCAGAACAAATATTATGGAAGTCCATATATTTTGATTGATTATTTGCTGCAAAAGTTCCTTATCTTTTTGTAGCTGGAGTTTTTCTCTTTGCAGTTGGGGAACTTTCAGGATACATCAGCAGTGTAATCCTTTTCTTTTCTCATTGAATTTGCTTTGTAGATCAGGTGATTGGGATGGAATACATTGGTCCTCCCAAACTACAACAAGTCAAGGAAAGAAGCTCCTTTGGATCAAAAAATAAAATTTTTTAAAAAAACAACTAGAGAGGCTGGACATAATACATATCATTCAGAAATCCCAACAGCATTAAAATATTTTATTCTCAAGAAATTCTGCTACTCATCTTCAAAAATCTCTCCCTTTCTGTTTGCTAGTTATAATAATAGGATGCTGTAGCCTTCTCCAAGTTTGTTACACTGACATCTATTTATTGTCATATAACTGAGGCTGCTGAGGATTTCTGAAGTTTTAGAATGAGCTTGCTGGAAATGAAGCAGTGGGTCATTTCGAAGCAAGATAACTTGAAGGGATGTAGTACATATAGTCTGTCAAATGGACCTTATCTCTATTCATTAGATAGCTGTTGCCAAGATTTAAGTATTTTTCTGTTACTGAGTCCAAGAATTTTCTGGGAAAGCTCTCTGTTGCCAAAAAGTCACGTTTCACAATATAGTTCCTTAAGAAAATAATTGTCACAGATACTGGAAAATATCTACTATAAATGAGTACATTCTTGTCATCTTGTATTATAAGCAGTTTGAAATAAAAGATTTGACCTGACCTATTTATCTTTCTTAAACCATTATTTGAGTTTGAGATTTAATAAAATCTGAAACCTACATCTTCCTGTGATGCAGTTTATTAAAAGCAAAGATATTTCAGTAGGAGTTTTCAAAGCTACTGTCCAAATCTCATTAAAATTAGATTTCAAAATATGACTCTTGGTTCTCTGGCAAATGCAACTGTGTTACCATTCTATGTTGGGGGACAAGGAGAGAAATCCAAAACACGAACAGAAGAGTTTTTAGCAAGAATTTCTAGTTATACCTAAAGCACATTTATACTCTTAGTTTAAAAGACTTCAACATATTTTTTTTTACATTTTTCTCAGTTTCTTACTTAATAAAAGTTCTGTTGGGATGTAGAATCCAGAACTATTATTCTTCAGGTTAGTTTGAGTTTGCAGCAAAGGACTATTGATTTTCATTTAATATATTTAGTGGTCTCAATTACTTGTTAAACCTAACTCTTCCTCTTACTTTTTTCTTCCTATTTTGCATTTAATAACAGTATAATTTCATATCACTTCAACCTCTTTTACAGAAACTTGCCTGATTTGGTTTGGCGTTTTTTTTTTTTTTGGCATGGATCCCAATTTTGTAACGCTAACACAATGATGCTCATGTTCAGTGTATTTATGACTTGACCTCTGCTGTCATTGCTGGCAGTTTCACTAATGGTCTATCATTCTGAGTGAAGGACTAGTCAGCAAGAAAGTGGTATTTTGAATATTTTTAATATCTATCTTTTATTCTTAACCCATGCTAGTTTTAGTCTTGCTTCACTTACCACGTTTGTCTTTTATCTGTTAACATTTTGTATTCAATATACCTGTTGTTTATTTGTTTGTTTTTCTCTTGAGAAAGGATATAGAAACCTCTGATTTTTCCTTATATGCAGAGAAAGAGATGACTTGATGGGTGCACTTGTTTCACTGAGACGAAACGTGAAAGAGATGCAACAAAGAGAATCTAATGCCTGTGAACAAGTTAAACAAGCTGTGCAAATGGCAGAAGAGGCCAATTTAGAAAAAACAAAGGTAATTCATCAAGAAACAAAGGCTTTTCAGTATTCAGATGCACTGCAAAAGTTAATTAGTTTTCATGCTAATAAGAGAATATATGCATAAGGTCTTTATCACATGCTGATTTGATGTAGTAGGTTTAAAAGTATTGCAGTGTGACTGTTTCTGACCAGTAACATGAATTCTGTATTTGAGTTCTTAAATTCTTATCAATCCTGTAGGTTGTGTTGCATTTTTAGACTGTCGCTTAAATTCTGATATAGTACACAGCTAGGTGATAAAGATTGAATGATAGGATGGTTAACATTAGAAGGCATTTATGATATGTAGGAGGATAATTCTCGTATTATATTTCTGATCTACTCTGTGAAGAACGCTTAAAATTTTTGCAAAGAAATATTATTTTTCCCTTAGATAAGTGTAAGAACTGATTAACTGAGTTTTTTTGAAGATGAGAAGCCTTGTCTGATACTACCTTTTGATGCTGTGTAATAATAACAATAAAACTAGTTTTGATCTAATACTTGTGTTAACCCTAGTTACGATATATAACCAATCAATATTGACCTCAATTATTTCCTTGATATTTAGTGACATCTACTGTATTATTAGTGAATTACTGTGGAATTGAGACAGGGTTGTTTTGGTTTTTTTTTTTAAATGAGGTGACATTGTTTTTAATAGTGGACAAGACTGATGAATTTGTTCTGTTGATCAATCTGCTATTGTAAGAGAGATTGCATGTGTGTGTGTAAGGTGCTTAACTATAAACAGTGGAGAAAAAAAATAATGGAGAATTGGAAATCCTATGCACTTGTTATAGTGATACTCTGAAGTTCAATTTTACAGCTTTTTGTTCCTTACTGAACTGAATCCTCCTGAGCCTACTGGTCACCTATCATGTCCTGTCCCTGAGTTAAATTTTTATGTTGCTTACTGGTTCACTTTTTTGAGTGTGGGGTCTACAGTTGTCTCATAGAAATGTGACTTACTGCTAGTTAAAACTGCACAAAATACTGCTTCTACTACATGCCATAAAGGGTGGCTATCTGATTTTTCTCTTTTTCATTTCATGTTAGAAATCCTTATTTCAATATTTAAAAAAGAAAAACCCTATAAATTCTTATTCAGTGTAGCTCATGTTAGAAATACGGTGCAAGAGTAAAACTTACAAGACAAATGAGTAGAAACTTTAATAAAATGGGTCTTTGTACCTGTACTATTTCTGCCACTTAATGCAGTTGTGCTAGATCTCTACTGGCCACTCTCCTCACTGCAGCAATGCAGTACGAAGTGCTATCTGTTTGTGTACAAGATTCAATATTTGTTTGTTTTTTTCATGCTTAAAATTTGTTGTAATTTGAAGGATCAGGAAGAAATCTTTTACTTAAGCTGCACCAACTTAGCATTTTTACATGTACAAGTATTTCTCTGTGTAAGTAGAAACCATCCTTTATTTTCCTGGTCCTGTTCTACTCTTAAGGTGAAGTACTGTTTTCTTTTGTGATTATCATGGAATCCGAAAGAATGGTCCACATAAGGAAATAGTCTTTGGAAACCAAATATGTTGTAATTGCAGTTTACTTATGAGGTAAAGCTACCTTTAGGGTGCTTTGAATACTTCAGTTTACTTAACAGAGTAGTGTATTTTTAATTTAAACTGCCTGTACTTTTGGCAGGTTTCCATGACCATAACATTGATAGGGTTTTTTTCTTGCTTTTTTAGAAAAATCTGTCTACTATGTTTCTTGTGTATAAACTCATGTTTCTCCTTTTTTGATAGAAAAACATAAATAACCCATGTTTTAGCACTTCAAATTAAGCAGGACACTTCAGAATTTTCAGTAGATGTAATCTTCTTTATTTGACAGTTCTGAAACTAAAAAAGAATTCTTTCTTTCTATCTTCAGTTAAATCTTCCATGTTTCTTAGCCTTCTGCATGTAGTAATTCACTTCAGGTAGAAGTGCATGTATTACTTGTTTATTTTCTAATTGTTCTAATGATGTACGTTGAATTTTAAATGCAAGGGAAATAATCATCTTGGTTTTAGAAGAACTGATACCTATTGGGAAAATGAGCTCTGAAAAATGCTTCCATCTTTGCCGTGACTTTTAAAATGTAATAGATTTATTAATTACCATAAAGCACGAGTATTCATACAAACATGTACATCTGCTTTCAATTTGTTAGTCTAATTTAAATGTTTATACAGTATTGTATGTATAAACATCATAATAGCTCTGTAAAAAAATAAAACCTGTTCTTTCTATTAGCAAATTTGCTTATCTGAAGACATTTGATAAATACCATATCTGCTGAAAATTTTAGATTTCTTCCCCTTAAAAAAATACTTTTCTCTAGGCTCTAGTCCAGTGTGAGCAGCTGAAAAGTGAGATGGAGCGGCAGAAGAATCGTCTTGAAAGGGAGTTATCTGTCCAGCTAAATAAGAGGACTGATGAAAAAGAAGCACTGCGGGAAGAAATGAAGAAAGAAAGGGAGAACTTGGTAGCAATGGTATGAGGTGTTCCTTTTCTGTTCGTGTATTACAATAATTGTATTGTTCTCTCTAAAATTCCTTCACTTGTTTTTCATTTAGTTCAGTTTTGGATTCAAGAGCTGTCCCACCCTGGACCCACAAGGCACATGCTCACATACAGGCCTGACTTATGGGGGGGCGTCAGGGGTGGTTCGTTTATCTGTGCAGCAATCTGGAGGCCAACAAGGTCACTCCCATGGCAAATATCAAAAGCAATATTTATTTTGGATCCAGCAAATATAAGCAGAACAAAATACTCGGGTGCACAGCCGAGACATGGGGGTGTGACTTCCTAAAGTTACAGAAACAAATCCCAACCTGTTCAGATAACATTCTGATCCCTGAATGCAGCCAAGATCACTCTGATCTGACGCATGCACCGTGAAGTAATGGGAGAGAGATGGAGAGAAAGTGAGAAAGAGAGAGAGAAAGAGAGAAGGAAAAAATCACCACATTGATGGGCAGCGGCAGTTCTTCAGGAACATGTCTCAGCAGCCACTTCTTCTAGACTGCATGTTCCAGGCTGTTCCAATTGAAGTGATGGTTGAGAGAGAGTGCAGGAGTGAGAGCCCCACGTAGTTCCTTGTGAGTTCTTTTGTAAGGCCTGTCCAACTCCCATCAGCATGTGTTGGGGTGGTCTTGCCACATGTCTTTTGGGAGGGTGCAGCCCGCGCAGTCTGGTGGCTGGAGGAGGACAGGGGAGAGGGGCAGTGCCCACCACGGCATCACTCCACTGCATACTCCTGTAGCTGCCAGCTCCAGACCTTGAGCTCAGCAAGATAAGGGAGATTGGTGCTTACTCCTGCACCTCCCCTCCATTGAACCTAGCACCACAGATGAGACCCTTGGGTGATATCCCAAGCTCCATCCTTGGGGAGATCTGCTTCTTCACCACCTCCACTATTCACTGCTGGTACCACAAAACAAACACCTGAATGGGTAGCCTTCAGACAAAACGTTTAAGGCAAGAAAGAAGCAAAGTCAGACTTTATATTCCACCCCATGACTTAAGCATTTCTCACAGAACTCAAATCCAAAACTCAGGTCCATGCTGTCTGTAGTGGTGACACATGTAAGAAGGAGAAAGGTTGAGGAAGAGAGAAGGGAGGGGTAGTCACGTCCTGGATCCACGAACTGTCAAGTTTCGCAGTTGAAAGACGGGGTATTTCCCAGATCCACAAGCTGTCATCTCATGCCCAGGCCTCTTTCGACTTTAAAGACAAGAGTATCTTGCGATCAGGATATACCGGATAGAGGAAGAAAGATAAGGAGGAAAAGACAACCAGGATGGCATGCATGATTATCCAAGGTCAGGATTAATATAATAATAGCAGAGTGAACCAGTATGAGTATAAATCTAACAACCAAAAAATAACTTTTTAATAAATAGGGTTGAAACTACGGTTCTTATCCTTGGTTTTCTATCCTTTAGATGATTAGCAATGGTAAATAAACAACTCCAATCTTATTATTGCTTGTGGATTATGCATTAAGATTGGAACACTCAGAGGGGTTTCACTTGTTTTCCCAAAACTTTTAAGGTTCAATTTTGTAACCAGAAACTAGCTCAGATGAATTTAGGGGGCTTAAATCCAGAGTATTAGGAAACTTAAGGCACATATAAAGCCTCATAGTAATCTGCTTTCTCCAAAGGATGGAATTTGGATCCTAGGGGCAGAAATCACAAAACTGTGTGATGATGACATCCTCAGGAGTATCCTTCACCACTCAGCACACGCCACTGCATCACCTACCCCTGTAGCAGCCACCTCTGGACCTTGAACCCA
Source organism: Coccyzus lansbergi (assembly GCA_033558105.1). NCBI lineage: Eukaryota > Metazoa > Chordata > Aves > Cuculiformes > Coccyzidae > Coccyzus > Coccyzus lansbergi. Next base: position 309,738 of record JAUMJK010000415.1, on the reverse strand, counting down.
ACCAGGCAAGGAAGAGCAGTGCTTACTCCTGCACCTCCCTTCCACTGAACCTGGTCCCACAATGAGGCCCTCAGTTAACAGCCCAAGCTCCATCCTTGGGAAGGTCTGCTGCTGTGCCACCTCCACTATTCATTGCTGGTGCCACAAAACAAGCACGCAAATGGGCAGCCTTCAGACAAAATGTTTAAGGCAAAGAAAAAAGCAAAGTCAGGCTTTATAAAAGCTCAGTAAATAACTTCCACCATTGCTTTGAAACAGTGGTAGGGTTTAAGTCTGAATAATTGGGTTTAATGCTGTGTTACCAGGTAGACACTAAGTTGTTGATATTATGCACTTAATTTAGTTTGCATACTGTTTTCTAATGCACTTTGTCAAAATACGAAAGGATTAAGTAACAATACTTAGATTGCCAAGTCAAGCATTCGGAAGTAAGCACATGTCAAATTTAGGGTTCTTTGCTGCTTGCATATACATATATATTAATGTTACAATATCATAAATTGCTTTCTATTATGTTTTTTTATCAAAATGGTTTTATCATAGGCTTCTTTTGGCCACTTGGAGAAATGTGCTAGGAACTCTTTTCTCACTTTTGCTGATGTTTATAAGCTCTGAGATAGAATCTATCTAATCTTTTTCACTATGACCATTACAATAGAGCCTTGATAACCTTGTTTTAGACTTCTTGATGCTACTATAATGTGAGTACAATGCATTAAGATTTTATGCCCTTTTTTAATTTAACTTTTTAAAGTAAAAAATACAAGCAATTTGTATCATTTGTGGTAGAATAATTCACTCTGTGTCGCTATGTTACTTTATATTTAATTCCCCACTGATATTTGTTTTGCTGCAATTGATATCACTTGAGGAAGTTGTAGTCCCTTTCTTTAATCATATGTACGTGTTGAACAGCGTACAGCAATGCTATGATGATGCAGTTCTTGGTAATTAAAGATATGTTTGTAGAAAAGTATGATCTATATGCATAATTTATACTTACATATGGTTAACTAATTTTATGTTTCAGATTTATGAAATAGTAGAAATGGTAAACTGTGTCCATGTGAATATTTCATTTTTTTTATGAAATGATTTGTTTGAAGGGGCAATTGGCGTGATACACAAACTAGGTGAACATATGAGTGAAAAAATGTCATGAATATTTAGTCCTTTAGGTTTGAGTTTGAGTTCCTGTAAGCTAACCTAGAACTGTCAGACGCCATTATTTCCACTTATATTCGTAAACTTCAGGGTTAAATAGCTGAAGGATCACTGTCTCTGTTTTATTGTTACATTTTGTTATCATTCAGCAAAATTTAATCTCAATTACATTAGAATTTTTAACATAGTATTTCTGTATGATTTTTGTAAAACATGCTTTGATCTATAGTGCTCAAATGTCTTATGAACTTGAAAATTAATATGAGAACTGTAGTTGCAATGACCATTTTCTTTATCTGGAAGAACATTATTTGGTTTAAATCAATGTACGTAAGGATGGATAAGGTGTTAAGTTGTATTAATGCAACCAGCTTCTGACACATTTTCTAACATACTTACAAGTCCTGGAGGCAAGTATGGGTCTTAAAAAGTTCCAAATAAACTACTGTATGATAAATTAATTAAAAATAACCTATTATTAAAATAACTTACCCATATTCTATTATATTTTAATTCATATTTATGATGTGTTTTTATTGTATGTATTTTTTATTCAATTTTTAATGCTGTGTATCTTGGCTACATACAGTTGCTTTCAAGGAGGAAGCCCTACAATATTCAGATCTGTCGTTGTTCAAATTGCACCATTAATTTTCTTGGGCTTTTTCCAGGTGTCGGCCATGTCTGAGAATGTGTCCATGTTGGAGGCTCAAGTAGAGAGAATTACAAGGGAAAAGAACTCTCTAGCTAACAAATTAGAAGAATCACAACATCAGCTTGGATCTCGTGAAATGGAGATGAATAAGGTAAGCATATTAATGAGCTTGATTTACTTTATCATTGTGGCATGAAAGATGAGAATTTTTTCTTTCTGCATTTCCCTCTGTATTGGCAAAGAATGTGTAATAAGTATCAACTTTGTATGACTATCCCAGAGACATAGTTTTGTGAGTAAAAGGATAACTTTTTCAGTCTGCCAGGTCACCTTGTAATGCAGAAGCTAACCTTTCTACCTTGCATACTATGCAAATCTCTATTTAATAATGCAATCCAGTGTTTCATTAAATTTTGCTTTTGGTGTAAGCGAGACAACATATTATTCAACTCTGTCTTATAATTGCTACCTCTGGGATATGCAGTGCTAAAGTAAAGGCAGCTGTATCAAATCACTGTTTTTCAAAGACTTTCCTGTAGAATTTGTATGTGGTGTCCTGCGTCATTCTTTAATATTGACAGTATGCATTTTATGAAGAGGCCTTTATTCCTAGTTAAGAGCTGTAGCTTAACACCTGTCTGCATATGTATATTGCCTCTGAGTGCTTTATTTCGCATGTGTTTCTCAACCTTTTAAAGCCTTGATGTGGGTTATTAGAAAAAGAAAAAAACTAAGGCCATACAGAACTTATGCTGGGGGATGACACATTGTTAAAGTGATTATTTTTGTTAGCTTAGTTTTGTCATTCACTTTTTATAGAAATAACTTCAACTTCATGAAGATGAGGGACTGCTAAATTTCTGCAGAATAGGTAATCTGAAAATTCAGATTTTTTTTACAGCTTCTTGAAATGTCTATATATACCTTACCAATAATTTTGTGGCCAGTCTTCCCTCTCTAGTTGTTAATTGCAGTGTTTTGGGGAGTGATTAATTCTTTAGGCCTCTAGAGACGTCTGGATGGATTTTAGTCCTCCTCTGCTGTCCCTGCTGGTGGAAACAGGTGAAAGTGTAGCGGAGAATTTACAATAAATTTTCAGAAAAATTGAAAGACAAATGAGGGAATGTTTTAAGAATGTCAAAATGGTTTGATTTATGATTTCTGAGACGTTCTTTTGGTTTTTCAGACTATGTTTGCAGATGAATAGCACCACTTACAAGGGCAAGGAGTAGGGGAAAGAGGTAGTAGGTATAAATATCCGTTAGTATGGAAAGAACAATTTGATAGCATACTGATTTGAAGCAATCTCTCATGAGAGTAACGCTGTGGTTCCCGTCCCTGCTTCAGTTAATATTCATGATTATAAAGTCGAATAGGTGGCCATCTTACCATAATCTATACTGGTTGTTTTTAATGCACTGTTCTGAGAGACTGGAAAATGCATTTATGTCTGTTTTCTGCACCAAGATATCTCAAACATCCTGAAGGAAAGTTTGACCACTGAGCTGTTGGAATTATCTGCATCACCCTGACCTTTTTCATTGGCTATGTGAATGACATTTGTACCTGCTTCTGAATCTGACTCCTTGTTTCCAAACTCAGTGTGCCATTATTAAAATAGCAAGTAGCAACATTTTTCCTTTTGAGTTTTATCTGAAATATTGCTTTTCTGCATGCACCAGAAGTCAGGGCGAGAAGAAGTTTGGATTGACAGTCCTTTTCCCTTATTCTGAACTGAGGATACTGAAAAATGCATTATTATGACAGCACCATCTGCTGATTGTTCTGCATTATTCACTTTGTACAATGTATTGAGGAGCTGAAGGCGAGGATAACTTTTTGTTTGTTTGTTTGGGGTTTTTTTTGCTTGTAGGAAGTGACATATAGCACTTTGTTACATCGTTCATGTAAAGGAAGGAGGAGGGGTAGAGACTAGGTTGGCAGTCTGTTTAATTGCATCTTATGATTTTTAAGCTGCATGTGATATTTTAGTATTAAAACAGTAATGCTTTAGAATTTTGCCATTCTTCATATCATTTGCTACTTTGCAGTATTTGTAACAGGGCTAAATTCTCAAGCTGTCCTTTGAACTTATACATGACCACTGGCATGAGATTTAATAAGGCCAAATGCCAAGTCCTGCACTTGGGTCACAACAACCCTGTGCAGTGCTACAAACTGGGAGAAGTCTGGCTGGAGAGCTGCCTGGAGGAGAGGAACCTGGAGGTGTTGGTTGACGGCGACTGAACATGAGCCAGCAGTGTGCCCAGGTGGCCAAGAAGGTCAATGGCATCCTGGCTTGTATCAGAAATGGTGTGACCACGGAGGCTATTTTCCCTCTGTACTCGGCACTGGTGAGACCGCTCCTTGAATATTATATTCAGTTCTGGGCCCCTTACCACAGGAAGGATGTTGAGGCTCTGAAGCGTGTCCAGAGAAGAGCAATGAAGCTGGTGAAGGGGCTGGAGAAGAAGTCTTATGAGGAGTGGCTGAGGGAGCTGGGATTGTTTAGCCTGGAGAAGAGGAGGCTGAGAGGAGACTTCATTGCTCTCTACAACTACCTGAAAGGAGGTTATGGAGAGGAGGGAGCTGGACTCTTCTCCCAAGTGACAGGGGATAGGACAAGAGGGAATGGGCTCAAGCTGCACCAGGGGAGATTCAGGCTTGACATCAGGAAAAAAAAAATTCACAGAAAGGGTCATTGGGCACCAGCAGAGGCTACCCAGAGAGGTGATTGAATCACCTTCCATGGAGGTGTTTAAAAGAAGGGTGGATGAGGTGCTGAGAGGCATGGTTTAGTGTCTGATAGGAATGGTTGGACTAGATGATCTAGTGGGTCTCTTCCAACCTAGTGATTCTATGACACTGTGTTAAGATAGTTTGCTTTGTTTTTTTCCTAAGGTGATTTGATTGCAGTGTGTGTATTTACTTTTACCCTTATTTAAGAAAGAGAGGGGAAAAAAAGTAGTGAAAATGAGAAGTGGTATGGTGTGAGACTGAAAAACAGGAATTAATTTGGGCTGTAGAATGTGTGTGAGGATATTGTTGAGAAGCACAGAGGATTGTAGCAGCAAATTAAGAATGTACACATTTAGGAAGCAAGCGTGGTAAAAGAATAACTGGGACAGGAAAGCAAAGTGGGTTATAAAGAAAGTTCTCTAAGACTGGTTTCAAGTAAACACATTTGTGTTCTTATTGGGAAGTGTGCGTGTATTTACATTTGGTTAATTGAGGTGAAATGAACAGGGACAAATAGGAGTTGATGGAAGGAGGACAGTTTGTCCACCATCCTTCTCCATTCTCAACAGATAATATCAAATAGAATCCTTTAAAAGTCTTAGCTGGGAAATGAGAAAATAACATTCCTGCACAGCAGTAGTGGAAATTATGTGGGAGGGACTCGTGGGTGTTTTTTTCTCTTTCTTTCCCCTTAACCCCTCTCCAGACCCTCTAAAGTTAAGCTGCCTTCAGATCCAGAGGAGTGAGAAGGTAACATAATGAACATCCCAACAGCAGAGAATAATTGTTGCCTTTCCTTTAAATTGTACTTTGATCCATTTCTTGTGGCCTATGCATGTATCTGAATCAGGCTTTGCTTTTAAACAATTTGCCTTTGGTTTGTAAGAAGTCTAGCTTCAAATATTTTCTTTCTTAACAGTGGAAAATTGGCAAGATAAGAAACTATGCCCTTTGTAGAATTGTGATATAGCCTTTACTTCTAGGTTTTGAAAGTGTTGACATAGACTTTCCTGGGGTTTTAGAGAGAATGGGAGAATATAAAACCAGCAACTGCCATTTTTTGTAGCACATATATTTACAATCTAAATATTTATACTTCACAAAATTTTGATCTCAATATAATTGAATGTAGAAGGCACTGCATATTTCCAAGTTAATTGCTATATAGAGAATTCATATCCACCTTTTTATGTAAAAACACTTACCATATGTAGTCTTGAAATATCGGTAAATTAAAATCCTTTGCATTTAAATGACCTCTAGAGGGCACCAAAAGATCTAATTGCAAGTCCTGGGCTATGGCTTCTTCAAGCTAGAGATCATGTTGTCTCTATAATCTAACAGGTGTGTGGAGAAATGCGCTATCAGTTGAATCAAACCAAAATGAAGAAGGATGAGGCAGAAAAGGAGCTCAGAGAGTACAGAACAAAAACTATAAGGGAGCTTGAAATTAAGGACCAGGTAAGAGATAACACTGCTATAACTTTGCAGTTATTAGAAGCGTAAGTAGCGTTATTTCAGAAGCTGGAATGATTCATTTTTCTAATAGTGGTCATTTATTAATGTTAAATGGATTCTAAATTAATGGCAACAAGCCAGCTATTACTGTTAAATAAATACCTCTAATCTTATTTTTATTTTAAGCCCTAGTATGTTCGGTTTAACATAATACTCATCCCATGCTTTCATATAGAATTACTCTATCATATGTATTCATACAACGTACTTAAATTGTATATACCTTATACATATGTTTATACACTTTTTCTCACAACTAAATCCACTCATAATTATGTATACATGCAACCTGACAAAACATTAAGGACTCTAAATATTACCTTACTATACCAAAAATTAAAATAATTTCTCTCAGTTTCTGTAAAGATTCAAGGTTAATGAATGCTGGGATTCATAGAAAAGTTTTGGGGGTTTTTTGTGTTTTTTTTTTTTTTTTTTTTTTTTTTTTTAAAAAAAAAAACCCTAAACCAAAAATAACCTTCTAGAAAAATTAGCTATATGAACATTCCACTAGGCATGTATTGTTGATTAGCTAAGCCTGTGTTTTGTGGTAGTACAAAACACAGTATATGCCTTGCAGGTAGTTTGTGAGAAAACATCCCATGCAGTAAGAAAGATTTTAAGAGTATCCTGCAACATACTTGGCAAATAGTTGGAGCAGGTGTAATCCATATCTTTTTGAGTGCCCTGTTTCTTGAGGCTCTATCCATTTTTCTCTAGGTATTAATAATTCCAGTTATTCCTTCATAAGCTGTGATTTGCACATAAGAGTGGATGTTTTCTGAATACACAAATGTAAATGCATATAAAAAATACTGTCCTCATGTGCATTTTGTTATTAGAGCAGCCTGTCCAACAGTTTTTAAATCCTGTTTTTGGTTTTTTGGTGGTTTTTTCGTAAATAGTGAACAAATTAGTCCCTGTGTAAGAATATATGTAGGGAAAAATGCAGTGTTTCTAAAATTATATTTTTATTTACCAGTTCCCCAAAAACTTCATGTAGGAGAGTAAATTTATTAACTTAAAGTATGAACTTAGTCTTGAAGCAATATTAGTTCAAATTGTAATCAGAAGTTATGTCAAATTCAAGAGAGAAGTTTATTAGGTCAAGTAACTCTTCAAATGTATGCGAAATCATACAGTGCAGAAAAACAAGGGCCTTTCAAAGCATTTTGTTTTCAGGATTGGCTTTTTTTTTTTTCTCCTGCATCCTTTAGGCCTAAGGACACTTTAAGAAAACAAAAAACAGGCTTGTCGTCTGTGTCTTGACAGATAGCACGTATAAAAGAGTTGTCATAATCTTGGCATACAAATAAAACAGGATGTGTTTAATAAGATATTTGCAGAAGTATCTTGGATTTTAAATCCTGTTCTCCAGCTTGCTTCAGGATTGCCTTTTGAACAAATTGCAAAATTTAACAAAATATTTTAACCTTATATATTGACATAGTGGTATTGTATTTGGTGTAAGAATGAATACACCGAAATGTGGTAATTTATAATTTGATATAGTTGAAGTAAATTGCTAGGGGGGGAGTACTTATCAGCAAAGATTATTAGAGTACTTCAGTAATTACATAAAATGATTATATTGTTCAAATATGATTCTTGGTTCATTCGAAATAGTTTATTTTCTTTGTTTTTAACTGTCAAGTTCAACATCTAGCAGCTGTTTTATAGCTGTGGCTTTGGTAACCAATGAAGTTGTGTGTAGTTCCTTATGTTATTTAACATGTTAAAAGGTGACCAGAAAGAGTATGTTTTGGGGGTTGGGTTTTGTTTGGCTGCTTGACTTTTTAAATCAAATTTTAACACTTTTTAGTAAGTCATTGCAAATTAATTCAGTTAAATGAAATGAAAACAGCTCAATTGCATCTAACATTGTATTTAAAGAAAAACCTAAAATGTTTCATCTTACATAGCACTGGGCAGCACACAGTAATTGTTCTTTGATCTGTCAGCCATGACTTGACCTTCTGGCTAAGGGACAGAGTTGATAACTTCCTTGGCCACCATCTGTTCATAATAAATACATATTTAGTTTTTTTAAAAGTAGAGAGACAATAATGTATTAATATTCTCAAGCTGTTCTTCATTAAAATGTGCATTCTTCAGTTTAAAAGGCAGTCACGTTTCAGGTTGTCTTTTGATATACTGAAAGAGATAGTGTTTCTTTAGGTATGATTGTATCTTTAATTGTGCTGTGGATAAATTTTAATTTTAATAAAATTTATTTTTGAAGAAAAATAAAATTTTAGTTCAATCCATTTTTAAAAAGTCACTATATATAAAGTTATTCAGGTGTGTCAGAATAGGCAGAAATCTCCATGTACTATTTAGTGTCATAAGTTACATATATGTCAGTAAATAGAGTTAAATATTTATCATGCACTGATATTTATGAAGTTCTTAAATTTGGTTTCAAGCATTTGGAAAAACTAAAGAGAATATGTGTCTTTGGTCTTATTCTTTTTCTTCTAATATCTCTTATCTTTTGGTGAGTTTGGACTAATAAAACACATTAGCGCCTTGATATGTCTTCTTGTTATTAATATTTGACATGAATATTGCTTAAAATAAAAATGAAGAAGCAATGAGCAATGTTACCACTCAAACTGAATAAATATTTTGTAATATCATCTCTTGTGATCCTGATTAACATTAGTATTATGGAGGTAGGAGAGGGAAAGCTGTATATCACACAGTTTCTTTGCACAAAATCTGCATCTGTGCATCTGGCTCAGTATGTTGTAAAGTAGCATAATTTACGGCCTTCTCTTTTTCTTTCTCAGCCCTCCCATTGTGGATGTAGCCGTGGTGAAATAACTGTGCCTTACTTAATACTTTTCGTTCTTAGGAACAAGCTTTATAAGTTATATGAGTATAATGCCTTCATGGCAGTAAAATGTGTCCACACTAGGGGTTGTACTAGCACGGCTATATCAGAGAAAAGTCACACCCTAGTCTAAATAGCTGTTATCAGAACAAAAATTGTGTTTGACACAGCAGGACTTCACTTTTATAATACTTTGTGCTTTTCTAATAGAAATTGTTCTTCTGACACACTATGAAATTGTTACCTCAGATCAACATCGCTTGGTCTTTTCTCCTCTGGGTTATGAAAATAAAAATGAAATAGACTGTTAATAATTTGCATTCTGTTTGTCTGTAAATAATTTTTGTTTTATAAAATCTTGCAATTTATAGAAGCATGTAGAAGTGAAAACAGGTTTGTTATTTTTCCAGTCCCAGTCAACATGGACATCATCCTTATTAAGATAGTTCTTAGCAGTAGCATTGCTCTACTGGGAGTTGTGGTCTCCTTGTAGTAAAGTCATAGGGCATGTTAAATCCAACTTCAGAAACTAACTGAAGCTTTTAAATTTTATTTCACCATATTTTGAGGAATCGGATAAATACTTTGTGTAGAAATAGATTCAAGCTGGTAACCTTAATGTGTGAAAAACCATTTTTTTAATACTGACTTCAAAATTAGGTGAATGTAAGGGATTACAGAATTTTTTTACCTACCTTGTAGGTGACTGAATGAAAAGCTCCAGAAATTTTATACCAAACCCCTCAAATTTTTGAGAGCTGCCTGTGTGAAGATTATTGAGCCCAAATAAAAAGAAGTTGCAGAGTCACTGATGTAACCTATACAAATGGAAAGAGCTACACATCAAAGTGGTTTTATGTAGTATGACAGAACCTAAATGATGTCTCTGTACACTATACACTGACAATTTTGCAGACAAATAAAAATATGGCAAAATTGCAGTCCAAAAGAATTTGCCAAAAGGTATTTTGGGAATGTTTATCTCATTTGTCATAAATCCATGATTTATAGTAATCTAAATTAGACATTATAAAGGGAGGCATTACCGATTCTATGTTCATCAGAAATAATGCAGGCCAAGAATTTGGGTATATATCCTAGAAATGCTGCAGTGTGTCTGATGCAAGATCAGTACAACCTTCCAAAGACACTGATTCACTGAAAAGTCATCTTATGTCTAGGTATCAGACTTCCCTGAACCAAGCTTTAAAATAGTAGATTTTTCACAAGTTGGGGCATTCAGGATGTCTCCACATGTAGGAGGACTATGTGTTATGTGTATTCTTGCAGCGGTCCTAAACCTCAGATTTTGTGACATCATTAGTTATAAAGAAGCTCTGAAAGTTCTGTTTTGAAGATAAATTCTGTTAAACTAGTAAACGTACTTGATTACTGTTTGGCAGGGAGGAAAAACAACCTGACAGACTGAAACTCTTATAATCAAATTTTCTTACTTCATCACACCTTGAGTCTAATAGCCTTTAAAAGTAGCAAAACCAAATTGCTTTTGGGCAACAAAGCATTAAGTAAATGTGATAACCTTTGCTGTAGCTGAAATTTTCAATTTGTTGTTTTCAGTTTGGGGCATCCAGTGCACTAATTTGAATATGGGTAGACAAGGAGGAAATAAAATGTCAATACCTTGTGCTTTACCTTGGTATGGATTTTCTGACCTCTTCAGGAGGAACATCATTCTTTTTTTACAACTGAACTTACTTTCTCATTTCAAGATTTTTGTAGAAAAACACAGATCTAGAACCCTCCAAATACATAATAAGAGAAATGTTTAATTACAGTTATAATATGAATTCTGCTGCTCTGCTATGACATTACTTTCTTCTGTCAGCCATCCGTTCCTCAAGGATCAGTGAGTGGTATGAGCAGCCTTCATTAAATCCTCTTTCATGTTTCCATAAGAAAAATCCCTGGTACTGGGATTCCCAGTAGTACAACTTTCTATACTGGTCTGTTTCCTCTAAGCATCTGGCCTGCTAAGAGGGATGACCCAGTTGATAGTCAGGATTTTATTGTTCATAAGTGTAGTTGACCCCTGTAACCTTATTCATGTTCTGTCATCTACTGTGATGTCACCCTGCTAGTGTATGTTAAGAGAAAATAATTTATAGGCATTAAACACTATTGAAAGTAGGAAAAGGATTGCATAGCTCTTGGTATAGTGTGTATATGCATTATATTTAAAGAAATATTTGTTCTCTGATATTTTTTGTCACCTTCTTAGACTAGAAAAACGGTTGCTTTATCAGTAGTCATTGTGCCAACAATCAGAAGAAAAAGCATGTAAAAATCTGTAGAACTTGTCAGTTGTTACTGCACAGGTTTTCTTTCCAGCTATTCTTTAGTGCTGTCCAGGAAAAAAGAGCCAATCCCACATCAGTAATCTCAAATATATGTTTGAGAGGATAAAAGGAACAAGTTTTGTTCTCTCCTGTTTTTCAATAATGAAGTAGCAGTAGCCTTCATGTTCCTTTTTTCTACAAGCATCCCTCCTTTTCTGAACTTCCTTTATCAGCAAGGAAACCATCTATTTTGCACTACCCTATTCACTCCTGTCCCCACCCTCCCCCAATATAATGCATTTTAAAAGAATTAAAAAAATATATATTGTTCCACTGTGGAACAAAATCACTTTATCTCTGCTAGTGGCTGCCGAGCTAATCTCTAGTACAGCAATGTTGCCTGTTAAAATGCATAGTAATCTCTGTGGGTATGGAAGCTTTCTTCCTGAAATAGTATTGCCATTCAAATATTTTGGCAAACTGAAAGCAAATATTTTCAGCAAAGTAATGAGGTAAAATCATTGTATGACATGTTCCAGCCATTCACTGTTAATCTGTTTCCCAGGATATTTATCCACAGAATCCAGGGGCTATGTTACTCTTTGACAGTTTGCACAAGGGCAGACGCCTTAAGATTATTGCTTAATTAAAAACATTGTGTGTGCTTGTATATATTCTTAAATGTACACTTAGCAACATGGCTATTTTTTTGACCCACCCAACAATTACAGGTAGAAAGTTTACTTCAATTTGATTTAAATATAGGTACATTTAAGAGCAGCCTCATTCCATGCTATTTGCAGGAAGTTCATCCAGCTCCCTTGCTCTTTCTTGCAGCATCCTTTCTGTAATTATCGAACTTCTCAGAAGCAGAGGGTTTGTGGTGTCTGACCATTGCTTAAGTAATGGCTCTCCTCTTCAGGCTTTGCCTCTTAGTAGAGCATGTGGGGTGCCACAGTACTGCTCAGGTGCTTTTATATTTTTTTGCAGTACAAGTGACGAAGTGGTCACTAAACTACGTCGCCTTGGGGAATTAAAGAGTCCCATTAGATCAGGCTAGAATAATAGCCATCCAAAAAAATTACAGCTTGCATTGCTTATCTAGGTAATGTTTTAAATTGTCACCCCAGTCCTTACAAGTCCAATTGATTTGTGAACCAGTCATAAGGGAAACCCTTCAAAGGAACCATGGGTGTTTATTGGTGTTACTTTTCTTCTTGTGTTACTGTTCACATTAGTCATCTTTCATGTCATGTTTTTTCACATTTCAGCTTTGAGCTAAAGGATTTGTAGAGTTTGCAGTTTTCTTATGATTTTTGTGAATTGACCTCTTTGAAAGAGGGTAGTCTTTGTGGACTCTTTAAAGTGTTGTGTACATAGATTTTTATAGCTTTATAATAAATCTATTTCCAGGAAGTAGATTCCCCCTTTAAAAAAAATTTAGTTTTCATAACTGCTTTGTATCTCTATTCAGATGTGAATGGGAAGCAGCAGTGAGTCGTATAGAGTGCAGAGCATTTTTGGGAGGTGGTGGGAGTTAACCTTCTGATGGACCTAACTCTCTTTATAAAAGTTGGATAGTTTTTCAGGTGCAATATGCTATGTCAGATGGCCATGCCTGGGAGGTCTGAGGTTTAAAGACCACTCAGAACCTAAAGCTGCTTGATTGATATTAGGATTAGAATAGAGATGACTGCAAGTGACTCCTGCTGCATGTGGACCTGTAGTCATCTTTTCTCCACATAAAACACCTCTAAACTGTGCTGCAAAAGTTATCTTGTTTTGTTCATGTTTTTTAATAAAAAATAACAAATTTTAAAAATAGCATTATAGTAGGGCATAATTGTTTTGTCACTGATTAACTATATTAATAAGCAAAGAAGACAACATGGATTGAGATCAGTGCAAAAATTTCCTGTCACGATTAATATATTAGTATTTAAATGTATGCGACTGGACATACTGGTAGCATCTCTTAGAAAGCCCGTAATTATAGCCTCAGTCCTGTGCTGATTTCATTGCTTTGAAGGGCTACTTTAGTAAATGAAATTAAGCATGTGAGCATCAGGGCCTGTAAAATTTTACTGTGTATTAATTTAAAGTGCATGTGTTTTTATAGATGTTGATTGCCTTTTGGGGATGTACCTGAATACAAACCATCATAGTTAGTTTTTATTAATTTATCTTTATTCTTCCTTTTTTTAGTTCTGTTTTATACTCATTTGACCTTATAATAATGATGGAGAATGAAGTACTGTAAATTCACAAAAATATTTTCTCCTCCAGAATTATTTTGCTGCAGAATTTGTGCCCTGTTGTAGTCAGCTCAGGATTTTTCTGGTTGTATCATGTATTTCTTTAGTTGATGGGTGAGCATACGTGTAACAGTGAGTGTTATAAATCACATATTAATTCAATTCCTTTTAGCATATTTTTGATTTTGTTAAAAATCTTCTAAAGTTGTTTTTGCATTTACTTCAGAGTATGAGTTCTTTTATCACTGCTTAATCATTCTCATTTGATAAAAAAATAAAGCGTTTGTCTTTTCTGTCAGTTTGCTGTTATTTAAAATTCTGTGAAAAACATCTACTAGTTTGGAATTTAAAGTTGCATTTTTCTGCATACAATAGATTCAACATCAGTATGAAAAGAATTTAACAGTTATTTTAATCTTTAATATGGCTTGTTTTGAATGAAATTATTATTTCATTTTAGCAGAATTTGTAGAGATAAAAAGATGTCTACTTAATTAAAGAGCACAGTTTTACAACATACATAAGTAGCATTAGGTGAAGATAATTTCAGATAATTTATGAAGAGGATATTTGAAGATTAATACGGTGCTTGTGAAATAATCTTGCATGTTTTCCAGTAAGTTGCATTTATGTCACTGAATGCGCATCTCCCATTTGTTCACCTAAAAATACATTGTGAAAATCAGAAGATAATTTGTAAACTCATCTTATACTAATGAATGAGAAGTGAAGCACTTATGTTGTTTCAAGAAAATAATATAGAAAGGTCCTATATTCTTCAAAGTGGAAAAAAATTAAAATATAAGAGGTGATTGGTGGTAATACTGAAAAAAATTGACCTAGGAGAAAAAATTCACCAACTTGTGTTTAGTAAAACTTCTTTCTTGTGACTTGATTGGGTATAAATGCAGAACATTGTTGATGTGTTTAAACTTACTAATAATGATGTTTCTCTTACTGAGGTTTTGCCTGCCATCTTCCAATGCCAAAGTGCCTGTTGATATGCCTGGAATTTTAGGCAAGTGCAGTGAAGACAGATTAAATAGTACTTTTTAAACTATGTGCAGAAGCAATAAGAATATTAAAGTTGCAGAGTTAAGCACCAGAAGTTGCCTGTTCCAACCTTAATGTAGTCTTGTTGTACATATACATTATGATAATTCATTTCCTTGTTATACTGAAAATCTGTTTCAGATTTTCTTAAATGCAAGATTGTCATCTGTCTTTTTGCAGTTCTGTGCTCCATCTCTTGTCTCTCACATATATTGAAAAGTTAAGTACCTTGAAGAAATATTCTCTGATCATCTTGTAAAAATCTGTATCACAAGTGATAGGCACTGAGGGATCAAATTAACGCTGCATGAGAAGCAGAGTTGTCAGCAAAATACTTTAGTTGGTGGTTTGTTTCTGTTTCGCTCCCTACAAATATGCTGGGGCCCAGACAGCAGCTACAGAACTACTTGAAACTTCCCGTTAGAAGAACTGGGAATTAAAAGTAACAGCACAAATTAGTTTGAACCCAAATAGTTTTGGAAAGGTGATGCCTGAAAAGGTTCATTGCAGGAATAAACAAGAAGATTCATTGGTACTCTATTTTTTCTCTGTTTTAAATTCTGATTATATTGTGATGACTTAGTGATGGACTGGACTTGACAGATTTCAGGATGGAGCATATACATTTGTGAGACCATTATTGTTTACAGGAGAGGGAAGAGGGTTGTTTTCTACTGTATGAACTAGTCTCAGGTTCTGAGGCTTCATGTGTTTCGAACTATTATCTTAGTTTTTAAACCAAATATATGAGGTTCAGAATGCAGGCTAGGTATTTTCAGCATGATGATGCATTTCTCCTACCAAGTTGTTTTCAGTGAATGTTTTCTGGTGTTTTAGGAAGATAGCTTGGATTAAGATGCTTCAGGTTTCTGAGTTGTTGTTAGCATGCATTCTTGGGTGACATTTTCTGCCATCCCTTTCTTATGAGGCTGTTAGATGTTTCTACCATGGCCACTGCCAGAATTCTTGTGTAGAATTACTATTCTTCATACAACTCATGCTGCGAGTGCCTCTGAATATTGGTGTTTTAAAGTATATTTGTATATATCCGTATTCACCTACAGAGATGTACAAACACACAAGTACATGTGTTTGTGTAAATAAGCTGATTCTGAATTTTTGAATTACTGATGAAAGTAGCAGAAGTAAGATTATTCTTCAGTTCCTGTGTTTCCTTTTTTGATACTTTTTTCTAAAAGACACAACACTCCTGTGAATCTTTGAAGACCCAGTCATGGGGTCATTGTCTGAGAATTTCCCTCTATACTTTAATGATAACTGAGGTCTCTGAATGTATTCTTGGGCTCAACCCTGCAGGTTCAACATCTGGCTGATGGAAGCAGAACATTTTTACCAGAGGTTCTTGCACTTTGAATTTGCTTCCTTCTGTGGGTCTGTGTCAAAACCTGACTGAGCCTGTTTAACTTGAGGCAATGATGTAAAACCCATCTGTTCCTTGAAACTTTTCCCTGAAGGAGTGATCAAGAGTGTATTTATGTTCTCGGCTGTGGTTGTGCTTTATGAAATACTTAGTTGATGCTTCTCAGCTAATCTGTGGCTTGATTTTTTTTTTCCAAGTATGCTGAATCGATGTATCCTTAAAGAACATTGCAAGAATGTTGCAGAACTTATCTTTAACTTGTAAAGACAGTGAAGAACTAATGTCCCTGTTTACTACAAATGGAGAAATAACATTAATGAACTGGTACTGTTAAGAAGAACGGAGTGTAGAGAACCCACTGAGACTTCTGTTGTTCTATTTAAAACATGCAAAAGTCTCTGGAAATAAGTGATAATGCAAAGCATATGTAACTGAATACCTTTGCATGCCTGGTTTTAAAATATTCTGATGATATAATAGGTTGTTGCATTCTTTAGAGGGGAACAGTACTAGCAATTTTGCAGATAGTTTCCCTGTCTTTGTATTCAAACTCGGAATTACTCATTTAATTTGGTAGATGGTATATGTGATAAAGCAAGGCAACATTCAATTTCTAATCAAAATTCCTTTATGAACCTTTGTTGAGTGATCTTGGAGAGGGGGAATGGTACAGTTAAGTAATTAGCAAAATTAAAAATAAATTTTAAAACAGCATTATGAAACCTCTTTCACTATGAAGAGATTGTGTTTGTCTGACATCGTTACTTACTGTGTTTTAGGTTAACATCTTCATAGGAGGAAAAGAAACAACATTATTACAAAGGTGCTTCAAGTGCCAATATTGGGACTGAATTACATTATTTTTTTCTTTTACTTTCGAGTGAATAATTTCATTAACTGAAGAAGATATTGAGGCTTGTCTACATGAGGAAGCTATCACAATATAAGTTGTGGTATGAATTTAAAGTATAATAGCTATTCTGCACTAACTCCTTATATGAACAGTTTTATTCTGTACTACAAATGACCTTTCACAGTTTAGTTGACTGAAAAATATGCAAGTACCCTCCAACCCCAATGACAAATAAATATTTGTGTAGGGAGTGTGCAAAATAGCTACTGCATGATAAAATGGCCTCCTTAAAAGCATCTTTGGGACAAAGTATAGTATTACGTTACCGATATATTATTATATTCCTGCAAGTAGTTGTATATGAACTTAGAGCACAATGTATTCCTTAGGAGAATATTTGAAAAATGTTTAAACTGTTGACAATATGTTTCACTTAGAGATACTTAGTATGCTTCTCTGGGAAAAAAAAACAAACAAAAAAAACCTAGTCATGCAGATTTGCTTATTGTTACTTGTGAAATTAATTAATAGACTCATCAGCTGAGTTAGATCTACTTAACTAGATTTAGTTGACATATAAAGACTATGATGCTAAGAAAATGATAGGACTAACAGCAACTGGCATGTTTAGGATTCAATTATAAGTCATAAATAACTTTTTTGATAACACTGAAATCACAAAATTACCTTTATTCTATTGCTAAATATTATGTGAATATGACAAAGCTAAATTCCCATGTGTCATTGCTTGTGTAATAGATAAGAAACATAAATGACCAGAAGAGCTATCCTATGTCCAGCAGCTTCTGAAGATGGCCACTGTTCTTCTGCCTTCTGGCTTTCTAACACAGTGAATTTGGGGCACAAATATGGAAGCCTTCACATAAGAAGATTGGAAAGTGATAGAATGCATGTATCTTTCAAGCCACATATAAAGATAATAACAATGTATTTCAATACCATACACACTTTGGCTTTTCATAAGAATATAATTTCAATTACTTTAATTTTCTTGTTTTGCAGTTTTTATTATCAACTACATTTGTTCTAAAACAAAAGTGTGCGTTATTTTTCAGGAGATTTATTTTCTTGTCTTAAAATATCTCTCTGCATTTCTTAAATATACTTTCTTTGGTTCTACAATTTTCTAAGAAAATAGAAAAACTAGAGTTAGAGCTGAATGGAAACAAACAGCGATTGGAACAAGCCCAGCAGAATGTGA
Organism: Coccyzus lansbergi; assembly: GCA_033558105.1. Classification (NCBI taxonomy): domain Eukaryota; kingdom Metazoa; phylum Chordata; class Aves; order Cuculiformes; family Coccyzidae; genus Coccyzus; species Coccyzus lansbergi. The sequence continues at coordinate 291,765 of JAUMJK010000415.1, read as the reverse complement.
CAGAAGCCAGAGAGGAATGCCTAAAACTGACAGAACTGCTGAGTAAATCTGAGCACCAACTGCACCTCACCAGGTACCCTTTATCCTATTACATGCTGTAGTACCAATTTCATTCTGCTAATTTTTTACCACAGGCTTCCCCATGATTGTTGTGGATACTTGCAGTCATTGACTGCATGGGCAGCCCTCAATAATGTTAAAAGTGGAGATATAAATGAGTAAGTTATGAAAGTGAACCACTAGTGTGAGGAAAAGGCATGTTCAGCTCTGGTGAAAGGGTAGCATGCATCTGGGCAGGAAGAACAGTGAAAAGTGCAGCTGCATCCTTTTTGTTGATACTGTGTTTGATAGGACAAAGACACTTTAAATGTTGTTTGGGACTGTAGTGTACAGCAACACCTTTAAGCATAGAAATTATTAGGTTAATAACCTGAAGTTTCTGCAGCGCAACGACCAGGAATGTGTAAGTGAACATAATTGTGTTGAGCTTCGTCGAAGGTTAAACAATCAAAATGTAATATTTCTGTCTGTGAATAGGAGGTATAAGGAGGGTGTTTAATTTGCTTGCTCTATGCAGATCTGGTACAGTGTGACAGGAGACTTAGCCTGAGCTCATTCAGTCCTTGGATATAGCTCCCAAAGCCATTTACTGTAGTACTCATTACACATTTGTAGAAAACACTAGAGTTTTGGTAACTGCAGGGATTTTTCCTTTTGCCACAGAAAATGCTGTTGTCTGACTGTTTGCAGGGTTTTGGTTGTGTGTATGGATTTTGTTTTGTTCTGTCACCCTGCTCTCCCCAAGAGTGAACATCCAGAAACAAATCTGTCAGCTTTTACTCAATCCTTAAAGAAAAAAAAAGTTAAGTTAGTTTTAACTTTACATGAGGGTGGAAAAAAAAACCCTCAGATTTTTATCACTTAACAGAAGTCTGTGTGTTTATCCAAGTCACTTACTCTTGGGGCTTTGTGAGAATTCTGCCATTGAGTAACTGGAAATAAAACATAGCCTCGTCTAAACTATTGAATTCAATGAATCACTTTTTTATTCAGCTATGTTTCTGTGTAATTCAGAGCACGGTTGTTTAACAGATGGAAGAAAGTACCACTCTAACAGCCTGTATTTAGAGAAAAAATATGCTAGAGGTTAATGAACTTCAAAAAAAGTTTTGGGTGAGTTGTTAAGATATCTAAAGTTTGGATTTAGCAGAACTTTATTAATAATGATTTGTTGTGATAGTTAACCAAATGGCTTACCATGCTCCTTTTAGTAAAAGGCTGATTATATGCAATAAAGCTCTGGATATCTTGAAGGAAATCTGACTAGCCAATATTTGTGTGTCTTTGTGTATGTGAAAATACACAACTTGTAAAAATGAGGACTACTGCTTACTTTCACATAGCAAGGCACTTAAAGCTGTGTACCTAACATACAGATGATTTGACTAGCTCTTTAATCTGTGGCCTCTGACTTGGGAAGTTTAAGATGCAAATTCCTGGAGGCTGGGAACAGTATTTTGGGCAAGTAGTGCACTGCACTGACCCTGTTCTCGTACAGTTTCACAGACATCTGCTTTTTGAGACAGATGCTGAACTGCCACGGCTTCATTGTAGGACCTTGTGCAGCCACACTTCTGTAATATCCTAGCCTTTATTTTATTTTTTTATACATTGTGTTTGTATTACAACCTCTGCTTATAAGTATGCGTATAAGTAGTGAATGTTTTAATTGCTGACTGAAGCATTGATATTCTCCAAATTCTACAATACTTTGTTTTCTGTAGGTTTTTGTGTCCTTATTTTTGGAGTGTCTGTCTGCTTTCCAGGAATGCATTAAGTCATGCTGCTGTCATGGGTGAAGGGGAGGGACAAAAGGGATGAGAAATTCATTGCTCCTGAACCCATTGTCCCTGTGTACTTAAATTGGTAGGGTAGGGTTAGAGGTGTGTTTGCTTAGTTGTCTGTTTCCCCTAACTCATAGAGGAAAAGATCCCGTACTGAAATGAAACTTTTCCTTAGCCTCTCCTCTTTTTCTTCCTCTCAGATCACTTCCTGCCAAAACAGGTTTTCTGTATTAGTGAAGGCATAAAAGTTACGTGTCTCTACTAGCATTAGTTTTGCATTGTGAAGTCAGTATTTTTTTAATGGATTGGGTCATTCATAGTTGTTGCATGTGAATGTCATTGGCGTACAGTTTACCTTCTTTAATTCTTTGTTCCCCTCACCTCAAATGGCAGCTGTGTCAGGAAAAATATTCACTTAAAGTGTAGTGGTAATAGTAATCCTGTGGGGGTTATAGACTCTTTCACTGTGGCAGTTGCCAAGGAAAACAGATTTTAAGCTCTAGAGTCCTGCCTGTAGGAGGTAGCTGCAGAAATTGCACTGATTTAGTGCATCTCTTGGGTATTCTGGCCTTGGCCTCGTCTTGCTGATTTCCTTCTTTTCAGGAGAGCACCAGCTGGTCCACTCCAAGTCTTCTTACAATGCTGGACTTGAGGGAGGCCTGTACTGTTGTTACTTGGTTGTGGGTAGCCTTTCTGTTGCCTTGCATGACCTGTCTGGGTTGTTCTGGCAAAAATTAGAAGTAGCTGAGGAGATACAGAAAGAGCTCTTTGTTTTGTATTAATTAGTATATTACTAAGTAGAGAAGTCCTTACTGATTCTAAGCTTTGATATTATAAATAAATAGAATAACAAGAACTTTGGATTTTACTGTATGAAAATGAGATGGTACATATTATATGAATGGATTAAAAGAGAAAGCATGTAGACTGTATCTTAGTGAGAAAAAGAAAGGGCTCTGTAGAGCTGCAGTCTTCTCCAGGAGTCCTACTTCTTTTACTGCATCCCAGTTTTCTGGCACTGTTGATTGATTACCAGCTAAACAGCTTCTAAGTTAACAAAATGTACTTGTTAAAAATCAAGGAAAAGGTTACAATTAGCTATTCTAAACCATTGCCGCAGAGCTTAAATTTGCCTTTTCCTGTCACCTTTCTTCCTGGAGCAATATGTTGCTTAGAAATCAGTGCTATTAACATGCATTTCCTGCTATTGAATCTAGTTAGTAATTCTAATTTGTATGTCTTTAAATGACTGGGAAAATACAGAACTTTTGCAGTGCATTTTTGATTGTCGGATCATGCAGCTTTGCAGATATCACCATGCAATGAGACTGACTGTGCTTGTTTAAAGTATTTATTCTTTTTACTCTAGTGTCAGCTTTAGGGTTATTTTTATTAGAGTTACTGTAGTAGAAGAATGTTATGAAATAATTCTGAAGTCAATGTCAAATTGCCGTTACTTTGGCAGTGTTGGGTCTTACTAATGAAGCTTGTCTGAATCCAGTCTTCAGAGAACAGGAAACACATAGATATTTCTTTCTTAGTTAATGGGAGACTAATTATTAAATATGACATCAGTATGCTAGTGGAAAAGTTGACTTAAAAGGTGCAAGATGTTAACAATTTGCCCAAATCTTAGTGTGTCATCTAATTTAATAATTTTTTTCATTGTTCTTATGTAACAAAATTGTTGTTAGAATTCTTTTCTCTTACTGTTCCGAAACAAATGTAAACTTAATGTTTGCTTCAGTTGCAGTCAGGTGTAGTTCCTGTTTGCATATGCCAAAGCAATTAAATAAATCTTCAGAAATGAGAAAATAGCTGGATATCAAGTTTGAACTTGTACTCTGGTATTATGAGTTTTCTCCGTCATAGAGAAAGGTAGATGACTTGAGATATAGTTGACTGAAATGTCATCTAAAATTTGCTGGAATATGTAATTGACTAGAACTGAAGCACATTTAATTTAATTTTTTTTTTTTTTACTCTTCTTGTTTGCTTATATGAGACCTTACAAGCAGTATTGAATGTCAAGTTGTGGGTGGGGAAAAATTACTCAGCATAGAAGAACCTGTGTGTCCAGGTTCAGGAAACCCACCTATCTATCCTGAATCCCCATGTCACCCTTGAAGGGTAAAAGTTTATAGTACAGTGAGGTCAGTGGGTGTTGTAGTTCTTGATGTATTTTTTTTAATTTCTTATTTAGTCTTTCATCCAATATGTGCTATTTCTTTTCTTCCTTACTTTTGAAATGATGTTATCTGTAGAAAGCAACATATCTAAGACAGTGGCATTTGGGGGGTACAGTGGGTTTTAGAAGTACTCTAGCCTTCCTACTGTGCATCCATCCTTACTAGTTTCAATGATTCCATTAATGCTAATTTGTATTGCATGTAAACCGCATAAATCTATCATTCCACCTCCAGGTTCCTGTGGCATTATTTAGTCAGTGAAGCTTTGCTGTTGTGCTATGTGTCATCACCAGTGTTCCCTGTTAGAATTGCAGTATGCCTCATATGTTGATTTCCCTATTTAAGCAATACAATTATTAAATAATAAAATATAAACTAACTTATTGACTTCTAGAAGGTGATTATACATAGTCTTCTAGGGAGCTGCATGGTACTTACTATTATGAATTGTGGGGTTTTTTTTCTAGTAGCATTTATTAGTTAGCAGCGTGCTTACTGTTGTGCTTTTTCTAAAAATTCTAACATGTCAGAAAGAGTCCTTTGTCTGGACTGGGTAAGGGGTAACATTTGAAGAAGTAATATTAAATGACTGAGGTAAGTTTTATGGTCCCAGACTGACTGATGAATGGACCAACAACACTGAAAGTGGAGAGGTGAACAAAAAGAGGGAAAAAGCAGAAATACAGTATAAGTAGTGATTAATTTCTAAATTTTTTTTGTATTCTACTCATGTTGTACAAAACCATTATTTTAAAATGCAGGGCGGAGTGATAACATGAAACTGATAACTAATAAACTTTTTAGATTCTGCTTTAAATGTTTACTTTTCATTAAATTTAGGGATGGTTGCGACTATGTTGTTGTGATTCAGTCAACATTTATTTCTATCTGTTTTTCATATACAAAGGCATCAGGATGCCAGAAAATAAACTGTTAACGGAGAATTAACTTCTCTGGCATGCTTTCATACTTATCTTCCAAATTAAAGAAAATGAAATGGGCAGAAGCAGAGTGTAGATTACCTCCTTTTTGTCAAAAATGGTGGGAATTTGAAAATTAATAATAAAAAAGGGAACAGATGCAGTAACATGCCAGAGGGAGATTAATGTGGAGAGTAAAATCTGTGAGCAACAAAACTGAAGCAAACTGAATCAGTGGGAGGTGGTTGTACAATCAAAATCAGGATAAAAGAGAAATTACAAACAACCCTGCACTTGTCAAAGTAGTAGTAATGAAATCCTGACTCTGCCAGCAGCGAGAACCTGTGTTAGCACTTTGGGGTAAGGCCGGGAGCCGGGTGCCAGGTAGGAGGGCAGTGCGAGGCTGCTGGGCGGCAGCCATCGCGTGTGGAACAGATGGCGGGGAAAGCTGGCCGGGGAGGGGCTCCTTCGCAGAGCTAATCAGACAGTAACGGATAGGGCAGCTGGGAGGACTGACCACTGAGAGGCAAGCGGCAGGGTAGCTGCAGCCTTCCATGATGTGTGCAGTGGTGTGCCCATTGGCTGGAGAGAAGACCTTGCAACGTCTTTTCCGTGTGGCAACTGCACAAACTTTGGGAGCATGTGGGGGCCTCGCCCCAGGCAGGGGGCTTGGGGAGGCACAGACTATCTGTGGGTTCCCTGTGCAACCTGCTGGGCTTTGAGCGCATCCCATCTAAGTATAACATGTCCTTTGCTATCTCAAAAATATGTGTCTTTGCTCTTGGTAGTATAGTAAGGATGCATGTTTTCGTATCTTATCATAGCAGCATATTGAATACAGAATTTGGTGACTGACAGAAGTACAAAAGCACATGGCACTGGGGGACTGATCCAGCAAACAGATAAGAAAACTTTGCTCCTGTTGAAAGGGAAGAGAGAGCTGTAGGTCAGCACCTTCCCACAGGGTTAGGCCCCTCTGATGAATGAAACCGATTTTCTGATGTTTTATTTTTGCCTAGAGGAGGCACTTCCCTCTTCTTAAATGAGAGCTTGTGAGGAGTGAATGGAGGTCCAAGCTTTCTGATCTTGAGTCACATGAGTGATTTTACTTGAGTAGCTAGTAAAATCAATAGGATTTCTTGTGCAAGTAAGAGCTAGTCTTATACGAGAGGATTATGAGGTCATGCCCTATGTTGATGATTGTCAGCTTGAAAACTAAATGAAAACAAAATTTTATCAAGGAACGGGAGAAATGAGCTCCTGAAGTGTAGCAAATTGGGAGACCTGACCTATTACTGCCCAGTTTTGTTTGATCAGAAGAGGTGATACTTCTTCAGACAGCTTCAACAAAGAAATCTACATTCCCTGCATCTGCTTTTTGAACTTGTATATCTTATCTGCAGAAGGTTTATAACTTGGCTCAATTACTCATTTTAATCAGGGCGGGGAGGAAACATTACAGGGATTTGAAATAGGTGGTATAACATAGCCATATGCTATTTATGCAGCAGTTTCTGCAATAAATCTAATTTGGTGCTGTCAAAAAAAATTAGACTTATTTGGTATAGCAGCACATTAGTAAATGATTGTGGAAGCTTTGAAAATTGTCATTCACTCTGCTTTACTTGCAATAGAATCTTGCAAAGCCGGTTTTTTTTTCTTTTTCCTCCCTTCCTTTTTCCCTGAGCAACTCTGTGAAAATGTCTCAGTTCTTTCTCCTGCAGCTGTAGAAACTGCAAATACATCCACAACTGAAAAGAGTGTCTTGCTTTAAGGTAACTGAAGAAAAGGAATGAAGAAAGAATAATGTCTATTGTTAGCAATTATGTGAATGTATATCAGAAAAATCAGTGAAGTGTGAGGGGATAAATTTCTCCCTTACCTACAGGTTTTTGTAGTGCAACCGAAATTGTTTATCTGATTGTACAGCACATAGATAAATTAGCTGCTCTGCGTTATTATAGAAGGTAAAATATTTTACCTGCCATGGTAAGACCATATGCTGCTTTACAAAGACTTATAGGGAATGATTTGAAATACATCAGCTCTGTTGTCTTCTGGCAGTGCCTTTTAGAAATTTTGAAGCTGATATGCTCTGTGTCAAGATAACACGCAGTTGTTCAAATATCTTTCTATTTAATCACTTAAATGTATTTAAGCTGATTGTACAAACAAAGGCCATTGATAAAGCTTAAAAGGGAAAGAAATTGTAAGTGAAGGAGTAAAGAATGAATCTACAATAGTGTGTTAATTTTGAACATTAAATTCTTCATAAATCACATTTTTTCATTTTTAAATAGCTTAAATAGGGTTGACAATTTTATTTATTGTCCTACAATACAAATTTCTCAAGGAGAAGGCACTTTCAGATTTTAGTGTCATCTCAGGTTTTCTCCATAGAATTTAAACTGCAAGTGGTCACATCAAATTTCTCTAATGATTTCATCTTTTATACATCACATCAGGTTGTTGAGGCAGCCAAATTGCTACTGCATGTAGAGTGTGGTTCAGGAGCAGTGACAATACTTAAAGCGCTTTGGAGCGAGCAGTGAATTCAGATGAAATACAGAAGAGACTAACTGTTGTAGAAAACAAACATCTTTATAAGGTCTTTGTTTTGAGCTGTTATTATTCAGCACTAATGGTAATAAGTTTATATGTGTGTATCAAATATTTACTTTGATCTCATTCAAACTATGATTTCTATTTGTGTGACTAATAACAACAGGATAACAATTTAGTTTTCTGAACCATAAAAAATCTTCCTCACATATATCCAAGGCTGCTGGATTTCTTGCTGAAATTGCTACTGGAATTTTTTTTTTCTGATTTTTATCTTTATCTTTATTTTTGACGTTTTCTAGGTTGTTTTCTAGATGTACTTCTCTCAAGTACATCTGAAAGCTTGTTTTTACATAAACTAAGATGTACTTTTTCTGTCAGCTCCTGGTATTTGTGGACTTAAAAAAAATACTAAAGGCTGCCCTGTGCTTTCTAAAATACATTCAAAGTGGTTTATTTTGTGCAGTGACAATGATTGTTGTTGGCCTTTTTTTTTCCCTTATATTTTTTGCTTCTGTTTCTGTGCAGGATTCTACTTCTGAAATTATTGCCTAGAAAAAAAATTCAACAGAGAACCCAAAGGGTCCTCACCTGGGGACTTTATCAAACTTAACAGTGAAGAGCATCAACCTGTAGGTTGCCACCTCCACAAAAGGTAGCTGATGGATGTAGGGAGGAAATAAAATCAGCTTGGCATGATAGCTTTGGCTGCTGGGCTGTTCTCCTCACCCCCTTGCTCAGTGCCCTTGTGCCAATGATTGGTCAGGGAGAAGTGTAAGCTGGGAGATGCATGTTCAGAGCAAGCACATGAGTACAACCACTGCTGTCAGCTACTTGACAAGGCTGACCTCCTTCCCCTGGCTGTGCTGGCAGCGGGGCAAGCTTACTAGCATGCCACTGTTGGTTGTCTCTATGTTCCAGGTGGTTTGAGTATCAAACTACATTTTTGTAGAAAGAGGAGCAACTGTTCCTGATTAGCTTCTCCTTGTTCAGTTGCCTTCTACAGGGTTTAAATCAAATGAGGGAATAAAAGTTTTGCTGTAGTTAGGTGGGCTCTTGTAGTGAATTCTTTTTGGTCCAGGGTTCCTCTTCTGTTTCCTGTGCTTTTGTTCACCTGCATGTAGTTTCCTATTGAAGGAAGATCATAGCATCAGAAAACAAATGCAGGGATATCAGCAGGATATATCGCTATTAAGTTATTATTCAGCTAAATTTGGGCAGTATTTGTCAATGCAATTTTTATTAGAGTCAAATTCAGACCTAACATAAGTATAACTGCTTTTCTGCTAATGAGATTGAATTACATCCTGGATTTGCTCCCAGAAAGCTTTACTTTAATTTAATTTTTGGTAAAAGAGTAATAAAATGAGTGGTTCATTATACTTGTTTACAAAACTTAAAATATATATTTTATTTTTTGTTAACTGCATTCAATCTTGATGAAAGATTTTTTTTCTTTAAAGGATGCCTAGGGTATACAGTGAAATTGAGGGGCATTTCTTATTTTAGAAGAATGAAACTGATGAGGATGTTAGTTAATAATTCAGGAGCTTGTGGTTATCAGAATGTATTCCGGAAAAGAAATATGGGCACAGGAATAGCTAAAAATAATGTGTCCTGTTGACAGTATGAATTTAGTCTCAGCCCTGACAAAGATTCTTAACATGGAAAGCAGTATTTTAATAGAGTTGCATGTATGTGTTTTACAAGTCTTGAAAATAGGCAAAAATATTCAGGTGTTTTGTTTTGGTTTTTTTTTTCCTTAAAAAGTGTTGCATTTGAAACATCAGAAGGTAAGTTTAAAAAAAATGCAGATGACAATGTACAGTGAATGCTGTTGGCTGCTTTAAGGTTTTTGCTTTAAACTTACTCATTTGGCTGTTCCTATTTTCTCTTTGCATTTTTAGTCAATATCTTTGTTACACAGTGTTAAAATGAGAATCAAAAGCTTTAATTTATTATTTTTATTTTTAATATTTTTATTAGTCCTTTCCATTTCTTTGCATTGCTTTGCAAGTCTTTCTCAGATTATGCTGGTCTTTTCAAGAAGGTACAGATACACAAATATGAAGAAAAACACATTAGCTGTTACAGTTAACAAATGATGATTAAAATCTATTCTTTTGCTTCTGTATTATTTCTCCTATATCTCAAACTGATCTTCACAAACACAGGACTGTAAAGAACTTCATCTTCTGCTGGTTAGCAGAAGTGGATTTAAATCCACACCGACAGTTCATTTGACAATGACCTTGAGGGGCTTTGCTTCTTGAAGAAGAAAGCAGAAGCTTGCGGTAAACAAAGTTCACTTCTGACAGATGGATTGAATGACAGAAAGGTTGCGAGTGCCAGAATAGCCCTGGCAGAGGAGGAAATGTTCAGTGGAATCCAACAGGAGAGGAGGTGTGAACAGGTGCAGGGTTGCTGACGGAAGGGGAACCAGATGGAAGGAGCCAGAGCCAGTTTATTTAAAGGAAAAGGCAGAAAACACTGAAAGGCTGTGCGATCAGTGGCTAAAAGTGTGCATGGAAGAAGGTAAAAATTCACAAAGCAAAACTGCACAGTGGGATATCTAGCACTTAACATAATGGTAGTAATTTGTGAGTTTCATTTTAAAGTTGCTATTGAAATATGTTTCTCCCTTACTCCTGACAGCATAAGGAAGAGAGATTTATAACTGGACAAAAAGTAAGATAAAAAAATAAATCTCAAAAAAATCTCTTAACACCTCAACCGCTACACTGCCTTTCCATTATTTCTAATACTAATATGCAGACAGTTACAATGATGATAATACAAAAATTATGCCTCTGTTGACCAATCTAATAAAAGACATATAAAGCTGGATTTTCATTTTTTAAATCTCCTGTTCATATCTAGCTCCTGTGATATGTGGGTAGATTAACGTGTATTTTATTGGGATGTTTCTGTAATATCTAAGCAAATGAACAGTGAAATACAAGGTAATGCATTTCTTTCTCTTGCTTCTGGTCACCAGTTTATCAGTTTGATGAAATATATGGTATCTTGCTGTAGGATGGCGAATTACCTTAGAGCTAACTCTCAAAATCAAATATTTTATTTAAAATTGTCATCCTGAAGAAAGCTTAATTCTGTTCAAATTATTCTACTTCTTCCCAAGCTGTCCATGTGAAGCTTAGTCCTTTAGAGGTAGATAAAATTATTCCTCAGTTCTTCTCAACTTCCGCAATAGTTTGGGATAGTTAACAACTTAAAAGTGTCAAACCTGTAGTAATTTATCTGCAAGTTGCATGTCCAAACCTAATGTCTGTGAAAAACGTAGGTGGCTGTTCGGCAGTCATCCATAGGGCATCTGTGATCTACTGGATCATTCAGCTGTGCTGATCTGATCCAGTTCAGGTGTGAGCACACATTCACTTTCCTTTTGAATTAGCTAGATCATGCCGTGCAGTGTTTATGCTGACTTTATGCCAGCTCCAGTAGGACAGATGATACCTGATTCAGCATAAAGCTTGCTGGTACAAAGTTAACGTACCAAAAACATTGGGTTTTTGAACAAATTTAAATTGGCAGAGTGAGTTCATAGCAGATCAGATCTCTGCATCATTAGCTGCATCATTTTTTGATTCAATAGTAGGCACCTGATGGTTGGATTTACTGTATTAACAGCCTGAGCCTAGGAGTATGGCATTACAATTGTTTGAAGCTGGTCTAAATCTATGCTGCTGCTGAAAAGGCAAATCCCTGGAGTGGTAATATGTGGCTACATTTGGCCATGTATTGCCAGGCCCTTACTTGTGCTGACACTGGAAGACAGGCACCTGTATAATGAAGTGGTTCAGGGAGTTAATCAGATTGAAAACTAATCGTTTATTCTTGCAGAATAAGTTGCATGAGCACTAATTATAAGAGGATGAAAAGAGGGACCACACTTTATACTGGCAACATTGCCTTAAATTGGCTTAAAACTGTCCTGCAGCCGTATCGTAAGATGCTGCTAGTGCCAAAATCAAGAGTCACTATAAGTCAAGAAAATTACTCGTGTATTTTAAATATAGTGAAAATACTTTGTATATAGAGAAAAATGCGTTTAGGAATCTTTTATAGAGAGCAGATATTTCAATGTTCAGCCATTTGTTCAAGTGACTTGTGGAATAGAGGGAGTATTCTAGAGAAAAGGGAGCAGTACCGTGAAGTACTTAAGGCTTCATCGTAAAGCTTCACAAAAATCACTTCTTATCATGGCAAATCTTCCCCTACCACTTTTTTCCTGTACTTAACTATCTGCTTCTGTAGGGACCTATCAGCCAAATAGTTCAAAATCTGATGGTAATAATCACTGCAGGGTGGGTGTTTGCTTACTAGTTATGAGTCTTGCACTCAAGGCTTATAGATGTGCCAGAAAAATCAGATACAGGCCTGAAGTTAGTATATTTGACATACTATTAGATGTTAATTACTGTTAAAGACCCTTTTTTTTCTTCTCTAACAATGAAATAGAACATAGTTAATGATAATATTTAGCTGTGACTTGGTACACAGAGAACCATCCAGATTGAAAAGTAGTTATTGTCTGCGTTAAGAAACAGGTAGTTTTCTGTGTGTATTTTGAAGGCATAACACCAAAGGAATAAAATCATGTTATGGGCTAGGTATTCGCAAGTTCTTTCTTGTATGCTGAATTTAAAGTAAGAAATCCAATTCTTCCATTTTGTTTACAGACAGATAGAAGTAGAGATGGAATATACCACCAGTTATGTCTATACTTAAGTTTACTATATTCAAGCTTCTTGATATCACATAAACATTCATAGGACTAACACTGTATCTCTCAGTTCCTATGCCCTTACAACTTTTCAACTTTTTCATGCCCATCAATATTGCCAGATAACTTTGAAGTTGTTTTCAAGTACAACAAGTGCTCAAAAATAGAGTAGGAATCTTTTTCACTTGCAGCCATTAATGTGTAACTTCTGCTACCTCATGTAGAGTGTAAAGGGCAAAGTGGAAGTTTTAGACTTAGTGTTTTATTGTTTCTGTGGGCCTCCTAATGTTATATGGTATACAAATATAACTAAAAGTTATAAAGCGGTTCCAGTTGTGTTGCTGCATTCTAAATAGTGAAAGCTGAGAAAAAAATTTCAATGGCAACAAAGTCATATACACCAATTTTCTTTTCAGCAAAACTGAAATTCTCAGAGAAAGAGTAGAATGTAGTAAAATAAGTTGACATTTGGATTCTGGGAATGGGGATATTGTTGGGTAATTATATGCATTGTGGGAAAAGTAGTCTTGAGCTAATGTATCAAATAATTGTAGCTAGTCTTTCGACATAGTTGGAAATGTGGACAAAGTTTAATCTTTCTGAGTTTTCTCCTTTAAAAGTGTTTATGTGAAATAGTAGTAGCCTGGCAGAACTGTCTTTTCCAGTTTTTTATTTCAGGTAGGGTAGCAAAATGTTTTATTTGCTTGGTAATTAACATACTTGAATTGTATTTATACTGTAGCTATTCTACTACAGCTTTCTATTTCATCTTTTAACCGTCCAGATCCATATTTAAAGAGCTAAATCAATTTGAATGCTTAATTTTTTTACCACTTTTAAACTCGTGACCTTTACATAACTTTTCTGATTGCTCATAATAACTTCTGCTTCATATAGTTATGAGAAGAAAACTCTCAATATGTCATTATTTTGAAATCTCTCAATTAATGTAACTAGACACTGTAAAAACAAAAATTAAGATATTTTTTGTGTCAGTTCTCACTAGTAGAACCACATGCATCCTTAACAGTGATGCAGTTCTCCAATTCTAACAAAATTTGACCATGTAAATGCAGATTGTACTGAAGCTCACCAAACCCATTTTACTGGCTGAGGCAATTTCCAGAAAGTTGAGCTTTCCACTGAGAAGAGCTGGCAAGCGGCTCTAGAATCAGCATCCGCTTAGCTCCCAGAAACAGACGTAAAGAGCAACTCAGTAGGTAATTCCCACAATGAGATACAGGAAGAGCAATTTTTCAGCTCCTTGGAGAGACTTAAAGAAATGGCCTGATGATTATGCTTTTAAAAGGTATTTCTACATAATTCTTGCATAAGCTTGCATGTGGTGTTGGTTTTTTTCTCTCACATAAGAATGTTCATTTCATGCATTTCCCTCTGCCCTATAAAAGCACCAAGAACCATAAAATTCAACCAGTCCAAACATACTGTGGTGGTTTTACCTATGAATTGAAAAAAAAATGAAACTTTTATTACAAAAAAAGTGGGTGGCAAACAACTACAGTGTTTTATAAAAGGAAATTAGGAAATACTGCCCAGCTGTGTCCTCAGTCATAACAATCTTAGGTATTAACAAGGACCTATTAGATGAAAATACCGAGACCTTACAAGGGAAGATGACCAAACAGTCAGTGCTATAATAAAGGTTCCTAGAAAGGGAAAGAGAGAAATCTTGTGATTCTGAATCTTACTATTGACTTGGTCTAAACGTATGAGCACAGTCCAAACATGCTCCAGGGGTCTGTTAATTTAAAAGGTTATTATTCATTATATTAAGAAGGTCATTGTTAATTATATTAATAATTTTGAATCATAGCTGCACTTAAAACCAGCATTTTCTTATTTAAGTGCAGAGTCTGGGGTCTTACTGTGATATATTTCCTTACCTAAAAGCTGCAAAACAGAGACTTGAGATAGCATAAGACCAATCTCTGTAAATACATTCTCCATTCTATATAGCTGAATAGGATACTGCAGTACTGTTTAATTAACAGGCAGGTCTGAAAGCAATTTTAGGAGCTTTACATTTATAGGCAGAATGATTTAAGAACATTCCTGGAGAGAATGAATTCTTGGTAAATTGTGGGCTTTTTCATATTTACGGATCAAGTTTTAGGCTTGTCTGCTGACCAGAAAAAAATGGGTCCCTTATCCTTTTGTGTATGACATACTTATGATGATACATGTTTAAGACAGAAGAAATTCATTATGTGTTCTGACCAAACATATGGTCTTATTCTATATACATTCCTTTATGACCTTCATAATTGTGGCATTTGTATACTTTCTGTTAGTTGAGTAAGAGGCTGCAAACATCTTTTTTCAGCTTCCTCTTACAGATTAAGGTAGGTGTTATGACCTCTTCTTTCAGGATTTATTATTTTGGTTTTTGGTTTGTGATTGTGGGGTTGGGGTTTTTTTTACCATGAATGTTGCTCTGAGGGTTTTTTTCGGTAGCCTGAGGGAAGAGCAAGGATATTTTCCAATCTTCCTTTGACACCGGAGCTGAAATAAGATGAAATAACCTATGAGAAGACGGTTCAGAAATCTGCTTCTAATGGACAGTCCACTAGACCTAAATCATGAAAGATTTGCAAAGTAGACTGTATAAAATGTTGCTGGGCCTTTGTATCCAAAGCTATTGGCAAAAATCTTTAGAGTTCCTAATACAAGTAGTCTTTCAAGTCCTATATTTCAAAAGTGGTCTAAGGCATTAGAGTGCCAGCAGGGCAGGTTTTATTAAAGGTACCGGGATTTAAGTGTTTGTATACCTTTTCAAAACTGTTTTTCCATGTGGTATATAAAAGTTTGTATTACACATTTGTTTTCAAAAGTACTGGGAGAGGGAGGCCATTTCCTCAGAAAGAGCTGAAGGAGCCCTCAGCTGAGTGCTTCCCCTCTTCTGGTGGGATTTGTTGCATAGTCATTCACAGCAATGACCCACTTGGGTCATTGGCTACATGTTATCTAGGAAGATGTCTAAGCTCATCTGCTCAGGCACATAGTAAAAGCATCAGAGTAAGGTTCAACTGGTCCTCTTGCTGCCCAAGAGAGCTTAAAATACTTTATAATTACATTTTTAGCTATTTTTAATAAGAAATGAGGATGTCTAAAATATGATAACCTCTTGTGTTCCATTGAACTGAGATAATTTCTAGAGTATTTTAATTTGTCCAATTAAGTTCATAGTCCTTACTAATGGATCCATTAGCTTTTTACAAAATGCCACCTGTTGTTATGGAAGAATCAAATTGTCAATATAGGGCTTCACATCATAGTTGTTTTGTCCAAAGACTTACTGGCAACCTTCAGTTAGATGTCTGATTCTGCATTAAGATTTATTCTGTCTTTTTTAATTTTGTGTTTTTACTCTTGCCAAAGCAGGAGGACTCCTGCAGAAATAACTAATATTGAATTGCATTGTGATATTCAAAGTTTTATCAAAGTTCTGTTCATTTACAGTAAAAAATAAATGAGCCATTATTTATGTCAAATGACTTTACCAGGGAACGTCTTCTATTGACAATGGATCTGTGATCTAGTTTCTCTTTATTAGTGGTGAGAAAGGGTTTTTTAAGTTAAATTTGGTGGCTCAAATTCAGCAATTATACTTTTACTTTAGCTTAAGATCGAAGTGAATTTTCACTTCGTTTTCAGCAAGGATTTTGTTAAGGTTTGCAAGTGATAACAATCTTGGGTTTTTTCCTGGGCTGTTAGCTATCGCTTACCATGTCCTTCATTTTTTCAAGAATATTTAGGAAGCATAGCTTTCAGTCACTACAAACCAATCTCCAGTTCATTGAGACATGTGAACAAGCTAACTAAATAGGCTGCTTTTGACAGCCCTAAATGAGATTCAAAACAATCAGTGTTTGGAACTAAAAATCACTGTGGATAACTTGCGCTTCAGAACAAGGCTCAAGGAGAGCTTAAGTTTGCTTTGTTTTACATTGTCTCTATGCTTTCCTTTAGTCGATATGAGAAATACTGATGTTTTTTCAAGAGGAAACTCCCGATACCCCTTCAGCTTTAGTGTTAAGACATAACTGTTCCCTTCTGTCCACAGCCCACAGCTTTTCCTTAAATCAAACTTCCTTTCATAATTCAGAGTTATTGCAAATATGCAACCAGGGTCAAAGCATCTAAAACTTCTGCCACGTTTGCTGTTTCTAGCAGTAATGTTACTAGTTTCTCTTGAGTCGTCTTCTGCATCTTTTATCCATGGGGATTTTGTTTGGTTGGTTTGGTTTTGTGTTGTTTTTTTCTTTTCCTCTGTGTATGTAAAAGGTGTGGTGAAATTTTTCTGTAGGATGGCAGAGATTGAACTTAGAGAGCAGACAAGATGTCATATCAAGATGTGGGTAAAAGACTTGCCACTCAGTTTAAACTACTTTGGCTCCAGGAGATTTTTTTCCATTCCTCAGCAGCTCTGGGCACCTCAGGTATTGCTTTTTATGTTGCAGTGGATGTCTCTCGATCCCTTTCTGTGTGCTGCCGCTGAGACTAGTCAGCCAGCCTTCTGTGTAAGAATTATAGGTGTTTTCCTAATCTTGCAGTTGACCATTTATCCACTGTAGACACTCATCTATATTCATCCACCCATATACACTGCAGCCATAGGGAACTCACCGTGCATCCTTGGTTCCTGAGCTCCTGCTAGTTTGCTCTATACAGTTACTTAGCAAAGGTGAGTGGCTTTTTTTGCATGAGTCCCCTTAGCAGAAGAGTATTTCTAATGGCAGCAGATTCTCCATTTATTTTGGACTTGCCAGTTAGGATGTGTTTGACAGGAGGGACTGTAGCAATGAGGAATGGACCTTTACAGTCTTACCTTGGTAGCTTAAGCTGTACACCTTGATATATGCTGAAGGCTACCCTGAGCAGAATGCTAGCCAGCCAGCTGTGTGCCAGATGACAGCACAGCACCCAACTGCACACAACCATCTCACATGAGACACTACTAAATAAAAGATATGGCAATAGCATAGTATTTTAGGTGAAAGCATCTGGGGGATGTGTTAGATGCTGGTGTGGTTTTTTGAGCAGTCCAATGCTCCTGACAACCGTCTGAAGCTAAACGATATTTTTAAGTGGGGGAAGGGGCTTAAATAGACTTGTTTCCAGCAAATATGTAAAGATTTTTCATGTAATCTGGAGTTTACGCATAAGAAATGATGCAAGCATCACTCTTTATTATGATAGCCCCAATACGGTTACAAAGTAAATCTGAGAATAATGTGATAAAGTGCAGTTCAATGTACAAAATTTCCTTAAGAAATGTGCCTTGTTTTCTTAGCACTATAATATTGTTTGCTATCTAAATGTGTTCTTGGTGTCAAATCTCAGTCTTACCTTAGAAAAAAACTGCCTGTGATTTCAAAGGGAATTTTGCCTAAGGTAGGGCTTGCAACGTTGAGACCAGGAATTAGAGTAATGTGACCCACCATTTGTATTGCTTTGGGGTGAATTTAAAGAGAGAAGATTTAACATTGTGTGTGTGTCATGCTGAGATATTGCAATATCTCGGATGGGTTATTAGGCACTGATCCAAAGGTTAAGTGCAGCAACCACGAGATGTGGCTTTATCCTTATGTGATCTATGTCCATGTTCTGTTTTGTAGTCCCCTTAAATAGGTATAATCCCTAGAATATAACAACATGTCTGTAAGATTTTATTGATACCTATCCCAAACTATTGAACGTAGTTTCTGTAGAAAAGTGTGTGCATATATGTAATTTGATATATAGATATCATTCCTTGTAACGTTTGAACTCACTGAAATTTTGAATTTGGATCCTAGTGTGCCCAATAAATATTCATGACCTTTGGGAAAGTCTAGATATGAATTCGCAGTTTAGGATCTTTTCTAATTTATATGCATATATCTTTTTGGGGTTTTATTTTCCATGCTGTTTTTGCTTGGCTTGCATTAAATAAAATGCTTCAATGGAGTGCAGTAGTCTAGCATTTGTTTTGCCTCAGGAGTAGATTGCCCCATCTTGCATATCTGGTCAAGTAAATTGCTCTCTTGCTTGCATACTTTAATAGTGGTACCAGGTTTTAGACCTTCCTGTGCAACCCCCACAGTGAGCAGAACCACAAGGGGCTGGGCTTGTATGGTGCTAACAGTCTCCTCTATTGTAATCAATGCATTCATCCCTATTTACATAAATTAATAGTTAAAACTTGTTTGGTTGCTTAAGAAAACTCATTAAGCTTTCAGAGTAGCTGTATTATGAGCACTGTGGCAATCGCTCCCATTGACTTATCTCCTGCTGGTTCACTGGGAACCAGTCCATCTCAGGGTCAGGTCCCCGAGCTTCATTGCAGAATTAAATAGCACTGAAAAGATGATGCAAGTAATCTGTTCAATGCAAAGTGAATGCCAGAACTTCCTTATGAGAAAGAAGTCATGTTTTAAATTTTTAAAAATAAATTGTATTTTTGTCAGAAAGGCTAGTTTTTTCTCAGGAAATAGGTCATATTTTTTATCCATTTCCTACTAACCACTGGAGAATGCTTGACATTGTAAGAGAAAGGTCAGTTTGTATAACCTGAAGTGGGAGGGAAATGTTTAACATGAAAAGCTTGGCCAGATGATTTTTTTTTTATTTTTGCTTTTATTTGTTAAATGTTCTGCTTTGCCTTTTTAATTTATCATATTCGGTATATAATTTTTATTTTTCTCTATTTCCTGTTTGTTTTTTCTTTTTGTAGATTGGAGAAGGAGAGCATTCAGCACAGCATTAGCAATGAAGCAAAGGCCCGAGCCCTTCAGGCCCAGCAAAGAGAGCAGGAGCTGACACAGAAGATGCAGCAAATGGAAGCCCAGCATGAGAAAACTGGTAGGTGGTAGGGAAAGATTAGAGCCTGGGCACTCACTCACAAACCAGGCCCACGCCTTACTGTGAAATGACATCAGGAACACCTGTAACCTTTGGCTGGCCGAAGGGAGCAGATGCTAACTACACCGGAGATTCCGAATTACATATTAGTTAGCGTTTAAAAGAGAAAATGGAAAGTATTGCCCACTGTCTGTTGATTTCAGAGTGCTGCTCTCACATCTGTTGCACCATCTGGATTATGAGTTTATTTACCTGTGTTCAAGAAACGTAAAGCTGAGAGAGACCACAACAAAGTAGAAAAACAAAGGGCTTGTTTTTGGCTGGATTTTCAGGCACACATGTTATATAAAGAAAATAGCATCAGAAGCTCTGCGGGAAATGCTCTGAGCTTACAGTTAAAGTCTCCTGAATAGCATTGAACAGTTCCCACAGTACACACATTATAGCTACTCTAAAAGCTTAATGAGTTTGCTTCGGCATCCAAACTGGAGAAAAGCTTTAGCCATTAATCGGTTCTTAATTCACTGTCGCAGCTGGATGTAATTCACTGGCTCCAAATTGATATGTTCCTTTATTTAATCTTTGCAGCCTCAAACATTTTTAGCATTACCATGTGCCCCCCTCCCAAAATCTAGAAAAAAAAGATGTTTAATTCCTTGCATACTTAAGGTTCTTATAATAGGAGACTTCATTGTGTTGACTTAGCTGATCAATAACTTCTAACCTTTAATCTGGGAGTAAAATGGGTTTTCCAAACAAAGCCTTTTGTTTTTGTGAGGTACCATGCCAACAACGTTAATAAAGGTGCACATTACAAACAAAAAAATATTTAGAGAGGAAATCTCTAACCCATGAGTGTGAAAAAGAGGAGTTTCAGCTCTTATGGAACATGGTATATTCATATGTTTAATAAAATACCATTTTTATCTGTCAGTCCTACAGTACTTTTAGAAAAATGATGCAGTATGTATTAGTCCTGAGCAGTGGCAGATAATACCTGAGGTAGCAGGCACATCTGTGTCTGCAATCTAATTTTTCTGCCTTTTTGCAACACTATCACAGTACTTAAGGACTTTTCTGTGTGTTCAGGAAATGCAAACACTTATGTCACACAGTAGGAAAAGAAAAAAAGCTCTCAGAATCTTTTTTTCCTATTTTACCTAGCACATCTGCGTAAAACCAAGGGTAATTTGCACACAAGATGCATAATTTACCCTCTTGATACCTAAGTTGTCCAGTACACAAAAATGAAACGTTATGGCTGAGTTTGTTTTTAAATATCTCTAGTAGGGTTGCAAGGAGTTGAAAATGATAGTCATTTATTATGTACCTGATGAAACCCTTATTTATTATGACCCTACACACACACACAAGAAATTTGGATAACTGGTCTCTCTGAATTTAAAAGCAGAAATCAAGAAACATTATTTTGCAGTATCTTCTTTTTGAAAGAATAAAGAATGTTGATTTCTAGGTGATAGTAACTGAAAATTAAATTATAAAATGGTTTCACTGCAACTGTCGCTGGACAAAAAGTCTGTATCTTATCATTGATTAACCTTCCCTGGAGGTGTTTAAGGCACAGGTGGACGAGGTGCTAAGGAGCATGGTTTAGTGTTTGATAGGAATGGTTGGACTCGATGATCTGGTAGTCTCTTCCAACCTGGTGATTCTATGATTGTGTGATTAAAGAGAAAAAAAAAGTACTTTAATCATAATAAGCACAGGACACAGTAAATGAAAGAACTCCTTTTTAAGGAGAGAATTAAATGAGTCTACTGTGCAAATGTTTGGGTTGCCAGTATATCCTGTGCACCACTTGAGCAAGCAAAAGGCTGCTAAGGCATGGCTTGCCAATTTTTATTCCTCACAGAAATGTCAGTGAACTTCCAAGACCTGATTCAATTGCTATTTGCTTTAACACTTTAGGTTAGCTCGTTCTGACACAGAGCCTGTATTTGGTGAATGATGAAGTCATAATTTAAGATATTTAAGAATATACCCAATTGTTTTTGAATTATCTATAAATTTATGTAATCATGAAATAAATTTCTAATTTGTCAATTTTATAATTTCTAGTAAATGAGCTGGATGCGTTGCTGACCTCCCAGAATACATTCATAGCAAAATTAAAGGAAGAATGTTGTATATTGGCAAGGAAGTTGGAACAAATATCAGAAAAATACAGGTTAGTATGTTTTCTTATCCCATTCCTTCTATTATTAGGAAATGCTTCCTTATTTTTTATTTGTATTTTGATATTTAATTAATTCTCATTTTGTCCCAGGTATTAGACATTATCTCAGTCTTTAAGATTGATACTTTAAGAAACATGGATAGATTTTTGTTAAGGGTAATTCTAATACTCTGTTTCTCATATCATGTTCCTAGTCATTACTTCTAATTTCTTAGACAATTCCAATGTAAAAATTGCATACTATTTTCTTCCTGTGTTCATATTCTTAATATGAAGAATGGAAAATTGTTAATAGAGCTACAACTCAAGTTTATCTGAAATTATGTGCAAAATACTAATTCAAAATTTTAGTCTGTTGGTTTAATTATTTACTTAAAGCTCCATTCACAACACTATACACTGAATAATTATCTCTGAAATAATTGTCAGCAAAATTGCCTGTCATTGAAGCTTCTGATTCTGCTGCCATTTGTTATGTGGTGCTCTCGTGAGAATCAATAGTGGGTCTAAATAGAAAGACACTAAAATTTCAGGAACAGAACAAAACCTGGAAGCAGTAACTGACTTAAACGAATACAAAAGTATCAAGGTATCTAATTGTAGAAAAGAAGTTCTATAGGACAGGTTTCTCTTTAAAAAAAAAAATTAATTTTGTGGTTCTATGTCAGTAAATAATTTGATTTTGCATTTTAAAATATGAAAATGGTCTCTCAAACTTTTTGCAGGGTTACTACTTAGAGTAGTAAATAGGACTTAACTGGCAAGTTGGCATTCTGCAAAGTCTGTAAATTTTATGCAAAGTGAATTTGGTAGCTAAGGTTAGGGATCATCTCACATGCCTTACATAAAGTAAAGAGAATACTCGGCAAAGATAAAATTGGTCTTCAAGATAAGATTCTTCTGCTGGGCGGATTTAATCATCCTGTTGAGGTAACATAACAAGGGCAACACTTTCTCAGGAAGAAGGCTCATTTATCATAGTATCCTGCTTCCAGAAATGGTCAAAGGGGAATGATATAAGTAGATGACAGACAGACAGACACACAAACACCTATATACATATATATATATATACACACACACGGTTGCGCACACACACACATATATATAGCTATATATATATAAAATATGATGCATCCCACAGGTACTGCCTCCACTGCCCATCCTACTTTCCACTGAATATAAAGTGTTGACTAGCTGCTAAGTGGCTGAAGTTGGGAGATGAATCCCATCTAGAGTGTTTGGGGAAGAAATGAGAAACTGGGGGAAAATTAAGCAATCTTCCCTTACAAATGTTGTGATGGATACTTGAGGGAAAAGCAAATAGAATTTTTCTTCTGAGAAAGTAAGGCTCCTCTACTAAGGTAATACAAAATCTGAATAGATTCATGTCATATTATTATTCTAGCAATAAAAATGTACACAGACTTTGTTGCTAGAGATCCCAGTCACAGACTAGTAACTGTAAAAGGATGAAGGAAAGACAGAAAACATACTGTGAAAACATGTTATTTTCTGAAAACAAATACCGGAGATTGCCAAGTGTTTCTCCACCTAGCAGCATTAGCTGACTATGTCAAGGACCTGGAAAAGGAAAAAGGAGCCCTCTTGGATCTCCAGCAAGTGGTACATTTTGCACAAGAAACACTATAGAAGAACTTATGAAAGCAATTCTGAGAAGTGGCCCTAAAATAGCTTGAGCTTGCCTTCGTTGGAGTGGTAGCTGCTGCAGTCAGTACCAAGAATGGAGAAATAGATAAAGACAAAGAGGATGTGAAAATGAGAATGGAAGAGTGGACATAGAAATGGTGGACTGATAAATGGCTTGAAAAAGTGATGTGATCAGGTGCAAAAAATTATTTCAGAGAACTTGTAAATGCATGATCAGTTTATCTTTCTCTCCAAAAGATTCTATAACTTTGTTCTCATGTACATTATTAAAAGCAGATCATGAAGCAGAAGTTTGCAGGGAAAAGAACTTTTTTGTGGGTTTTTTTCCCATGTGTTTGGCCTTACACTGAACTGAATTGTGCACCTGGATGTCTATTTTCTTGCTATACTTTTACAAATCTTTGTGTCTTAGTTTCCATGCAGTTAAGAAATAACTGTATCCTAGCAGTACCATTATTTAATTGGTATAACACTGAAGTTTTTTTAAATACCAGATGCAAGAGTAAGTTTATATAAAATTGGGGGCAGAGGAGGGAGGTATTAGGAAGTAAAAGGCCCATATGTAATAAAAGGCATTTCAAGTTTATCTGTGACAGCTACGTATTTGCACAGTTTCAGTGGGAGGCCTCTGAATTGCACATTTATTTAATACAGGTTTTCTGCAAAATCTGAAGTTTTCCTGTTTATATATAAGCTGGAACCGTTTTTGTGAGCTAGCCCCCTACATAGGATTAGAAAAGCTTCAGAAAGACAATGTCAGAAAAATATACCCCTCAGGCTTTGCAGAAAGAAAGGCAGTGTCTGTGAAAGTTTTTATATGCATAGGCATGTTTAAAAATATAGCCCTTTGTTATTGTTTTTTTTTTCTCTGTTATTTTCTCCTTTTCTTTTTCCTTTGATTGTCACTGTCTGAGTTTCTAGGTTGTAGATTAATGCTTAACACTACCCACTGTGTATTTGAGATTTGCCTTTTGTAATTAAGGGGAACAATGGGAGTCCATTGGGTCTCATTATATATAATGGTTGGTTTAATTTGTTTCACTTCTATCTTGTTAATTGTAAATTGATCATTAAGATTTGAATTCTAATCTGTCACCAGGGTTGTGAGTATTGAAGCTAGAGCAATGATCCTGGTTTTAATCACTGATGATGAGAAACAAATTTTATAATTTTGGTACATATTGCAGTTCATATATTTTAACACTGTATTTTATGGTGTTATAAATATTGTTAAATGACTTTTAGTGTAGTTTTACTGTTTGGACTATAATGTATAAATTATATTACTGGTTTGGCAAGAGTAGGCATCCAACTGTGTGAGTTTAATTGAAGTAAAGAACACACACCCAGCTGAACTATTTTTCTGCATGTTTGGTTGACTGCAGTCATTGCACTCAATACCAGGACTGAAATGTTTGTTGAAGGTAACCGTACAAAGATCTGAAGCAGTCTGTCTGAAGGCTCATTTGCTAAAATTATATGCAACAATACTGTGTCAGCAGAAAATATTTTAGGGAAGGTATTTAACTGCTGTACAAGTAAATGGTTTAAAAAGAATGAAATCGCAGTACGTCAAAAGGACTACAATGCAAAAAGTAGTTCAGAGGAATAAAGGCAGCACTGGCACATCAACGTTCGAAAATCAACTAATCCTAAAAATATCCTAAGACTGACTTTAGATTGTAACTATTTAACTTTGGCTGGTTCTTCACCTTCAGTATTTGAATGTTTTGGAAGAAATTGGTTTGGTTTTTTTCTCCCAAGACTCTTCCAGCAGGGATAGTAGATAAAAATTTAAATTTGATTTTAAATAGAAGCTGAGGCTTTCTTGGTAGTTGAATGGATCCAGAGTACAGACAGGGGTTTTTTTTATTGCTGTCCCTGTCTTCCCCCCAGTCATAATCAATTATTTTTAATACAGTGACAAGTAAGTGAGATTTGGAAAAATCTGTGACCCATTTACTTACACGCGTGCATTTGATGTTTCCATTTTCATTTGACATTGTAGCTTTGTACTGTGCAGTGTCAAGATAATATTGATTTCATACAAGTCTCCTGAGTCCATTGGATTTCAGAAACGTACATGGATACATTAAACAGGACTGTATGACTTGGGGAGACAACCTGAGTCTGCAGAAGTGCAACTTACAGAGTTCAGCTCAAATGGCAGCACTCCAAATGCCAGCAAGCTTCAGTTTCTTCTGAGTCCACCATGGCTCAGTCTGTTGGACCCAGAGTAGCTCTTGTGGAGCGACATCAGCATTTCCGTGCTGTGTCCATTAGCTGCTCTGGATTCATGAGACATAATGCTTAGCACATAGATTTTTGTAATTTACCTCTTTCCCTGGCATTATGTATGGGCTATCTGTGAAGTTCAGGACTGCATGCTTTGGCACTTGCTACCCTCCTGTTCCTGCTGTGGCTTGTGAAACAACTACACAGACCCAATCCTGCCCCTAGCTGGGTGGAATTTCAACTCCTAGTATAAATGTGCAATTACATTCAGTACAGTTGTTCAGGCTTATTGCAATTACAGTTTGTCTTGTGGGGGTTTTTAACCCAGCAATTTTGAAGTTGTTTATATATCATATAGAATGAACTGTTTTATCATAATCTTTGGAAAATGAAGTGGCTGAGTGGTATATTTAAAGATGCAGAGGCAGTCTTTGTCAGGTGATAATGAAGACTCTTGGTGTGCAGTCTCTTACTGGGACAGGTGTTCTCTCCTTAATGCCAACACACGTGAACCTTTTAACATTGACCTTAATAGGCATTCTGCCCTTCATATGTGCTGTCTTCCCAAATTTCAGTGTAATGAAATACTTGAATCTTGGTGGTCACACTTAGATACTGACTTGGAAGGGACATTATATAAATAATGTTTTAATTGGTTTGTGTATGATCTGTATTCAACTGTAATTACAAAAAAAATGTTTTAGGAGAAGAGAATGCATATGGCATTCAAAGTGTTAGGATTTTTTTTAGAGATTATAGATCATACTACTCATATTTTAAATTAATTTAGTACTTTCTTTTGTTTCATTAATTTCAATTTTCAGTAGCATTTTCTTTGATTTGAATCCTCTGATTTTTCTAGAAAGACCTCAGGCACCTACAGATGTGCTGGAGGTAAGCAAATCCTTTTAAAGTTTTGAGATTTTTATCACCTTGAAAATTACTTCTGCTGTTTCCATGAATGAGACAGCCTCATATAAATACAGATAAATAAGCAGGATCCCCCAGTTGGGGAAACCCTACAAACATGATTACTATGTGGGAAATGGATTTACACTATTCCTGCATAGGAAATGCAGTTGTTGGATTTTGCTGGCCAAAAAAAAAAGGAATGCTGTCTTTAGTTTAGTTGCTGTTATGACTTGTTTGGGCTTTATTAAATCAGGTGTCCGCTGACCTGCTCTTCAGTGGACCTTTGCTTTTATCCACTGATTGTCTGTCTTACATGATCAGTATCAAGTACAGACTTGCATTCATACTGTGTAGCAACAATTGACTCAACTGGCAATGCTTTTTTAATGCCGGCATTTAATGTACTAGTATTTCTGTTAAGTGATCTGTGTAAAAATTCTACTTCAGGTGTCTCCCTATTGTGTCTTGCCCAGTGGTACGTACCTGTCCAGGAAACTCTAATGCATTCAAGTTTGATGTACAAATACATAGGCACAACTATAATGTATTTGTCAGTATTGTTCCTTAATAGAGCTGTTAACTCCACATCTAAATTCATTTGCGTACAATCTACTTCCAAAGTTTTCCTTGCTAAGTTCCTTTAGATTCACAAATGATAGCATGTATTGTTCTCTAATTAAACATGAAAAGATTATGTTGTCATTTCCAGATTTGACTTGTCAGTGTAACAACATGTTTTTGAGGGAGGAGTATTTCTTCCCCCCTACACTTAGTTGTGTTTTTCAGATTGTCAGTTGTTGCATTCTGTAACAGCCAGGAAGGTAAAGTATATTTCTGCTGTAAGTGCAGCATATTTAAGTTTATGATTTAAAGATATCTCTGAAGCTTTTTAACCTCAAGATCTGGAGTGGCAGATGCCATAAAACAAATTTGCTTGCCTTTGATTCTTACTTTCTGATGGTATAGCAGATTCTGACATGTTCTCATTAACCTTTTCCAAAGAGTTAAACTGTACAAGTGCATAATGTATATTTTATCACAATTTAATCTGAGATCTTTTCCTGATATTAAGAAACAGCTCATGCCTGTTTCTTCATGGGCTGATGGTTAGAAATGTAGCAAGTAACAATCCCAGGTCATTCATGGATCTGGTGTCTCTGCTCACCCGCAAAGAATAACAATTGTTAGAAGTGACTGATGTTCTTAAATGCTGTGCCGAGTTTTATGTAGATTAGTTGTGCCTGTATGTTCTGTTCCTTGCTTCTTAAGGTTTTATTAATTTTCCTCTTACAGTGTGTTTGGGTTTTGCGTTTTTTTAATCTGTATAATGGTATTTTGGCATGTTAGGTTAATGGAGTTTCTATAACAGTACTGATATTGAGAGTTCTACCTGTACAGTGAAGTAAAGCTTGAAAAATTTTTTAGTCGCCATTTTTTAAACTAGACGCTAGCTTTTACTAATAAAGGACTTGAAATGTGTTTCAAATTGCTGGCCAAATTCGTGCTTAACAATTATGAATTTACATTTATTGATCTTGTTTAACATCAATGCGTAATGCCGAATGACATGTCTGTTTAAATTACGCTGAAATTAGCATAGCCAACCTATGACTGAGTGATTGCCATTGGCATATTTACCAGATACCCTTCAGCGTCATGTTCTTTTGTCTTAAGATTATTTGGAACAGTGTTTTGTTTCTGTAAGTTCTAGTAATAGCCTGTTTATGCATTGCATATACATGTATGAAATTTTATAAATGCTGAAGCCACATATTGATGGCACGCTGCAGGATGAAATCTGACAACATCCATCATCACTGTGTTTTACTTCTACAGATCTGAAGTCAACCAGCTTAGTCAGGAAAATGAGTATCTTCATGGCAGATTGGAGAAGATGCAGAAACAGAATGATGAATTGAACCAACAATGTATCCAGCATGGGAGAATGCATGAGAGGATGAAGTCAAGGTAGGAGGTCCTGTTAATCTGTCAGTATGTGATAAGCTCTACTGTACCTCTTGTGTTGTATAAACGTAAAAATGACACTAGGTTGTCTGTAAGAAATATTCTTTCCTTATGAAAATGACCACCCTTTCCCCCTCCCTAAGCATTCTGTCAAGTTTTTTTTTTTTATAACATCATTTACTTGTGCCATTTTAGATAAATGCAAGGAAAGCTTGAACAACGTAGTCTTCTGAAGAATTTAAACCTAGTACATATGTGTGTGGGCTGTTTCGGCTGTTCTAACTTGGATGAATTGTCTTACCATGTTTAAAAAAAAAAAAAAAAAAGTGAAGGGAACGGGGAAGGAAGAGAGTGGTTATTCAGTAATGTATACAATACAGATGTGGATTCTGTTACACCATGTAATTGGTTTATTTTTTTAGCTGTACAATCTTGCCTTTCTCATTAATACTTAACTTGTATAAACACAAATCTTACTGATGATCTTAGTAACCAAAGAACTATGAACTGCTTCCAGGCACAGTACTAGCCTTTTCAGAGAAACAGCAACTTAGTAAGAGCTGGGAGCAGCTACAGCAAGACGAGTATGGAATATTTCCACCAATACCAATTGACTGTTCTGGCCACAGTGTCCAGGCTGAGAATGCCTTATTCTGTGATTTAGATTAGATGTCCTTAAAGATCACTGGGGAGACTTTTCTTGTTGGAACCAGAAAGTTTACCTGTGCTCTCTTGTTCTGTTTGCCATTCCACATTCAGGGTAACAGGCACTGGAAAGAGATGAAGTAGGAGGCTGAGAGGCAACTCTGCTAACCTGGGCTACCTCTTGTCAGTACTGAAAGGCAACTTGAAGTTTGTTTTCATTAAGTAGTCCTGGCTGAGAGAAATTCTTTTTGTTATTTTTTTTGACCACTGACCACCTGATAGGAACAGCCAGTCTTATATGTTTGGGGTTTGGAGTTTTTTCAGCTGTTGATTTTTAAATTATTTTTGCTGCCGTCTCTTTTTTTCTCTGTCCATTTTACCTTGTTTCTTGCAAGCTCCCTATACATTCTTTTGAGTCATCCAGACCCCTTCTTTCCCCTTCGTTTTCAGATTTCTAACTATACCTCATCCTGTTCTTCTGTAACATAGGTTTGTCATAATCTTTTATAGCTCAGAGAACAAAGAAATTAAAAATGCTATAACTGTGTCCGTATCCTATGTGACAACATAATATTTCTTTATATCTCACCACCCTTTAGGTTTCTTACTTTGTGGTGGATTCCTAGTGTATAGGAGACATGCACTGAGGACTCGGAGTTACTTTCAAATGGAAAAAAAAATAATTCTCCTAGCTGTTTTTCTGTGGAGTTATTACTATCTAGTTGAATTTCAGACTGCTGTGTAAGTTTTTAGAACAATCTTTACTCTGTCAGAACAAAATAAAATAAATAGATCTACTGGAAAATGTTGCTCATTCTCTGCTGTGGTTCCAATGATTATACACTAGAAAAGATTGAAAGCATTAATCCAGAAAAGAAAAGTGGTTTGAAAGCAGAGTGGTCACGCTGCAGGCAGTGCCTTACCTTCTGCTGCTGTTTTGCTGACAACAAGGAGAGAAAACAAGATAGTGGTAGCATTTGTCTTCTTTAATATTTTAGAATATGTAAATATGGCAGAGATTATCGGGTATTTGAATCATGAACGTTATACTTTACTAGCATTTTTAGAAGGGGCATTTTAATGATTTTAATGATATTGCACTATGTTCATTTAAAATCCAGGTAATAAGTGACAAGACTGCTATAATAACCTGCTTTAAAAAAATCAGTGTAATCAAATTTTAGTTTTCATGTGAAAACGGTAATAGCTTTTCAGTACCAGTTCTGAAATGCTATAAATTGGCTATGAAGTATTCAGATCTAGGCAAAGAAAAGCAGAAAGTACAACTACTACAATAAGTAAATCTCCCAGTTCCTTATATTTATGATGAAGACTTCCACCAAATTAAAATAGTGATTTTTCTCTTCTGTTTTTGAAAACAGAGAATTGACTGTGCTGTTTAGTAAAGGCAGAAGAACAAATAATAATAATGTGCTTTGCCTCAGATTTTCATCCATCACTCAGGTATTAATAATCACAGCATAATAATGTTAAGAGTGATTACTTCTTAATGCACTATATTTCCCTTTTGTATTCAGCTATAAATAGCACTGATGTTTTTGCAACACAATCCTGTAAATTCTACCTAATTTTCTAGCTGTTACTGTTCTGGCTCTCTTTAGAAAGTGTCATGTATCTAAATGATTATGAGACCAAATATTTGCATTTCAATAAAAAATTGTGGTGTTGGGTTTTTTGTTTGTTTTTGTTTTTAGAAGTTGCTATCACTACTTGTGTTCTTCTGGGAGAATATGACAGCCCTGATATATCTGTTTGTAGAAGGAGTAAGATCTAACTGATCAGTCAGAATTTCTTTTGGAGTAACAGTGTTTTGGTAGTTGTGATAGTTGCGTTCCTGAAAGCGAACAAGATAACTCTTTCTCTGCCATTCCTATCTTTCTATGTGCTGCACATTAATATAGGCCAAAATTATTAAAGCATGTTTTAAAGTCAGAGATTTCTTTAAATTGAAGTAATTAAAAATTATTTTGAATCATCCTTTTCAGTGTATTTTTGCTTAGTGAAAACAGTATTAAAAGAAATAGATGTCCATCTTAAATGGTACAGTTGATGCATGGTATTGAGGCAAGCTTGAGTAGAAAC
Organism: Coccyzus lansbergi; assembly: GCA_033558105.1. Taxonomy (NCBI): domain Eukaryota; kingdom Metazoa; phylum Chordata; class Aves; order Cuculiformes; family Coccyzidae; genus Coccyzus; species Coccyzus lansbergi. The sequence goes on along the minus strand of JAUMJK010000415.1, from coordinate 260,911 downwards.
ATGCATGGTTTTCAGGGCTAGGGTAACACATTAACACTGTAGGGGATCTTATGAAGACATGTTCATTTAATGTTGTTAACGTTGCAACAATGTCTGTCTTTGGTCCAGATACATGTGTGATTTTTTTACATTAGTTTTATTGTTTCAATATTTCTTGCAACTATATACTTTTCATTTTAGACAATCATCTGTTTGACCAAGTAGATTATCTCAAAAGTACTAATGTGACATAGAGTTACTGATGTCCCACTGGAAGTTATCTGGTTAGCACATGTGATTTAGGGATCCAAATCTTAGAGAAATAAATTCTTGTTTGTTTTGTGGCAAAGAGTACATTGGTATAAATTTTAAAGCTTGAAGCAAAATTTAGTATTCAAGCCTTCAAATTCCCATTCTGTAGATATGTGTTAATAATAAAAATTATCAGGTAGCGGAAAGTACAGAATTTCTTGTATGACACGTATAAAGATGGAAAACTAGCCAAGAAGAAGAAGAATATGTAGGAAAAAAATAAAAATCCCCAACATAAGAAGGATATGGAACTGTTGGAACGGGTCCAGAGGAGGGCTAAAAAGATGATCAGAGGGCTGGAGTACCTCCCATATGAGAACAGACAGAGAGTTGGGGTTGTTCAGCCTGGCGAAAAGAAGGCTTTGGAGAGACCTTATCGCAGCCTTCCAGTACCTGAAGGGGCTATGGGAAAGCTGGGGAAGGACTGTTTACAAGGGCATGTAGTGATAGGTGGGTGGGAGTAGATTTAAATTGGAGGGAGGAAGATTTAGATTTGACTTAAGGACGAAATTCTTCACCATGTTGTGGATGGCCCCTCCCTGGACATGTTCAAGGCCAGGTTGGATGGGGCCTTGAACAGCCTGGTGTAGGGGAGGTGTTGCTGTCCATGGCAGGGGGGTTGGAACAGGATGATCTTAAAGGTCCCTTCCAACCCAAACCATTCTATGATTCCTTTTCTCCTTTATCTGTTTTGAAACTGAATTCCCAGGCATGTGTTTTTACCTCTTAAGTTAGACCAGTTCTGTAAATACAGATCCATTTTCTTGCAACTTCTATTCTCTTCCAGTTTGGTGAGCAAGTAGAAAAATACAGGAGTCTACCTAGGTCTATAGTTGATAGAGTGTATTTGTAAATAAGTAAAATTTGCCCAAGGCACCATGGGTCAGGATTCTGTCAGGCTATTTATACTTTCACTGAATGTAGTTAACAGCTCTTGCAGGCTCCTGTGCAGTCTGCTGTACGTGAACCTGCTTTAACAACAGTTTGGATTAGATAGTCTCTGGAGTTCCCCTCCAACCCTGACCATTCTGTGATTCTGTACAAGGTTCAATTATGGCTTTGCTTTTCTGTATCAATTCTTCGCAAAAAGAAAGCATTTGATCATCTCCTCAAAATTTCTTCTGTGGACAGACAGTGTCTGAAGTGGGGAGCATTTAAATTAATATAGCTGCCTCTTTTCTATGTAGATTTTCTGTTAACATCTTAGGTGGTGTGTGAATATGAATAAAAATATGAAGATATCAAGCAGAAAAAAAAAGTACCCACCAGCATAAAGGCAGCATTTTGTATGAAGTATGAGGCTCTTTTGAAATCTTTTTAGGAAAACATAAATTTAGAAGCTTCTAATGAGTTTTTGCCAAGCATTTTTGCAAACTAAGTTCAGTATATGGGTTCTGGTGCAATAGATTTTCTCTAAAACTTTAGGGTTTGTGATTAGGATGGATATTTCTGTTATTTTTGTTGTTATGTATGTGATCACTGTCCAATATTTATAACACTAACAATATATTTAATGCTAATTTGTAGGGATTTTTTTTGTGGTAGCTTTTAGAGGTGACAGTGTTGCATGTATTTTGACTGTATTTTTGGTAGTTGAAGTTTAAAATAAGAGCCTACAGGACTGGCAATTTGGGGCAGATGTGTGTCTATTCCTCAGGCATCAGTGGTTGTAAGTTAACTATAAAAATGTTACAACCATCTGTGTAACAAGACGGCAGAGATCTGCTCTTGCCTGTTACTATAAATAAGGAGGAGATTTGTTTGAGTTCATAGACGTTGGATTTATAAAGACTATATGTGTCAAATTCTAACTACGTGTCATGTTGCTTAGATGTGTCTGCAGCCAACTACCTGGAGTGTCTTCCCCTTCAGACACTCTGGTGTAGTGCATCAACTGCACAGGAATGTCTGTATAGCACAACATGTGACAAATTATATTTGTTTTCTACTTATGGGAAAATGTATGATTCTCATGGATAAGCTTGTCTGAAAGAATGGCTGAATAGATTTGTAAATGGACTACTCAAGGATTTAGAGAGAAAAAGTGCAATTCAGTTTGACAATGATTTTAAAGACTTTTTTCCGCCATTAATTTGATGTTGTTACTACGTGGTAGTGTATGAGAGATCATGTAGATCATGAGAGATTCTATGATTCTATGTAGGCATGAAAGGGCATATATTTATATATGTATATATGTGAGAATTGAGAAAAAAAATTTATATATAGAGAGAGAATATAACAGCAGTTTCAAGTAACTGATACAAAAAATCACAGTATTTGGTTTGCTGTCACTGTTGCACTTCTGAACAGAGATTTTTATTTTCTTTGGCATATCTTCAGTAGAACAATTAATTCAAATATTTCCTTAATAACTAGAACAATCACATTGCATTTAAAATTTTGGCTTTTCTGCCTAAAAATCTTGTATATTTTTCTGTGTGGTTTTGAGAAATAATGATGGATGGAATAACTCAGTTTTGATCATCATCTAAGAGACACACACACACAGAATCACTAGGTTGGAAAAGACCAACAGGATCATCAAGTCCAACCATTCCTATCAAACACTAAACCATGCCCTCAGCACCTCATCCACCCATCCTTTAAACACCTCCAGGGAAGCCTGTTCCAGTGCCCAGTGACACTTTCTGTAAAAACTTTTTTCCTGATATCAAGCCTGAACCTCCCCTGGTGGAGCTTGAGGCTGTTCCCTCTCATCCTGTCCCCTGTCACTTGGGAGGAGAGGCCAGAACCCTCCTCTCCACAACCTCTTTTCAGGGAGTTCTAGAGAGCAATACCTTATCCCCTCAGCCTCCTCCTCTTCTCCAGGCTAAACAACCCCAGCTCTCTCAGCCGTTCCTCATAAGGCCTTTTCTCCAGCCCCTTCACCAGCTTCATTGCTCTTCTCTGGACTCACTTCAGAGCCTCAACATCCTTCTTGTGGTGAGGGACCCAGAACTGAACACAGGATTCAAGGTGTGGTCTCACCAGACCTTTTTGTTTTTCCAGTCCAGTTCATTCTTTCTTGAATATATTGACTTTCTTGGTTTTATTTTACCGGTAGGCTGGTAGTTTTTTAAGTAACAATGAGAAAATTCTTACTATCTTTTTACTAGACCAATCATCTGTTTTCAAATGCAATTTTAGAATAAAAATGTGCTATATCATGGCTTTTTCAATTTAAAATGCATTATTTTTATCTCAAAAGTAGAGATTAACTTATATAGGGGTATGATGTGACTGAGAACAGCCCTGCAGAGAAGGACGAAGGAGTTTGGGGTGCTGATGGACAAAAAGCTCGACATGAACCGGCAATATGCACTTGCAACCCAGAAGGCCAACCATATCCTGGGCTGCAGCAAAAGAAGCGTGGCCAGTAGGGCAAGGGAGGTGATTCTGCCCCTCTTTTCCTCTCTTGTGAGACTTCATCTGGAGTAGTGTGTCAAGTTCTGGGACCCCCAGCATAATAAGGATATGGAACTGTTGAAATGGCTCCAGAGGAGGACTACAAAGATCATCAGAGTGTTGGAGCACCTCCCATATGAGCACAAGCTGAGAGAGTTGGGATTGTTCAGCCTGGAGAAGAAAAGGCTCTGAGAAGACCTTATATAGCAACCTTCCAATACCTGAAGGGGGCCTATAAGAAAGCTGGGGAGGGACTCTTTACAAAGTGAAAGGACTAGGGACAATGGGTATAAACTGGAGAGGGGCAGATTTAGACTAGACATTAGGAAGAATTTCTTCACCATGAGAATGGTGAGGCACTGGCACTGGTTGCCCAGGGAAGTTGTGGCTGCCCCATCCCTGGACATGTTCAAGACCAGGTTGGATGGGGCCTTGGGCAGCCTGGTCTAATGGGAGTTGGCTCTGCCTGTGGCAGGGGCATTGGACCTAGATGATCTTTAATGTCTTTTCCAACCCAAACTATTCTATGATTCTGTATTATCTGTGACATCTTTGGTATTAAAGTTGCCTCAATGCTTAAAGAGCAGTATGCTCCACTTTTTCCTGAGCATCATTATTCATGCCTACATGTCTTTGATGTGGTTTCACTGTAGTGGAATTTCTTTAACAACTGGAGACAGACCTGCTTGTGTCACAGAGTTTGTAAAAACCTTTGTGGTCACTCTATTCAGTGTTAAATTGTAGCCAGATAAAACTCTAAGCTCTGCCCAGAATTTTGAGTTATCAGTATTACTTACTTTTTTTTCTTGCCATTTAATAGACTTAGATTTTAGGTTGAGAAATATATATGTCAGAGAAATGCTGTTAAGAAATAATCAAAGAATGATGTCTATATACATACACAAATATACATGTGTGTTGCAAATGCTGTAAGAGTCTGAAAGTGCATTTGGCTTTTGTTTAATATTTCGGTGTTCACACACAGCTTATATGGTCTGAAATAGAAACTGGATTTTCAAAATTTTTCCCTCTTCCTCTCAAGTTCCCTAATTGTCTACTTTTTATGTATAACTGTCAATTTTTTGCCCTTTAACTTTACATTAATGCCTATATGTAGTATGTATATAAATGCATATGTTCTTAGCCTTCTAAAGCAAATGACAAGCAGAAGGAATTATCACACACATAATTTTCAGATAGTTGTCTAGGGAACTTAATGTTCTGTAAGATGTATTCTGGGTCAATGAATACTGTGTTTCTCTACTGCAGCTATCGCTAAAATGAGTGTTAATATAAAATTTATGTTTATATATACTTCTATATATATTCCTTTGTAAATGTATTGAAAGAAAATCAATTTTGGACAACTGTTTCTATCACCACTGGCCTTCTGATTCTGATCTTTCTTCTTTATCGTCTGAATTCATTTGTGTTTGACTTGTACCTACTTGTCCTTGAGCCAAAATTGGACTAAGTAGCTCTTCTATTCTACTTTTCTTTTATCTGCACTGATAATGCATATAATTACAGACAGTGGTTGTACCTATTCAGTCCTACTTCTGATTAAGAAGTGAAGTCGTCTTCTTTAGTTCTTTTTGCAATAAGGTCTCTCCCTGTTCTGATTGTTTATATTTTTTTAATATGACCAATCAGAAATGTTTATAGTGTTTTAGAAGAGGGCATTTGAATATCTCAAGTGGTGGAATTAATGTATTTATTGGAAATTCTTTGACTAATGGATCCTATGATGACATTTGCCTTTTTCACAGCTATGTTAATATTGGCAGTTGATAATCCCTCTATCCAAGAAATGCATCCAGGATCTCTTCCTCCCAAGTAAATTCAAGTTGTCAGCAGAGACTTTTGCTATGAACTGAGAAAGCATTAAGCCCCTTGTGTAAGACTTTGTACTATAAAATTTCATTCCATTTCTGCTGTTTCAGTCTTTTGAGCCATCAGTTTCTTTCTGTGCAGTATCCCAGAGCTCCCTTAAGCTGATAGGATCTCTTAAATTTATCAGCCCACTCCCACTTTTTGTGCTTAGTCATTATCCAAAATTTTCAAAAACCTGTTTAAATCAGAAGAAATCAACTTCCAATTCTTACTCTCCTTCAACTGTTCCTGTCAATTGTGCTCTGTATTTTAATCACTTATCAACAACAACCTAGTTAATGATTGCTGATGGGGCATTATATTTAATGTTTTGCGGAAGTTATTGTAGGTAAGATTTATTGCATTTCCTTTATCAAAAAAATCAGCTGTCAAAGAACTTAAGGTTGCCATGACAGAATCTTCTTGATCTAACTTATGTTTCAATTTCCATTTACCTTAATATCTTTTTATATTTTTCCCTTCAGATTTTTAGATTTTTCATGCATTTGAGGTTATGTTAATGGACTGATAATTATTTGAATTACCTTCTTTAAGGATTAGTTAATACTACATCTGTTTTGATTGCTAAACAAAGTAGTCAGCTTGGCAAAGAAGGTCTAGGAGAGGAAAAGACAGTGTCTATGCTTGCTTTGCACATCAATAAAGCCGACCATCACAGTCTCAGTGTTTTAGAAAACGTAGAATAATATCTGAGAAAGGGATACCATAAACGTGGGGCACAGATCATCTCTCAAAGAAAGCCTAGGTGGAAAAATATTCAGGTTTTCTTGATTCTGTGTTGATCAGCTATCAACACGCACACACTCCTTCTGCTAAGAGTCTGGTAGTTGTCCACTCCTAAGAATATCTTTCGCTCTACTGCTTTGACATATTCTGCCTGCTCCAAAGCAGACACAGGGGTGGTTCTTCTCCATCTCATCAACTTCTGGGAATCAAAGCCTTCAGCTCACTAATGGTAAGCTTGTGTTCTTGTCTACCAGGAATGTAAAAAGCCCTGAAATATGTGTGACATAAAACAGTACAACATAAGGTTCCAGGCTGTTCTTGTTACTTTTTGTTGTCAGCACAGTTGTTGGTTTTCAAATCTAAATGTTAATTTAGCATTAACGAAGAATTCTTCATTCTCTCCTCTAAAACGGAGGTGGATAAAGGTGAAGTGTTTGACAGCTTAGCTCAAACTCTCCTTGATATGTCAAGATCTGGAGAAGCTTAGCCCTATGCAGGTCATCACAGTGACACTAAAAAAGATGTGCATGGTTGGAGAGAAGTTTACCCATGGTTTTCCAGTGAAACCCCCTTTTTTTTTTTTTATTTGCTACAAATCTGAAACTGTTTCAATTTTAGTTGGGGCTTGCTTCTGGTAGCCATACCTTGACCCTTCTTGTCCTAATCCACAAATTACCCCTTAATCTTTAACACTTTGCCTGAGAGTAGTGGGTCTGGTCTATGGTAGTAGTCATGGACCAGTCTTCATCACCCCTTTGCCTAGGGATGTGAAATAAAAAGTGAGCAGGCTGGATCATAGTGCTCCTTTGCTGGCAGGTTAATAAAAACATAGTTGTTTAATGGCAAGAAATAATCCACAAAAGCATGTTTCAGTTCATTTAAGTTATCAGCTAAAAGTTATTCAGAGCTACAGAACAAAGGTTTCTATCCTGGATACTAGCTTTTCCAGTCTAGTATAAACTCTGGAGGACAACCCTCCCCATATTTCTCCTAGAAGTATACACCATTTAAAAATCCAAGTCTGGATTGTTTCAACCACATCAAAAAAAATTAAATTCTTGAAATCCCCGTTATACTTGTTTTCTTTCTTCCATATTATGTTGCATCTGCATTTTTAAATTCTTTTTTCTCTACTATATTTCTGTGATATCCTCGTGATACATCAGAAAAAGTTTTCAAGTAGCCACCGTGGGACGAACAATGTTCAGTAGTTTGACAGAAGATACCTGGTTGGGATATTTAACAGTAATTGAAATCTTCCTATTGGGCTTTAAGTTGAACGCACAATAATAGTAAAATCTGACTATTAACCTATTTGGCAGTAGCAGATCTCCTTCCATTTTTGGTCTCTATCTAACTCTGAGATTTTCAGACAAAGGCTATTTAAAATCCTCTATTGTCATATAGTAGGGAGATGAAAATGAAGACAGATTAATAACATTTAAACAGCTTTGCAAATGTCATGAAAATTCAGTAGCTCTGTAACAAAATCTATGCATCTGCCTACTTTCAAGGTTGTTGTAAGAGGAGACAAGGCAAAACTAATGACAATTTATGTTTTTAATATATTAAGTGAGTAGATTTATACAAGACTATTGGAAGGATGGTTTTTCCTGGTAACTTCAGTGCTTTGATTGCTTCCACAGGGTCCAGTACTGTTCCTATGGAAGATGAAACAACTGTGAATGTTCCTATTTTCCATGTGTAGATCTAACCACCTTAAAATCTTTTCATATTTAGACACACATTCACTGTGTCTTCTGCCAGTATTTCCATAACTGATTAAAGGTGGGGGAGGTTCCCATACATGCCTTTTGTTTTCCATCGTTCAAACAATTAGAAGTTCTGTTGTTTATGCATTATGAGACTAAAGATTTATTTTCCCACTAGTTTTGTTCTCTAAAGCACAGCTAGAATCTTCTTTTGTTCATTTCTTGTCTAACTTAGACTATAATTTTCTAGAGCTCCCATCATATTAATTTAAGCTTCTGAGTGCACTCTAAAAATGTTGCCATCCTAAAAAAATAAAAACTAAGATGTAGTTGTGTTTATTGTGCCTTGTAATAGTGCTTATGGGTAGTTGTCTAATAGTAACAGGCATTGTGCTGGTTTATGGAAATGCTGTCTTGAATGTCTTACCTCTCAACTGCTAATCACAGAAATTGTGGTGAAATAGAGATTATGGAAGTGGCTATAATGAAGGACATCATGATAAGACCCACTTATCTATATTCCTAGTGTACTCAAGACAGCATTACATGTGTGCAGGGTTCTCAGTTTGGTTCTGAAATAAAGTGGTAACAATGGAAAAAAAGAGAAGTGGAAAAGGGTAATAGACTCTTATGTGTTTGTTTAACTTATTTTTTGTGAAAAGTAAATTTGTATACAAAGGGAAACAAAGGGGGAATGAAGTTCGTTTTTTTTAAAAAAAAAAAAATCCTTTTAAACCTCAGAGAGGCAGACTCCACATTTAGTTATATATATGGAAACACATCCTTGTCCCAAATATATCTCATGGGATATCATAAGACTTGATCCTAAACTGTCTTTAGAATTCTGATTTGAGTCAAGTCAATGTTGTGATATACTTCTAAGTCTCTATTACCAAAAAGTTATCTCAGTGACATGGCTGAAATTGCAGTAATCTGTTCTCTGCTTATGTAAATCAGTGTAATCTTTGAGCGCTACACTAGCACTTCCCACACTACCAGGGATTTAACCTTAGTTCTAGCTATATGACTTGTATGTGGTCAAAAACAGCTTTCAGGTTTTGAAGTGGTAGGGTTTTTTTCCCCATTTGTTTGGATCACTTGAGTGACTGACCTTTCATACATATTTTTTAAAAAAAAGTATTTGCGCATATATACTATATATGCACATATATATATACACATACACAGAGTTTCAGAAATAAAAAAACCCCCACTCATCTGTAAATTGACTCTAGGCATTAACAATAGCACAGAATAGATGTTTGGAAGCATGTCACTTAAGCACTTCAACTTTTACCATTGTGAGGGCTGTTGTAATCTGCTGTGTCATATCACACATGTTAGATGATATAAGTACTCATGCTTCCCAAATTAGTTTTACTAATAAAATGTACAAACAACCTGAGCAGAGGCATATGTATCCTTGGGAAAGGGCTTTCATAGGCTGGGCAGGAATGGAATTTCTTCATTGACTTTCTGTAATGTTAACCCTGTTGATAAAATCCACAGGAAATGTGTCTAACATTTTTCCTCTTTAAATGTTCATTTCTAATAGCAAGGAGACATTCCAGACAGTGCATTTCTGGGGGATTATTGTATTTCTCGGGTGGCTGAAGTCACTCACCCTTCAGCCTTGTGCCTTAGAACACACCCGAGGCGAGCAATAATCCCCAGCAAGGCACTGCCTGTCTTATATTATTGCTTAATTATTATACCTATTTAATGCTGCTTAGAACACTGTCAGCTGTTGAGAAAAGGTAATTATCACTAGTCAAATGAAAAACACTTTTTTGGCTGCCTTACGGATACACATTTTACTGGTACCTTGATACATAATGAAGCCTGATAGCAAAACTTTTGCTTGTCTCTTCTTCAAGCCACAGCTGTTTCCCTGCTAAATTCATCCCATCTGTCTCCCCTTCCGTAAGGCTGTAGGCAGTATAGCATAAGTACAGAAGCAGTTCAGTGCTATTTTGGATAAACATAGCTGAAATTTGAATCTTTGCCATTTGCAATGCACACATTTTGTTTTACTGCTGTAAAGAGAGCTGTCAAAATAAAAACTACATGGATAATTTACTGAAATACAGTCAAATAAAGGGATGATCAAAGGGGAAAAATGAAGATATAGGGTCACTCTTACTTTCATGGTGTATTCTGAACAAAGTAATTGTTGACCTCTTGACATTGCTGAGTTCAGAGGAAGTAGTAGTGAGTAAGAAATGTAGAATCCACTGAATTAGAATATAGCATTAAAAAGTTCAGACTTGCTGCCAAAGGGGTTAAATGCAGTAGGCAATCATTTGTTGAGACAGGTGACCAATTGTGTGACATCATACAGCTTCAAATTAAATATGTCTTGCTTTGCCTATGGAAATGGAAGGACAGCGTAATGATCACTGTAGGGCAACGTTCATCTACACCCTTCTATATCCTCTGCAGTTTTATTTGACATGGAAAAATGTATACTAAAGCTTAATACAGCGTCTTCATTGCATTGGAACCCAAGGCTTGTATTTGAATTTCTAGACTTTCTGGAACAAAAGATCCAAATCCCATTAAGGTCTGCTAGTGTTTTGAAACAGTGATTTTGGTGTTCTGTATTGAGGTAGAGAAGGGGTGAAAAGAGTGTTAAGTTATAGCTTCTTTAGTATTTTGGAAACTGTTTTCAAGCTGTATCAAAAGAAACAAAGGCATTTGTAATATTTATAAGAAAAGTACTGCTTACACGGGGATTTTCATGTAAGTACGTGTAAAATCAATATTCTGTGGCAAGAACCAATACTACACTACTCCACATTTACAGGAAAGTTAGGATTTCTCTCTCTTTATAGACACTAAATAAGAATATATTCAGAGGTTATAAATGCTGGTTTTTGTTTTGGTCAGTAATATGCATAGGAATAAGTATGTTATAATTTTGGAGTCTGAACATTGGTATTTAGTTCTCCTGTAACTAATCCAAGAGCTGTTGACATAGGTAACACAACAGAACTAGTACCTTCACGTTTCAGTTAAAAGGAAGACTCCAAGATTTTTAGAGGAAGCCCAGTTCTTCCAGGACTCCACCATATATACAGGCACTTACCCCTCAACCTCCCTTCCAGCTTCACTGAATATAGACTTGTCTGAACACTTAACTAGGTCACTGAAATGTTGCAGTAAACATCCGGGTACAATGATCGTCTTGTAATGATTGCTTGTATGGAAAAATATTGTAATAATCTTTGAAATGCTTTTGAGGTCTGAACTTACCTTTTAAAAATAGCTCCTATGGCTTGTTCATCCCATTTTGTATACAACTCTAAATCACTTGCAGTAAAAGCAGAATGTTTAATATCTGATAGATCATGTACCAACTTAATGTTTCAAGAAACTGAATAAGCTTCTCCCCCGCCACCTTTCCGAAAAGGAGAGATTTGCTTTTGTGCTGTGTTATATATTGGAAATAGTTAGCCTCATTTAGGTAGCTGCTATAAGTACGCGTGGGAGGCCTGTACCTTCATGCATAACAGTTTTGAGAGATTCACTGCATTTTTTCCAAACATTATTCCAAAGCTGCAAATATTTAAAGAAAACACTTTTTTTTAACAAAGGATTTTACCCTCTTACAGAGTTTGGACAAATGAGAATTTGAGATGGAGGAGGGGAAAAGATCAAGGGCAAAGCAAGTAATAGCGGTTGTCTTTCCCATGTGCAAAGTATTAAGAAAGCTTTCGATCTTACGCTTTTCACGTATTTATTGCACTTTATTTTTGCAGTCCAGAGTGCCTTGCTGTAAGTATGTGAATTTGTTGATGATGTGATAAAAAATTCAAGATCCTGCACCTTCAATGTTGAGTATGGTCCAACTGTTAGGACTCTTTATGTTGATCTGGATCTAATAAGGAGACTTCCTTTTGTCAAATCTAGCACTTTGAGTACTCATTTGTTTTTGTCTGGCCATCATCCTTTTCCTTACATCCAGGAATTATTTTTTTTCTGCCTATGTGTTTTTGAGATCAGACAAAGACCCAGTATTTCCACTCTTTCCTTCTGCAGGTTAGTGTGAGGACAAAAGAAAAAGAAGGAATGGGTCAGAGGGGATCACATACTACTACACACACACACAAAAAATATCCATTAAGTAATATGAAAGAAGAATAATGCTTATTTAAAGACAAAAGAAAAAATACTTATTGCATTACTATTTTCTGTTCTTTTCACTTTACCTTCTCATGGTTTTCTTGGTTTAAGGTAATTTTAGGTACCCTGTCTCTATATGTGGAAGGTGTGTTTCCTGATAGATGTATTCTGAAGATTTCTAGATCTTCTGAAAAACAGAATGCTTTTTGGATGGTGCAGAGTGAACAAAAACATCCACTTGTTCAAAATTTTTCATGAAACTTACCTGTTTACTCGGTTGCCTGGCGAGTTTTATGATCAAAACCAAAAGCCAGTACAATCTTTGCTGACTATTATTACTTTTCGCACAGTCTTAGCTGTCTGCTCCCACTTCCAACTGCCTCAATTTTGACAAATTTTAGATTCTTAAAGTTGTTGTTATTACTATTAGTGTTTAGATGTTCTGATTAAATATAATTGCAAGCTCCACTGTTTGTTTAGCCTGGAGAAGAGGAGGCTGAGAGGAGACCTCATTACTCTCTACAAGTACCTGAAAGGAGGTTGCAGAGAGGAGGGAGCTGGCCTCTTCTCCCAAGTGACAGGGGACAGGAGGAGAGGGAATGGCCTCAAACTCCGCCAGGGTAGATTTAGGCTGGAGATTAGGAGGAGGTTTTTCGCACAGAGGGTCATTGGGCATTGGAATAGGCTGCCCAGGGAGGTGGTTGATTCACCTTCCCTGGAGGTGTTTAAGGCACGGGTGGATGAGGTATTGAGGGACTTGATTTAGTGTTAGTGGATAGGAATGGTTGGACTAGAAGATCCGATGGGTCCCTTCCAACCTGGTTGTTCTGTGATTCTGTGAAAGTAGGGATATTTTTAATAGCAACTTGACATAAGTGTTGATCTGCTGGAGGGTAGGGAGGCTCTGCAAAGAGATCTGAACAGGCTGGACCACTGGGCAGAGACCAATGGCATGAGGTTTAACAAGGCCAAATGCCAGGTCCTGCACTTGGGGCACAACAGCCCTATGCAGAGCTACAGACTAGGGGAAGTCTGTCTAGAAAGCTGCCTGGAGGAGAGGGACCTGGGGGTGTTGGTCGACAGCCGACTGAACATGAGCCAGCAGTGTGCCCAGGTGGCCAAGAAGGCCAATGGCATCTTGGCTTGTATCAGAAACAGCCTGACCAGCAGGTCCAGGGAGGTTATTCTCCCTCTGTACTTGGCACTGGTGAGACCGCTCCTTGAATCCTGTGTTCAGTTCTGGGCCCCTCACCACAAGAAGGATGTTGAGGCTCTGGAGTGAGTCCAGAGAAGAGCAACAAAGCTGGTGAAGGAGCGGGAGAACAGGCCCTATGAGGAATGGCTGAAGGAGCTGGTGTTGTTTAGCCTGGAGAAGAGGCGGCTGAGGGGAGACCTCATTACTCTCTACAAGTACCTGAAAGGAGGTTGTGGAGAGGAGGGTTCTGGCCTCTCCTCCAAGGTGACAGCAGACAGGATGAGAGGAAATGGCCTCAAGCTCTGTCAAGGGAGATTTAGGCTGGACATTAGGAAAAAAAATTTCACAGAAAGTGTCACTGGGCACTGGAATGGGCTACCCAGGGAGCCCATTGAGTCACTTTCCCTGGAGGTGTTTAAAGGATGGGTGGGTGAGGTGCTGAGGGGCATGGTTTAGTGTTTGATAGAAATGGTTGGACTTGATGATCCGGTGGGTCTCTTCCAACGTGGTTATTCTATGATTCTATGATTCTATAAGCTGAACCATACATTCCACTTACATGGTACATAAATGTTTTTCTTCTTTTTGACTGGATTCTCCCAAATGCAGAAATTATGACATGTATTATAAGTGATTGCAGATCATCTATAAAACACAAGTAAAATCCCTTTCATTCAACAACAGTGCAGGTTTGGGGTATGCACTCCTACTAGAAATAAAAGCTTACCTTACATTGATGTGTTAAAGTGCTTCCCTCTGGACTGTTCTACTGAGTTGTCACAGAACCCAGCACTGCTCTGTTCCATTTGAGCCTCACCTGAGGTACAGAAGATACCCCAAGCAAAATTTTAAATTACAGGGACTGTTTATACAAAAGTAGAACTGATTAGAGTCCTGGTAGTTCAATTCATTAGCAGATTCCCCAATTCCACTTCTGTTATAGCAGTGTTGCAATATAGAGGAGACATCCTGCCCATGCAAACTTCTTTCTTTTCAGTAATCAGTGGAACTTCAGTTGCTGGAAGTGGCTGAATTTGTTTCCTTTTAAACACAACAGATAACTGTAGACCAGAATTGAAAGTGAGGGTTTCCCAAGACCATAGAATAGAATCATAGAATCATTAGGTTGGAAAAAAACCCTTAGAGATCATCACTCTAACCATGCCTGTCTACTACTAAATCATGTCCCCAAGCACCTCATCCACCCACCTTTTAAACATCTCCAGATGTTAGTATTATTTATATGAAACTAGCATCTTAAAAAATCTGTTCCACTAAAATTTATTCTTTCCTATTAAGTTAATTTCTTATTCATATTTTCAAATAGCACGTTAGGGAATTCTTTCCTTTGTAATCTTTATGGAAGGATTTTTTTTTTTTTTACTAATACTTCAGTGACTTTCTACATCAGATTGGAGGGTAATGTTACAGTCAGTAATGTTTATATCAACAAATGTAAATTCAAATTAAATCTATTATTTAAGTAGCATAATGGAAACACATGGTGCTTTGTAGGCATGTAATTAAAGAAGATCTGTGCCTCCAGGAGTTTATGATCTAAAGATCAAAAACAGTTCCACATGCAACAGACCTCTTCTAAATGTCAGTGTACAATTTGGGGATTTTGTCTTGCATTTACTTCAGCATAAATTTTACACTTGAGCAGAGATTTCATGCAGGCCAGTACAGTACTGTTTGAGGTGTAATGCACAATGTACTTGATACTTTGTGCAGGGGCAGGTAAGTCTTAGCATGGAGAAGCTGGGTGCTTTGATGTCGAGATTTGTACCTCTTTTTTTTAACAGTAACAATATAAACTAAACTTTGTGGATGATCCTGACTTAGTTTGGGGGGAAAAAAACAAGGAGTCTGACTAGCTGTGCTTTTTTTTTTTTTCCTTTTGCAGTTGTGAAAGTAATTTTGTACAAAATTGCCCTTGAGTTAAATTATTCACTCATCATGGGACAATAGCCCATATTCACTTTTCAACTGAGCCAACTGAAAATATAGGAAACAGACCAGCCTAGTATTGCATTGTTTCCTTATATAACGTGGTGGTTTGGAAATGATGATGAAGGGGCAACCTGGATATTTCATGGATGAAATAGTAGACTCATAAACTAAAGCTTTATTTGCTATTTGTAATGAGGTTTTCTCCCTTCCTTTCAAAACCGTGCTCACAAATCAGACATGTAGCTTTTATTTTAAAAAGAAAAGATGAGGACAAAGAAAAGGAAAAAAAAAAAGTCAAACCTCTGTCCTTTGAAGAAACTTCTGCCTGAATTGCATGCTGAGTGCCCTCAAAATCCCTGGACTCCTTCAAAACTTGGAAGCAAATTCAGACCGTAATTAGGTAAGGCAGTGAACTTTGGTTAGTGTACTTTTAAGTCTTTTCTCTTGCAAAATGCTACAAAAGACTCTGGGTGTAAACACATAGGTTGTTATTGTCAAGTTTGATGGTTTGGGATTTCTTCCAATTATCATCCTAATTAGTACCCTGAATTAGAAAGAATTTTTAATTTCCTTTAAATGTGGGAAGCTAAATGGAGGCCTGTCTGTGAACCTTGTGATTCATAGGTAGCTGAAAACCATTCACCCCTTTTGTCACTGTAAAGATTTAGCTGCAATGTAATTTAGCATCTTGAAGAGGTAACTTTTGCCTTCAGTCTCCTGAGGTAACCTTGCATGTTCACAAGTTTTGTTCTTTTTTCTTTTATCCTAGTGCTTTTTTCAAAATTGATGCTATTGCTTAGGATTGCACAGCTCAGAGGTGCAACTGTTTGATTTCCTTACACTTTTTAAACCCTTAAGACTTGAGTTCTGGTCCTTTCCTGATCCCCAGTGTTTTGAATTCTGGCAGCTATCAGAAGCTTCTGAGCATTTTTTTTTTTTTTTTTTTTAATTATGGCAGTTCTTCTGCAAGTGTTGTGTTTAGGTTTTACCTATGCCGTGGTGCAGATCCTGGTACTGCTGGTTGAAGGTGATTTGTGTGCTGTGTGGAAATAATGCTGTATTGACTTTTTCTAACATCATCTAAGATAAGGCTGTGAAGTGGGTGCATGTTATGAATGGTAGGCATTAATGAATGTTGGTGCTTTTCTTCCAAACCCGTCTGAGCAAAATCTTTATGCTTCAGGTATGGCTATATGCTAATCAGGGGAAATAATAGGTTTTCCTGCAATGACTGTTAGTACAGATCCTGCCTTCTGCACGTCTGCCACTCTGCTTCCTTTCTACTGCACTTCCTTTTGGTTTTTTTAAATTCAGTTGGAGCTCTCTGAGTAAAATGATTCTTTGGGTCATATGGTACATGGCTTCACACAAACCTTTACTACATGACCGGCTAACTTAGCAACCAAGATTTGTTTTCCTATACATTGCTTTTGTCTTGGGCTGATATATTGGATTCTGTGCTGTACAAAAGAAAGCCCTAAATGGCAACTACAGGAGTCTTGCACCTGGCACCTAGGTATTTGCTTCTAGACTCAGGTGGAGGATTTGTGCTCAAAAGCATTCAGTGCTTGTGATTCCAAATAGCAAATTTCTTTTGTAGCAGTTGAGTTAGTGGTAATCTCACAATTCTAATGCAACACTGAAAAAAAAAATCCTTTATTTGTTGGGTTACCTTCATAATTTTAAGGTGCTTTGGGAGGAAGAATAAGCATGAATAATGACATTTCCTAAGAGAGTATAGCATTAGTAGTCTTAAACAAACAACCCACCCCATAAAAAAGTCAAACCAACCGAAAAAAGAAAAATCCCCAAAACACAAACAACAGAGGTCCTATGAAAAGAGACAATAATTCTGACATCAGGCATTTAAATAACAGGGAGTGATGCAGAAAAGTGCCCCAGATTTCAACATTCTTTTCAGCCGACATCAGAAAGCAAGGTAGACTTAGCATGAGAAACAGTGTCTTTATATGAAGAGATTGCTCTTGTTAGGCCCATATGTGAACCATATATCCAGATTCTCTCTACATCCGCTCAAATGTCTCCCTGTCAGCATCTGAAGAGAGATCCCCAAATGTTCAAATGTACCTTTTAGATCAGAGTTTAATTTTAGAAGACTATCTTGGCCTATTTTTTATTTGGCCTGTAATTTTGATAATACCAGTACTGTGGTGGAGGAGACACCATATTGCAAGTAAAATTTCAGAAGTCAAAATGCTACAAAGCTGTAGAAAAAAACAGAAGTGCAGCTTGCAGTAATAGGCCACAATACTTCTATATATGGTAAAATATGTATATGTTAAACGCATGTCATTATTGAATAAGTAATAATTTATCAGGGAGTCTGTTCATGTGCATATTGTAGATTACTGACTGCAACGTGGAGGCTGAACACTTCCATGGTCTGTGTGTCAGATGAGGAAGGCAAAGTTTATAAGCTCAAAAAATTATTCCAGAGGTGACACTCATAGAAATTTGGGACTTTAGTACCATAGAGCATCTTGGATATGTTTGCAATTTTTTTCTTGTATTTAATCTGTAAACATTTTTTCCAAACTAATGGCAAGCTTTTAAATATATGAGCAAAAGTCAAATTTGTTTGTTTTTTTTTTAAAAAAAAGAAAGCAAAAAGCTTACTGCCTGGGATTGTTTAATGCACATAAACAAAGAAAGCTGCTAGACAATTCAGAAGAATCTCTCTGATTATTAAAATATCATCAGGTAATACTTAAGAGAATAATAAAAAGTGATTACATTAGAATAGTTTGAATACCATGAAATTTGTGGAAACGTTAGCTGAAATCTTTCAGATGCCTTATAGAGAAATTAAGTAGTCACCAAAGTACATTTACTTGTATCCTTAAAATTAAGTACATGAAGTCACCATCCAGAACTAGAAATGATACTAAAACAGGAGTTGTAAAATTAAAACTGCCAGAATGAAGTGTGATCATTTTTCAACGTAGTGGTTCTAGGCTTTCTGTTTTGGTCTGGTGTCTGAGTGTCTGGTTATGAAGGAAGGAAGGAAGAAATTAATTCCCTTGCTAATATCACCACTTGTCGGTGTGGTCCTTTTCAAATTGAGGGCATTCTGCTTTGAATTCACCATTTCTCTTTGTTTTAAAAGAGGGAAAGCATTCTGTTATTTCTACAAATTACTGTAGAAATTTTGTTGTTTCTACAGGATGCAAATGAAGTGCCCAATAAAACTGTGTAGGTGATTTACAATTATTATATCACGCATTCCAGATACAGCTGGAATACGAATAACACAAGCGTTAAACCTATTTTATCATCTTGATTATTCCATATAATAAGAACTGTCTTTTCTTTAAAAACTGTAAAAAAACTCATGTTCCTCCCTCCAAAAAAACCCCAAACCCTCAAACCAAGCAACTCAAAACCCACTTATTTTACATTCGTAGCGATGACCAAGATATGATAGTGGATTCTTCATCAGACCTGGTCTTTCTCTTAAGTGGTCCAGTGTAGTGAATTTTTTGGTAGTTTTGATTAGAAATCATTAAGGGTGTGATTGTGTAAGAAGCACTGCAATTGCACTCTAGTGTCAAGTAAGAAGTTCTTGACATACGCTGCACCATCACAGTATTCCATTGCTTGTCAAGAGACTAAGGTATATTATTTTTTCTTAGCCTGAAAGCAATAAGAAAGCATGCAACATTTACATTATTTCTACAATGGACAATTTGAGGAGGGTCTTGGCCTCCTTCACACATGATTTATTTTCATTCACCTGTTCTGACCCAGGAAGATGGAGCAACTATACAAAGTTCATTTGCTTTCTCATACCTAACTCTAGGACAATAATTTTTGCCTAAACAATAAACATTAAATTCTGAAATGCTCAATGCAGTGTTTGTTTGACATATGCAAAAGACCTGTGTTGGCCACCTCCTATGTTTCTGAATTTCTGTTTCTGATGTTTGTATGGGCTTTTACTGAAGTGAAGGTGGTACTAGAACTTGGTGAGGGACTAGGGTGAGGTGAGAGGGCCTGTCGAACAGCTCTCCAAGCACATCATCATCTGTAACTTGTGTCATAGCTGATGTTCAGAGGCATGACAAATATTGTCATAGACTGTTTTTGACCTTATCAGTTCAGAAATAGTCTCACTGGGTTGACTATTGTTTTACAATCCAAAGCAGTTCAGTGGATAAACCAGACATTTTTAGTTTCATTAAGTCTTATTGAGTTTATTAATAATCTTTCAGGAAAATGCAAGGAAAATAAAGATAGTTAATGTGTACAATCAGATGATTGGAAAAGCATTTCTCTCTCATCTCTGAGAGTCCTCTAAGAAGATTGGGGCAGCTGGGCCAGGCCTGGGTATTAACATCTGAAATGAAAATTGATTAGTGATTGGAAACATGTGTCAAACAGACAAGAATATCTAAAGTGATTCATCCAAGAAGCTGCAGAGGTGTTTTGTTGGTTTGGTGTTTAACATAATTTTGTAATTTGCATGTTTTGAAGAGTACGCATAGGACTAAGTGAAATCTTAATCTGTAGTTGTATGTGTGTGTTATGTAGCTATGTATTAATCTGTAGTTGTATATGTATGTTCTTCATTTATTACAGCTGGTAAATCAAGCTTTTTAACTTGAAACTCAACTAAATTGCTACATCATTGAATACACTGCCACATTTTACATTTTGAAATTCAACTATGTTTTTCAACTTTTGTCATCCTTTTCTTAAGAAAGAGAAAAGAGAAGTGGAAATGTGGGAGGAGATAGGTTTTTTAATTTTGTTTCTATTTAAAACTATACAAAGTAATTTGGATGAATTTTAAAAATGCCTTGAGAGAGAAAAGGCAAGTACTAGCCATAAATAAAAAGTTTACAAACCAAGTGTTGTGTCCTCCAAAGTGCTAGTTTGAACTAGCATTGTCCTGTTCTTTCTCTGAGGGTAGGACACAGTCTCTACTTCATTTGTTCAAGAACTCTAACTCCCAAATAGCTGAGGGGGAAAACCTATTTGTACGTTATCTAGTCAAACACAATTATTTCCATATAATAAGGAAAGCTGATTTTGTGTAGACAGAGGAATATTCTGTGCTTCTTGCAATGGAGAGTTGATATATGGAGACTATTTGGAGCAAATACAGGTCTACCTTCTATTGTTCCTGAAATATGGCTAGAACATACACATGTGCTTCATGGTGCTTAGGCTACATACTCCTCACTGCACAGGCAGTCACACAAAAAATACATGTGAGCATCATTTGAGGTGGAGCTGTTATCTTTTCTCTCTTTCATGTCTTCTTTTACTAATGCATGAAAAGTTGAATGAGGAAATAGGTGTTTCAGAACAAAAGGTGCTGCAAATCCTCACCAGAGTTGCAAAATTGTGCTATCTTTACACATTTCTGTGTAAAGGACGTGCCTGTGCTTTGTTAACTGAGATGGTTATTCATCACAGAGTGATCAATGAGGGTTTTATAGGAGCATTTCTTTATAATTTCTATGTTCTAGGTGTTTTTTAAAAAAATTTGGGCTCCAAAGTGTATATTTTCTTTTCTGTTAGAGTCAGTTATGTCATAAATGGTCAAATGATATCTTATCACAAACAAAATTATTTTTGCAGCCTGTCATCCTAGTGTCTGGATTCTAAGGAGATAACCTGGATACATGCATGCCAGTGCAACCGGGATTTCAACAGTGTCAATAATCTTTGCTCATCACACCAAAAAAATCAGTGTGTCAGTATATTCCTGCAGAGTCATTAGCATACAGATTCACTCTGCTTGCTTAACAAAGCATGATTCGATGTATTATAGTTTCCTAGTCTGCTTGTCTGATTCACCTCTGACAAAAGCAGAGAGAAAATTCAGTCCGTTCTTCAGTGGCTCAATAATGTGGGAAATAAATCTTCAGGCATAAGGTCTGAAATGGTAGTCATTTAAATAATTCAAATGTAGCAATCATTTTGCCTATGTGATTTTCATTTCTTTGTTTTCTTTCTCTGTATTTCTCGGATTACTGAGATACAAACAATTTCCTACAACAATCTTTATTTTTAAAATACCTAGCACTAAATAGTTCCCGTCCTCTTTAAATGCAGTTTAACTGGTTACATGTTAAATAATTATTTGCTCTCTCGTTTGTGGTGTGGAGGGGGGAGTTGGAGGGGAGAAGTAACATACAAGCAGATGTGCTGCTAGATCTACAGGCTTCTGCCAACCATATGGCATCTTAAAGAAAGATGGTTGGAGCGTCTGGATTAGCAAAGAGTCGGGATGGAAAGCCATGTGTCGTGTTGGTACAGGCAGTTGTTTTAGCTCTCTGTAAAAGGCTTCAGGAGATTGTGTAATGGAACAAATGGTACTGCAAGCCTAGTAACAGCCTTACCGCTGCTGGAGAGGCAATTGGCCCCCAGGCAGGCACTGCTTCATCCTTGCTTGTTGTTTTTTTGTGTAGGATTTTTATGTCATTATTTCATGTTCTTCTTTTAATGTACAGGAAACTTGGGAGATATAATTCTGAACTTTATACTTGAAAGAGAGCTATTGTGTGCTTAGGGTTTTTTCACACTCTCATTTTTTATAATGAAAACACAGTTTCCCTCTCTTTGAAATTATAAGCTCGTGCCCTTCTGCAAATTTCCTGCATCCTTCGTGAACACTTTCATTGACTTTTTAGCCGATGCCCAGATTTTGGGGGAAACTGGTCTCTCTGGGATTTGCTTAGTTAAAAACAAGATTTGGGCTATTGTGCTTGTGGCTATAATGTACCAGCTTGGCATTCATATTCTCTTTGACATGTTGCTCTTTATGCAAACAAGAGGCCTGCTTCTATTAAAGGCAAAATTTGTTTTGTTTTTTTAGCAACACAAGATTGGGCTCTTGGTGGAGTTTTGTGTGCTGTACAGAAGTCTCTGTAGTTTATGTTATAGCTCATGAAGCTATTCTGGATCAGGATGAAAGCTTTTCTTTCCAGATCTGTAACAGAAGTAGGTTTTAGTAATTTCTCTACTGTCACACAATAGAACTCTAAACTCCCCTGCATGTATCAACAAAATCAGGCCTCTTAAAACTACATTTACAGCTGTACTATCATAGAATCATAGAATAACCAGGTTGGAAGAGACCCACCGGATCATCGAGTGAAACCATTCCTATCAAACACTAAACCATGCCCCTTATCTCCACAATACTGTTTGTTTCAAAGGAAATTAAAAAGCTGATGATGCAGTAAAGGTGTTCAATAAAATTAGGATTATGTTATATGAAGAGACTTTTAAGTACATTATGATCCCATATCACGATTTTTATGTAAGGAGGTAACATGACGGATGCCCAGATATTCATTCATAGGTAGATACTTGCTGAGCAGTTAACGTAATGGGTTTAGAGTCATTAGAAACAAACCATTAACTACAGAAGCATCATCCCTGCTGAGCATCTCTTCTGAAAAATATACTATCTTAAACTGAGACAAATGCTGTTTTAACATAGCCTAAATTCACAATAACTTAAAAGTAAAAGTAAAATTACTGGTCTTTCTTCTCTTTAATTTCTTTCTTACTCTCCAGAAGGCTTCTTATCCGGAGCTTAGGAAACAGCATTTCTCAGCTTAATCTGCAGTTTAGTTACAGCAGCATACGTTTTTAGCTGAGCTGCCTGTATGCCCCCCTGCTCAAGCCTGCATATGTTGCTCAACACTGATCAAAAGTAGCCTCCCTCCCTTGAGAGGGAGACTTTAGGTTCATTTTGTCGGCCTGTTCATTACCTCAACTCAGCCAAGGCTGAACCAGGTGTGAGGTGGACAGTTGTCCACCAGGAGCTGTGCCAAGCCCACCAGCATCTCTCTGGAAGGCTCTTGCAGTGGCTGTTGAGGAGGAGTGGGATTGGACCAGTGAGTCCCAGTGGGGGCTTTGGGCTCTCTCGGGACATCTGCTGAGCTTTCACAGTGTTTCAGAAACACAGGCCATTTTCTGGGCCATGTTAGCATGTGAGTTCACCAGCATCATGGTGTTTGTTATTAGAAGTGTGCATTTGTTTCAAAAATGTTCATTTCTCTGTGTAGGTTTTCCAATAGCAGAATTGGAGTAATGAGTGCTGCTGCAGCAGTACCAGAGGTTACCAAGTCTAGAAAGACATGTAATTGATAGTAGCTGGGTCTCTTGCTTCACATTTTTCATATGTATTTGTCTTCCATTCCCTACGCAAAAGAACAAAAACCATAGTTATCTTTAAACAACGAGACACAGCTTTGTTTTCTTATTTTGATGCCAGTGATTTCAGGCACTTAATTTTAATTGTCTAACTACTTATGTGAGTGAGAATGTTCAGCTCTCAAAAGCATATTAAGACTTCTGAGCTTTCTTGTTTAAACATTTGTTTCACAAAACTGTTACCATTGCTTATCACTGAGTGACTAGAACATGGTGAAGTAATATGAGAAAAGCATAATTTAGCTAACAAAATTAAGACCTTTTGATGTAATCTAAGGGGAAAGTACTCTTCTTATAGTTACATTGAAGATGTGCCAAGAGAATTAATAACACACCTATTTCAACTTGTAGAAAAGAAAAGACTGATAGTTTTCTAGAATTTTTGACAATAATTAAAATAAGGCGGAAATGGAAGACTGCAAGCACGTGCACAGCTGTGGACAGAAAGAATTCTGCTGGAAGGTGCTGATAGTCTTACTATGGCAGGATGCCTGTGCTTCTAAGCAATTGCAGTTTTCACTAACTTCACGTGCAGATTCACAGTGTCTTTAATTTAATGCAAAACAAAGCATCAGGTGACCTCTGTTCACAAGAGCTAAACTCCATGAAGGTGGGCTGATAGTACTGCTCAGCTTTTCTCATTTTTCTGGAAAACTTGTGGTTTCTCAGGATGAAACTCCATTCCTGTCAGGCCTTCTCAATACAAAAATCTTTCCTTATAAACCTCAGTAACACCCTTAGATTTGGTCTTCCATGTTACCTCCCCCCACCTGGTCTTTCCTTGATGCTGTGATTCTCCCTTCAGTCTCTGCAGAACTTCTTTATGGTGTACCAAGGGACCTGGGGAGATTGGTCCAAATGCGTTATTTGACAGCAGCAGCTCCTTGCAGGATGGGAACATGCTTGTTTGGCCAAATAGCACTAATGGAAAACATCTATCTGAATATTATGCAGGGAAAAATCGTCTCTGTCATCAATATAAGCACACATTCTTCCTTTTTTTATTACTAGCATAAAACTACACAAAATCTCGTATCTATCATTACTTTTGTTATAATTTATGAGAACTACAGTAAACCTCTCTGAACCCTGAAATCAAGCAAATGTGTATCACCTGTCAGAGCTTACAGGCAGGTTTGAAATAGACTGGAAAGAGGGCCTTATTTGCACTTGTGCTATGGAAAATAAGAGTGATGGGATTTAAGCAAAGGAGCTAATGAGTGACCCCCGTGTAGGTATTTAACACTTTGGTTTTTATAGCTTATTTCTATAGTGATCAAACTATACAGTAGAGCAGGCTTGGTTTTATGCTGAAGAACTTTTTCAAAGGATTGTGATAGAGTTACTAAACTAGACAGACTCCCTTGCAGATAAGCAAGTCAGGACTGTATTTTGCACTGCTGAGTTCCCATTTCAAGGTCACTAGGTAAGGAACGTTTTACCTTTCAAACACAGGTATTAATAGCTATAAACGAAAGTTTTATGCTCACTGTAATACAGAGCCCGCAGTCCTTGCTGATTGCAGCTAGAGCCTGGGCTCAGTGAGGACAGCAGGACTGAACCCAAAGCTCTTCTGTTTGTCTGCAATTGCAACTGTCAGAAACAAGTGAAGCAGTTGTAGCTCAGCTGCACTACCCTTTCTAGCAGTAGTATTTTTTTAATTAAGACAATGTCTGACAAATTAAATTAACAGAAGCTGATGCTTTTAGCAGTTTTTTTTGCTTCAAATGCCTGATGTCAGCTTGGGCCACATGTACATTCTGCACATGCTATGGGATAGAAAAAGTGAAGCCTTCTTTTTCAATTCTCTGCTGCCTGCCCAAACACCACATGTACTGTCTGTTACATGTCGCTTCTGATGAGGTTCACACTGGGAATTTCTTTTTAAAGGCAAAGCGTTTCTGAAAGAAAGAGTTCAGACTGGGCAGATTACATGAAAAAATTCTCAGTCTCTGACTGAAATATAGTGATTGTTCTGTTCTGGACACTAACTAGCATTCTGTACATCTTCAAGTTTGTCTCATAAAAAAAGAAATAAGAGGAATCAGAATAAGCAGTAGGGAAGATGAACATTTATAAAATATTCAACAACCACAAAAATTGGTGTAACTAGCAAAACAAGTACAGGAAAAATTATTTCAGTAAGACACATATATACCTTGCAGAATGATCCTTATAAACAGGATGGGGGCACTTCTGAAACCTTGACAGGTGTGCATACCTTAACACTATCAAGGCTGTTTCCTGATGGAGAAATTTAGCAAAGTCAGTTTTGTGCAGCACATAACAAAATCAGGTTAACATATTGGAAAAAAAACAAAACAAAAAAAAAGACTATAATATTGCAAGATTATAATGATTATTTTTATTGAACTTTACTCAGCAATAGGCAGCAAAAAGTAACCAGAAATGGTTTCTTTTCTAGTATAAGCCAGATCCAGGGTTCATATTCTTAGCCTAGATTGTCTTATTTTGAATTCCTTTTAAGGAGAAAACACTTGTCTTCAGCCTGGGGATTTAGACACAAATAGACATTAGTGAAGCTTTCACCCATATCTTTTCTGGCCTGCTGTCCATTCTCTTTCATAATTTCCTTCCTGTCAAAACCCAGGAGGACTAAAAGTGGCCATCGTATCAGCTAAGCCCAGCTGCTACACCCCCTTAGTGAAGAGCAAGCCAATAATGTTCTCTCTGCCACATGTTAGACATGAGTTGTTAGAAGCCCAGGAATAGATCCATGCTCAGATTACCTACATGATCTGGTTTTTTAACCTGTTGAGCCAGCTGTGGAAGTGAAGAGATATTCTAATTGTTAATGATGACATCTGAAGCAAAGGGAAGCTACTGTTCCTAAGTAAGCTTTTAATTAAACCCTATTTTTAATTGTTATCGTGGCATGTGAAGACTGTTATGTTTTTGGAGAAGTTGTAATATAGGCACTTCTTTATAAGTATGGGGAAAAATTAAGACGACCTTTAGTAAAAAGGAATTTAGAGGTTACCCAATACACATAAAAATTTAAAAAAAGTATTAAGAGGTAAAGAACCACCTGGGTATAGGGTTTCATGGTGAAATGTGAACATTTTCTTAGGTGTCCAATTCTAAACTATGTAAGGGATGTTAATCTCTAGTTACCATCTGTTAACATAAGTTGGAAGAGTTTGTTCTGCCTGTAGTGCAGTCAAGCCCTTACCTTGCTAAGCTGAAAGTGCATTCCTTCTCTGCCTGAACAAATGACAGTCTAGGCCTTTTATGTGGCAGTAGAATTTTGATAGGGATTTTAGAAGGTAGGAAATGCCACAGAAACTTGCTTTAATGTACCCTAAACTGTCCCCATGTGTCCTGTTAAAAATCAGGACTTGCAGTGTGACAGAAGAGTCGTCTAATTCACTGTCCTTAGATCCTATTTGCTATTATGACTTGTTTGTTTGTGTAGTGCTTTTTCTTATGCTTTGTTTCTTTCATTAGCATGAGAAAGGTAGATTATAGTGCTTTACTTTTGAGGTCAGAAGGAGAATGGAGTTCAGTTAAAGGATGGATAGGATAGATGTTTCCTTTTAAATTTTGGGAGCATATCGAGGCTTGTCTGAGATGGCACTACTCAAGATTGTCTCAAGGTCCTGATCTGTGGGTCAAGATTATCAGTAAATAGCGATTTGGGACACTAGTGAAACTTTGGTGAGGTAATTTGCTGTTTGCCTGCATTTCTAAATTTGTAAACTCTTATTTAATTACTTCAAAATTTACTATGTGAATTTTGCAATACCGTAAACCACGATTAAGATGCAGGTTGTTCATATGAGAACTAATTTTACTACTGGTTTAAATGTCCTAGTTGTTTGCAGAGGTGATGAATGTAAGTTTTGCTGCCTTTATGAAAAATATAACATCACTTTTGCTATGAAAAGTGAAGACAGAAAGGTAACAGAGCTGAGGTGGGAAGCAGAGAGGGTCTGTGCTGCCAGGAGGGTCAGCAGCTGGAGCAGTTGTGGCTGCATAAGCAAACTCACCTGTGAACACCAACTGTACACCTTAACTCTTTGCACGGTAGTATGTCTGTCTTTCCAAGACCCTTAAATAGGCAAGGCAAGCCTGGTGACTGATTTGTATATAGCAGGAGATTACCTTAGGCAGTGCTTTCTCTGTCTGCATCAGGAAGCGGCTGTGATCACTGGAGTTTGTATTTAAGGTTGTGTGATGCTTCTTGTTGTAAGATACTGATTAATTTGTGTTTTCATTAGGCATGGCAAAAAAATGTTATTTAGGCTGGAACTGTTCAGCAGGGTCATGGTGGTTAATTGCCTTGGGAAGAGATCAGCAAGACCAGCAAGGGGAACAGCAGCAGAGGTGGGAGCCAGGGTGGAAAGAGCTGTGCAGCCAACCTTTGCTCTGGCATTTCCTGACTCTTGACTATTTAAAAGTGTAGAAATTTAAAATCCTTTAATGTGTCGTACTACAGTTATCTGTTAGGTACTACAACTTAAACACTTCCTGTCACTTTAGTGCATGATAGCAAATTTGGAGGATGTCCTGAAAAAAAATTATAAAACCAGGTATGTCCTGACATTGACTTTGTGTTGGGGCAGAGTCCCCTCCAGTTGTGTCTCCACAGCATGGTGGGGGCTCATGACATTTCCCTTGATTTTTCCCCCTTGTAACCAGAAGCAGCCTCAGATCACTCTGTCCACCTGCAGGCAAACAAGTAACACAAGAAGCTAGTAACTTGGTGCCCTCACCCTGACAATGGAAATGTTTTGTAATGGCAGTTTGCTGCACAGTAATGTATTCTTGTGATTATGGGTTTGGGTAGTTTGGTAGAAGAGGAGAAGCTGCGCCCTGGTGCCCCTTTGCCTGCAGAGCTGCAGCCTTGGTCCTGGTGGTCCCTGAGGGTGGCTGGCACCCTGGGATTGCTGTGGGATGCCCAGCAGCAGCAGCACCCAGCCTGGTGGCTGCTTCACACAATGGGCTGCCCTCTGTTACCATGGCAACCAGCAGATGGGGGCCTTCGGTGGGGTCAGTGGGGAGGCAGCCGCCGCAGCACACCGGACCAGCCACTCAATAACAGCCCTTTTGCTCTGACAGTTCTGCTCTGGCTGGCCAGAAGTAGTTATCAGATTACATGTATTAAAACCTAATTAAGATGTGTGCCAGTAAATGCAGCGTGGTTATTGGATTTGGTGATTTAGCTGCTGCAGGTTGCTACAATCCAATCATGCCATTTCAGCAAGTTCAGCTGCGTGAAGTACGGTGAAAATGTTTTACATCAGTAACCCAACTGTGCTGAAAGAGTAAATAACCTTCTAATGCCTCTGCTATGTCAAGGACTGATCCCCACTGCTGCCTGGGTGGACACTGCCCACACATCCTTGTTTATTAATTTCTTTCAAATCAACTTTAAAACCCAGAGGAGGGCTGACAGGTTATATCAGCTTTTCCCTTCACTGCTTACAGTTGTCTGCGGATTAATGGACCTGTGAGTCCCCCAGGGAGCTTGCAGCAAGAGCCTTGTGGGTGCTCCTGCATTGGCAGTGGGTCTTTGTAGAAAAGAAGGAAGCTTTTGGCTTTGTGTCGGCTGCAGAAAAATGTAACACAATGGGTGCTAGCCCAGCTTTGTGGTGTAGGATGCAATGGATGTTTATTTTGTGGAGTGGAAGCTGGAGAGAGACAATTCATAAAGGCTTATGGTGATAGGACAAGGGGGAACGGATATAAGCTGGAGAAAAGCAGATTTAGACTAGACATTAGGAGGAATTTCTTCACCATGAGAGTGGTGAGACACTGGAACAGGTTTCCAAGAGAGACTGTGGATACCTCATCCCTGGAGGTTTTCAAGGCCAGGTTGGATGGGGCCTTGGGTAACTTGATCTATTGGGATGTCCCCATGGTAGGGGGTCTGGAATCACTTGATCTTTGAGGTCCCTTCCAATACTATTCTGTGATTCTATGAATTCAACTTGATAACAAAGCTCTGCTTTTGTTTGATGTTTCATGTAGTTTCTGCAGGTCCTTGCAGTGGCGGCCTACCCATAGCTGTCAAAACGTAACAAAACCTGTCTGATTTTCCTTTCATTTTTGTAGAGGCTACTGTATAGCCTAGTCTCAGATCCAAATTTTATTGCTCTGCAGAGTGAGAGGTGTAATCTTCTGCAAGGTGTAGCTGCACGAAGTAGCAAGGTAGCTTGGAGCCATTCTAACATAAAGTTACATATGAACTCAAGTAATGAGGATCAGAGCAAAACATTTACCTTGAAGCATTCATTACAGCATGTGATGCTTCAGTTTTGTTCTCTTCTTGAACCACTTGTCCCACAAAGCTGCCCCTTATCTGCCTCCATATAAAAACAGGAACTTTGGTTTACTGTGTTTAATAGAAAATTATGTTCAGGATAATATTATTCCTAAATGAGAACTTATTCCTTAGTGCCAGATTGTCCAAATGTAATGTGGTTCAAGAGCTGCATGTCTTCACCTTGTGCCTTGAAGTAACATGACAGAGCAGTGGGGACAATTCTTGTCCTTCAGCACTCCTAGGCTAAGGAGGAATCATAGAATCACCAGGTTGGAAGAGACCCACTGGATCATCAAGTCCAACCATTCCCACCAATCTCTAAACTATGCCCCTCAGCACCTCATCCACCCACACTTTAAACACATCCAGGAAAGACAATTCAACCACCTCCCTGGGCAGCCTGTTCTAGTGCCTAATGATCCTTTCTGTGAAGAATGGTCACCCAACATCCCAACTGAACAAATCTTGTCCTTGAGGTGGAAAAATGCTCTCATTTGGAATGGAGGGCGAGGATACAGTGGTCACTCAAATGCTCAAGACGCAGTACACGTTTGCCTGGTAAAGTGGTGTTGCCACAGTGAATGTGGTGACCGTGCACCCTCACTCACTCACTCGCTCATATTAGCAAAATGTGCAGAAGGTTCTGTCACCCAGTTGTAAAAATGATGGCAAGCATCGATGTGCAGTTGTAACATATGGGAAGTACAGTGCATGTGGGTGGAGCTGTTCATTTTTCATCTTGAATCATTTACGAGATCAGCAGGCAGGCCAGATACAATGCATATGGGAATGTGTGGCTGTGCTGCACATGTCACACGTAATAGCAGATACTGTGAGAGGGCCCAGGGCCTGTCCTCAGGAGCTGAATGCACCAGAGCAGGCTGGTAGTCCCAGTGTGTGGACCAAGGGCCAGCTTGGCAGCAGTTTTGGGAGAGCAGACTGGTAGACAGAATTTGGGAATTCACAACCAAGATCTGTGCTGACTAGAACTACTCCCTCTTTATCCATCATGATGTAGAATTGTAGAAAGGAATGTTATTAACCCTGTACTCCAACACTGGAGATAGATACAGACAAAAATTGAAACTAAAGTTGTAGCCTCCTAGTCAAACCCATTACTGTGCCTGTGTCATCATTTTAGGGTGAGAGGGTATGGCCTCAGTCTATAGCAGGGAAGGTTCAGACTGGACATAAGGAAAGACTTCTTCACAGAAAGGATTATTGGGCACTGGAACAGGTTGTCCAGGGAGGTGATTGAGTTACCATCCTTGGACTTATTTAAAAGACAGGTAAATAAGTGCTTAGGGATATGATTCAGTCATGGACAGGTACAGTTTTTTCCAGCCTAAGGATCCTATGATCTTTTTCCCCTGTGCTCAAGGGAACAATCTAAATGTAATGCTATGGGTAGTGAAGTTACAAAACAGTGGTTTATCTGAATCACTCTTTGCTTGATCTGAAAGGATGTAGAGCTTTACAACAGAACACATTAAGGCTATATACTGTAACATCTTTAAATTTCACATAGGCTGCCTGTATGTAGTACAAAGAGTTGTTTTGATGTAAAATTCACATGGGCTGGAAATGACTTCTATCTTGATTTCCACAACTGGAGGAGGTTCCTTGCACTGAAATGGTGACTCTTCAGCTGGAGCCTTATGCGCACTAGAGGAGAGGGATGCCAAGGAAGGGCCTCTCCTCAGGCTGCATCAGCAGCATTTGCTCTTGCAGCTGGAATGGACCCTACCACTGTGATGTGTAATGCTCACATATAGAGTTGTGGGCTGAGTAGTTTATCTACTTGCCCATGTCCTTAGCTTGCAGTTATAGTAATTTTGTGCAAGAAGGTCTGTCAAAGACCACAATTGTTCTTAAAACAGACTGAAACACTAGCAGAATGGGAAAGGTATTAATTGAATGTAGAAATCAGCAGAAACTTAAATTCTAAGGGCCTGAATCCAGACTGTAGTTTGTAGTTGTTGAATTGTGCTCTTGTTCATGAGAAGGATTTCATAGCCTTAAGGCTCTGCATAGGTGGGGCAGCACTAGAGTTCTTCCGTTAGCTGTCTCAATTCAACGCCTTCCAGTACTGCTATAAAGGAATAAGTACTCTAGAGATAAAGGACTGGGAGATATCTTCATTATGAATCAAGAAATGTGGTTAGGTCACATACCCTCCTCAAGTTAAAGGAAATCAATGGCAAAGTAGTGAGCACAACTCAGCCCTCCAGGCTGAAACCATGATGTTGCCTCCAGCTAACACTACTGCCAGCCTTGCAGTCCCTAGGAGCAAGATGCTTGTGGAAAAGCCACTTTCTTTAAAAATAAAACAAAGAACAGTACAAGGAGGAGTCAGGGGTAGTTTTGGTTTGGGGTTTTGAAGTTCAGCATGTCTGAAGTCACCTTTACTAAAGAAATGAAGCATAAACAGATCCTGTACCAACATAGTATAGTTCGGAAGGTATAGGGAGTGTGAAATACACGATATGTCTAAGTGTGTATTTAGTAGAATATCCTGTGCTATCAAAGTGGTGATTTTGATTGCTTCATTGGACATTTACAACCAGCTGTCACTGTTTGCAGCTAGCTGTGTTTAGTTTTTGTCCTGATCCCCATGAGATAGTATGGCAGTTTCTCAAATCTCTTTTGCAAGGATGTGTTAGCAGAGTAACAGGACACTATGAAATATGGGTGTTCTGTGTTTGCTATATGATTTGTAGTTTGATTTGAAGGAAGTTGGCTGGCAGATACAGATAACTAAATACTGGGTTTGACGTAGATCTTGGCAATTTTATTTCAGCTAGGTTTTGTTAGCTCTTTACCAAGAAAAGAATTAAGAATGTGAATATTCAGAGTGATTAGCTTAGCTGAGTTATGACAGCTGTACAAGTCACAACTACCACATGGAACTGAAGATAGAAAGATTCAGAAATTCACATTCGTTGTTGTGAGTGTTGAACTAATTCCATGAAAAGCACGGTCTATGTAAGAGACAACCTGAAAACCTTGTTCAGCTTAAGCTGTGTTCCAATACATTGAACAAGAAATAGTTCACAAAAGCAAGTGAAAAGTTTAGATCCAGAACTAAACCTTGACAAAACCAGAGTTGGTTTATGCTCCCTAAGTGCACAGTGTTGACATGTGTAAGTTTTTCTCTGGACTACTGTTATTTAAATGGAAGAAGCTTCTAAGATAGCCAAAAGAACTTCTAGTTAAAGATATTTCTATTTAAAGAATTAAGAGAATTTAATATAAAAACACAAATTCCACCTTTTTGTGTGTATGTCCCTTGCTGCAGGTCCTAAGTAGACTTGTTAATTTTTTCGTGGCAGAAGTAATAAACAGTCACTGGGGACATAACAAGCCATACTAGGTTTTGTGATCAAAGAAGTAAAGGTGTGGTGGCCCTGTTTACAGCAGTGTTGCCCCATCTCAAGTATTTGTTTTTAAAGTGTAAGCCAAAGGCAGCCTCTGTGTGCTCCTTCTCATACCTGCCAGTTTGTTCCCTCTGTCTTGTGAGTGAGGAGGACCTTTGGAGTGATGGGCTCTTTACACCCTTTACCAGGAATCCCCATTACACTATTGAAGGATCTATCCTGACATGCCTAAGCTTATGTGAAATAAATGTTGCATTCTGTAATGAGTTTTGGACATAGACCAGGTTGTAAAGAGCAGTGGACAGAAAATAAGTTTTTGTTGCTTTAGGCCCAATTTGCCAGGGAATTGTGATATCTGG
Organism: Coccyzus lansbergi; assembly: GCA_033558105.1. Taxonomy (NCBI): domain Eukaryota; kingdom Metazoa; phylum Chordata; class Aves; order Cuculiformes; family Coccyzidae; genus Coccyzus; species Coccyzus lansbergi. The sequence continues at coordinate 227,387 of JAUMJK010000415.1, read as the reverse complement.
GTTTATAATCTGGGCTAATGTGTTTATGTCAGGAAGATGGTTTTGGAAGCAGCTGTGGAGTGTGCAGCTTGCTTAGGTACTGGTATCAAGATGCAGTCCTGTTGTCTTTACTCATATCACTTATTGGCAAAGCAAATTCACTGTCATGTCATAATAAGGCTTCTAAACTAGAAGTGCCAGCCTTTAAAAGTGCTCATTTAAAGAGTAAAGATAAAAGGTATTGAATGCCCACCCTAGGAGTAATACTTCAGCCTCAGTCCAACTACCAGACCGAGCTATGTCATCTGGGAACCTCACCCACCAGTATAAACATCAAAGCTTCTACCATGAACTCCAGCTTCAGATGCTCTGCAACTCTTTTATCTATATTTTCCAGGTTACAGCAGCTTGACAAGCACTGCCAGGCCACTGCCCAGCAGTTAGTGGAGTTGCTCAACAAACAGAATCAGCTCTTCAAAGAGAAGCAGCTGCTTACAGAAGAGGTGCAATTTCTGCGAACACAGGTATTGTGCCAAAAGAAAAAGAAGTCTGAGGGGAATATTCTGCAGCTTTAGCAGAGAAATCTGCCCGCAGTCTCATTTCAGCTGGTGGGCTTTGTTGCTGTTGTTTTTTTTAAATAAGACATTACTGTATGAAAAAAATCAAATAAAAATCCATGCAGTTGGAAAGAGACTGGTAGCTGGACTCAAGTCTCACTTAAACCTAAGCTGAATGAAGTAAGTGTTTTGAAGTGACAGTAAAACAGCGGAAGTTATATTTGGTGACAGTTCCTAGATTTCTTATCAGCAAATTTTGTGTTCCTTTTTCAGAGAAAAGGGAAATCTATTCTTTAACAACATTAATGTTTAAACAATGGCTTGATGTTGATAATTTCTTTGAGCTTCTTGATGACATTTTTTAGACTTAAGTCCTCCATCTTATTTTAAGTTATTTGTCTTTCATGCTGCCCCATGACTACTTACCCGAGTGAGATAGTGAATGTGAAATCAGCCTGTCTGAGCATTAATTACTGCACCACATCTCTAGCAGAACTAACTCTTCCTTCCAGTGGTCTCTGAGAATCTGTGGCTTCTCGTTAGTTGCTGTTGCTTTTTCCTTTGGCCACTGTTCTTCAGTCAGTCAGTGCTTTGGAAATAAGGGAGAGGGATGTGTTGCTTGGGTGTTTGTCTTTCTTTAACTTGCTTCAGAAAAAGGAGAACTAACGAGCACAGAATGAGATTTTTCAGTGAAACTATCAAATAATCAAACCCTTGTTTTGTGACTAAGTCAATGAACTAATTCAACCATAGCATATGATGTATTTTAACTTGCAGACTAGTGAGTTTCTTCAGGATAACTGGAGTTCTGTTAACAAGATGACAAAGACATTCAGCGTAGGAAGTCCAGTCCAGAAGCACAGCTAGCAGTAGACACTATGTGACTTGTCTTAGAACTTGAAAATATTTAGATCATACTATTTTCTGTAGACTATTTAGTTATAGAATTTAGTAAAAGTTTAACCTGGAAGAATAAAATACATATTTTGACATACCTTTAACCAGGTCAGAGTGTTTTGATTTTACAGGATTTCCTGTTGTAGTAGAGAAACTAGGTAGCTCAATAGAGTGTAAGGTTATCAGTATATAGCAAGTACTGGCAAATTTCAGTGCAACCATAGTGTTCTCTTTATAAGACAGTTGAAGAAAGTGGTTGTTCAGAAAAGAAAGTTAAAATCTCTGTTTTAAGGGAAGCACTCTTGGTAATGTGAGCAGACTTTACATGATCCACGGGGATTTTGTTATTGATAATCTATTTTATCTGGAAGCTTTTATGAAGTTGGGCAGAAGTGCAAAAATTACACAGGAGATGAAAAAATCCTTCAGCTGTTACACTCTTATCAAGACTTGACTGATAAAACCTTCCTTTTTTATGTTCACTACCAATTAATTGTGCTTTAGAGGATACTTTTTAACCTGAGAACACTCAGAAGAGAAGAATGATATTAAAAAACTATTACAAAATTAGTCCTAAAAATCTATTTGTAGCTATTTAAAGCAATGGTGGTTCTCTGGGAACTGGAATTCAGCCCAAAAGAACTGCCTGGAATATCAGACAATCGATTTAAGAAAAATAAAGAACAGTTTGCGATAAAGGGTAGATAATTTTAACTACAGAAAATGTATGTAGTTAAAGTAGAAAGTATATAAAACAATAATCAATTGCAGAATCAATGTTCATCACAGATAAAAGTGGCATCATATTCCTTATTTTATTACATTATTCAACAGTTCTTCTTTATAAATCTTTGGTTTTTGGTGGGGGGAAAGGGAAAAGAAGATTCATACCTGATCTTTTAAAAGTGATGTAAGATAGACTAACCTAAATGTGCTTTTGTATCTTGGAACATAAACCACTAGTAACTGCAGTTGCATATTTCAGGAAAAAAATGGGATGCAGATCTCAAACAGGACACAGATGGAATCAAGTAAAAACCTGGATGGATAAAGAGAAACGAGCAGAAGTAGGTATTTTTTTCTATACCCTATATATAGAGAGAGAGGGGAGGGAGAGGAAAGCACTAAAACTATTTGCAGATGTGGGTTGAATCTGGCAAACACTTCAAGACAAAAAGAAGAAATTGTGTGAAACATTTTGGAGTTTGAAATTGCTGGAGCTTTTTGTGTTTGTTTTTGGTTTTTTTTTCCAAGCACTTAAAAATTAGTACAAGCACACCACAGCAAAGAGAGATTTACTTGACAGAATTTAAAAAATAATCTTAAAGATTTAAATTGGAGGGAAAGGTGTGAAATTCTACAGTAATTCAGATTTTACCATTAAGTACTTTTTGGTGTGGATAATCCCCAAATGTTTATCTTTTGTGGGGGAATTGGTTAGTTGCATCACTTCCAGTAGTATTTTCCTTCTCAGGAAGCAGAATCCTCTCTATTTTTTTCAGAAAGGCTACAATTTATTTTGGAATAAGTCATAAAACTTAGTGTCGTGTTGAAAGAAACATTACAGAAGTAGTTGTATTTGGAGCAGTGCTGTTGGAGTCACAGTACTACTACACAGTTAAAGCTGTTACATAACTTGTAGGGGTTATTTAATTTAGAAGTAACAGATTTTAAAACTGCATAATTTATTTTAATCTAGCTGACCTAGAGGAAATAAAACACCGCTGACAAATTGTAATCTTAATAGGGCTTGTTTTCAAAACTCAGGTTAATCCTGCTGCAATTTTTATTTCTTCTGTTGGTGTTTGCTGTAGAGGGAGAAAGAAGGAAGGAAGAAAGAGTGTTAAAAATAAAAGTCTTTAAATACAGCTGCAGCCTGGGGTGTTGAGAGTCTGTTTTTTCATGGAAAACTCATTTGACACTATAAGGAAAATTCTGAGGTTTAAAGTCCATGAAAAAAAAAGTCATCATAAGAGAAATACCTGATCCTGCTATATACTGAATTCCTTTACAGGCAAGAGGAGTTAAAAGGCTTTTAGTGTCTTTATTGAAGGAGTAACCAAGACAAATACTACAATTTTTGAAAACATCTTTCTTATTCTCAGTAGCGAGTTGCATGCTTTTAAAATACTAAAGTTAAATCTTCTGTTACGGAAAGAAGCTCGATATTGTTTCAGAATAACCAGCTGACTTCAGCATGATGAAGTTGCTCACAGTGTAATGTCCATATAGCTTAAAAGGACCAGTATGATAATGTGTCCTGACCTTACAGCATGGACTGTGGGTCAGACCATTACATTAATATTTAATAGTGGTATACAGCATAAAATATTGAGGTCTGTATAAAGGTAGCCAAAAGTTTAGTTATGGGATTTACACCTCTCCTTTTAGGAAGTTTTGGAAAGATTCAAGTTTTCATTCTGTTTTTGAAAGTCTCTCTTACATTGCAACTTGCTCCAAGTCAGGATGATGAGAGATATTTAGCTCCCGTCCTATGCTGGTGCTAAATAGCAAACGCCTAAACTGAGATTACTAGAGACCTCAGTGCTGCCCACCCAGTACAGGACGCTGTTGTTGAAAGCTGGGATACTCCTAACTTGCAGGATCTGCCTTGGTCTCCATCAGTCTGACAGGAGTCTAAGTATTTTTCCTAGTTGGTTGGATCCTTGCAGACACTTGCTGCTGGAAGGGATTGCTGGCCAGCTGATCCATCAAGAGTGCAGACGGCCAGGATTCAGACCTTGGGGATTACCTCCAGCTAGTGCTGTCACTGTGCGCTCAGCTGTAACCACTGAAGGATCCCCTCCTGCAAGCCAGCCCCTCCCTGGCAAGAACCTGTGCGCTCCCTGTGCACTTAGTATGGCTGAGCCACTAAAACTATTCTCCTCCCTCACTACAGATGTTGTTTTCACAGTAAGCATGTCTGCAAACAGACCTTTTTCCTAAGCAGAAGTTAAAATATACTCACCTTCACCTGTGACTGTATTCCCACCCTCACTCCTCCCACGGCTGAATGGGAGGCACTGTCAGAATTAAAACTGTTGCTGAGCGGTGGTTTTCTCACATCAGCATGAATTGTCAGTGAAGTCCCAGCAGCAAATGCAGTGCTCGATGTGCTCCCACGTGCCCTATTTGTTTTTTTATCCCCCCATTATATATTACAGAAGGGGAGCTTTATGTCCAGAAAACAAGTAGCTCATCCATCTCTAATGTCAGAATTGCTTCAGGCTGATCTTTACACCATTCTCACCTGTTCAAGAGACCTGAAGGCTGTGTAGGTTACTGAGGGAAAGCTTTGTTGTTGTTGTAATTTAAATACACAAATAGTGGCTTAGTGACATTCCATAGGCAGGGGTTGGTTGTTGGGTTTTCATTTGGTTGATTTTTAAACAGGCAAAAGGGAAGTTTTTATTACTCCTTGAATAGAATTTAGTCAGTGGTGGTGAGAGTTAAACTGTGACAGGAGTGGATACAGGTAGAACTCCGCTTGATGTTTGACTGCCCCGACGTGATACTTCAAGTGCTGCATCATCCAGTATTTAGCTCTTCAGAGTCTGTGCATCTGAGGCTGTAGGAGGCCTCCAGTATGGTGTCTGGTCAGCAAGCATGTAGGTACCCTGGGGCTTTGGAGTGGAAGTATTGGCACCCAATGGGCTTACAGGCACATGGGCAAGGCTAGTGAAATGCTTCTTGTGGCTGTGGGTGACAAATAGCACATTTTAAGTTAGGGACATGGATGACAGTGTGACATTTCTGGGGTACAAATGTTTTGAGAAGGGGTGCCTAAAATGAGGAGGCTTTTTCCCTCAGGGTGCAGCTTTAGTGGTGAGTGGGGAGAGCAGCAAGCGAACATGCTGGGCTAGTTGCTGCTTGGCAGTTGCATGCAGAGGAATGGGCTCATTGGGGATGTTGTAAGGCACCCACAACAGCAAAAATTTCCAGGAGACTTCTTTGGGAGCTGAGTGGGAGCTGAGCTTTTTAATCTCTGCCTGTACTCTAATGCTAGCTTTATGCAGAGGGTCACTGCAGCACAAAGCCTGATGTCCTCTGGCTGTCGCTAACCAGTCACTGTCACGGAATTCACACCCCATGGCTTTCTGGGGCTGTAGTTCATTTTTGCTTGCACTAGTTGCAGGCAGAACTGTGCAGTTGGTGTTGGTGCATGTATTTTTGGGGAAAAAAAAAGTACCATGTTATTGTTTTTAATGAATTCTTTAATGAGCTGTAGCTTCATAAAATCTCCTTTTTTAACCCAGCCCTAATTGCTTTACCAACTAAGGAAAAAGAAAAAGAAAAAGCCTTTCATCCTCTAATGCAAAACCAGCCACAGTAGAAAGTTTATTTTTATTTCTGAGGTCATTTACATATCTTAAATTCAAATTTTAGAATTCCAGTAGCTTAATTCTAGGTAGCTCCTCCGGCTTCAATAAAGTTTGCTGTTTCGCTCTTAACTCAGTCCTGAAGTGCTACTGAGGAAGCAGAAACAATAGCTATGCAAGAGGGTCGGAACTGCAAATTAGCCTTCCCTCCAGGGGTTTCCTAATGCACCCAGGCAGCAGCTCCCAGGTTTGCCGCAGCTGCCCCCTCCCCATCCACACGCGGAACAATTCACAGTAAACAGGCTCTGGCACAAACCTACCATCTCCTTCCTGGAAAGGAGAAGGGGTAGACTGGTAGACGTGCCCCAAAACAAGAGCTTTGTTATTTACAGCTAAATATGAGCTGTGTCTAAAGCACATGGAGATCCTGTTTTTCAGAAATGAAATAGCTCTTGTTCTTACTACCTGTAAGACTTCTGATCTTACAGAGGGGCAAGGACAGCAGGCCTGCAGGAAACTCGAGCTCTGAAACCGTGCTTGTTTACATTGCATTACCACAGCCCTAACCATTTCTTTATTTCTCTTCTAAGAACTTGCCAGCAGGCTGACGTGACACAGATGAGAAACACAAGCAAAGTGATAGAGCCTGCTTACTCACACAACCATCTCTCCCTTTTATCTTTCAGGTCTGCTCTGCACCCAGCTGAGCTTGTCTGGGGCTCACCCGAGCCCCCTCTGCAGAAAGCAGGCACACTCATTTGCTAATTTCAACTGGTTTCTATTTCTTTTTAGCTATAGAATCATAGATATTTTGAAGTGTTACTAGCCTACCAGACTTCCTAGGAAGACAGATGAGACATTGCTGCAAAGACTGGGCTTGCAAGCCAGGGTGAACAGCTACTACAGAGTGTGGGCTTAATTTACAATTTGTACAATTTTTAATAAAATTGTTCTATTTTTATAATCGAACATAGATGCCTTATTTACAGACTGAAATACCAATAAACTTAATTGGATTATTTTTTTCTCGTTCTGTTCTTTTCAGTTCAAGGGAAAGCATGTGCAGAGGGAGGATGGAGAAGGGAATGGTTTGTTACCTCTTGCACAAACCCTCTGGGCTGCCATTTATAAACTCATTGTCAGAATCTACCTCAGAACTTTTATTTTTACAAGGCATTTGTCGCTTCTTATACAAAAGTGAGGGTGCCAACAACTACTTATCCATCAGAAAAGCTAAGAGTGATATATAATGTAGAAAATTTCCATAGACCAGGTTTCCCTTCAGAGCATTCACTAGATAAAGCCTTTTAGAGAAAGGAGCCCTTAGTACACATTAGCCTTTAAGAGAGGTGCTTGGCTCTCAACAGTGAAACGGTGATGCTGGATTTTTCCACCAGCAAATATTTAGCAGTCTCAGAGATGCGCATCAGCTGACCTTGCCTTTAAATTATTGAACTCCAAACATTTGGAGGATGCAGCTGGAGGGCTTTTTCTTCCTGGTTAATTGTCTGCTTGCATTTTTAAGTTATTTTCCAAATACTATACTGTTTCAGAAAGAATTCACCCGAATCTCTTGCTAACCTGGGTGTAGGATAAGAAAAGTTTCTACATCTGTTATTTTCAACGCAGTTGCAGAATTGTGCTATTAAAGAGGTGGAAAAAGGGCACAGAACTGATCACCTTTAATAAATCTACTTCAGCCAGCATGAAGACATAAAATGTAACAAAAATAAAGAGTAACAGCACATGCAATAAGTTACCATTTATTGTGGGATGCAAGTTTTCCCTCCCTTGTATTTTAAGAATTATTAGTGGTTCAGCCCTAACATCAAAGTGGTTTTTCCTCCCTATTTCAATTTCCTGCCATATTAAACGGCCGAACAGATCTGAACTCCTCCCCAAATGGCTTCACCACTCTGACAATAAACATGCTTAAAATGGCCTCAGGTATTTAGGGATGAGAAAGCCTGATGAAGAAAAGTCCTCTACGGTCAAGCTCTGGGTTCTCTGTGGTAACCAGGCATACAGTTCTTTTAAGTGTCACTACTTTATAGATGGTTACACGGGTGAGAATATACAGTGATAAATGCAGGAATATATAAACTTTCTAAAAAATTCTTTTTTATTATTATTCCACAGCATAAATCTGTGTTTAAATAGAAACACGCACAAAGGCACTCGGCCACCTAGTCCCAACACTTAGGCTTCACTGAGATCCTGGAGCTGCCCTGCCCAAGGCACAGCTGGACTCTCAACCTTTCTGGACCTGCCTCACCTACCAGGTGGCTTCTGGTGGCCGTGTGCAGAGCACAGTGTCAGCCACCCACCTGCACAGGCATGTGTGTGTTTTGATTTCAGTCAAGCATCCTGGGCCACAAGTACATGCGACTGGAAGGAGGCTTTCCTACTCACCGCAGGTCTAGGCTCAATTTGTTATATTCCTGGGAGCCAAAAAGGAATCAATTTCTCTGCAGCAGCTAATCTACTTTGTAGCAATTAATTAGTCATTAAGCACAGACAGCACTAGGGTCTACCTATCTCATGTTCTCAAACTCTCACACACACACTTAGGCACAAAATGTGTAGCTTTACAAGGTTAACAAGTGTCAGACCATGGGATCGAATCCAGGAAATCCTACAAGCACAGCCACAGGGCGATCCTGCCATACAGGATGCAGCCCAACCAGACAGTTCAGCCACTGCTGTGGCCAAGTCCTGGTCACTGGTCTGCTCTAGTCCTGAACTAATGCCTGGGCTGGTTCATGCTCTTTCCTGCTACTAGGTGGGGGAGAAAAGAAAAGATGGGGGGAGGAGGGGAAAGGAACAAACCTGAGACCTGGTTGAAGCACCTCTATTCCAGAGAAGCATTCACATCTGAGAACGGAGCTAAAACCCAGATGACCACCTGTTTATAAGGACACTCAGCCCCTCTGACCAGCCTGTTCAAACAGACCTGGACCAGCTTATGGGCTTCAAAGAGTCCCAGTCTGAGGTGCTCTGCAAATCCCACCTTCCAATTTTTCTCTCTCATTACTCCAGCACTTCACCTACCTATGGTATGCGAAGCTATGAATTTCATTAGATGACAAATCACTTCAATCACGGGTGTTCTGACAGGAATGTGCCCCTTTGTAATCATTACTTGAAATGTGGAACCCAAATTTACTTTTGCAAGTGACACACACCTTGCAAAATTAACATGAACTGCTTGTATGGAAACAGCCTTGGTCCAAAGCACAGATATATCTTGCTTGGTCATAAAACCTTTTTTTTTTTTGACAATACTGTAACTTAATAATTTACAACCTGAAACTGATCACCCAGTATTTGAAATACATTACAGCCAAGTTACAGTTATCACTAGGACTTCACAGCAAGTCAAACTTGTAACTGAACATGCACAGATCATTATATATACAGTGATAAAAAAATAACGGTGTACATTTTCTTGTAAGAAGAAACTAAGTAAATTCTTTGTGCATTTCAAGATTGAAAACTCTAACCTATATAAAATTGCTTTAAAATATGAAGTAAATATTTAACCCAAACTTGAGAAATCTTCTGTAATCTGCAATATAGCCGCCTCATTTCAGCTTTTCTTTCTTTCACGCAGAACAAACTAGGAATTTTATCCTCTAAGATATTTAATAGTAATGTGCAGATATAAAAAAATACGTTCTTTGTGGCAAGCTTGAACATATATATATATATATTTACAAACCTCCAGAACAGATTAGCATTAAAAACCACAGAAGTAGCAGATTGACATAGTGCTTTATTTAAGCTGTCTGTACGAAGGAAAATAATGTGCATCCCTATCATATACGTGTAAAAATACTAAGGATGTACAGTGTACAAAAACAGTTTCTTGTAGCTATTTCACATCCTTGTGGGTCATATACTTAAGGAAATAAACAGTTTAAGTATGACCAACAGTAATACGGTTTCTTGGGTTCATAGTCGTGTCTGCTTAATATCCTTAACCATATGACTAGATCTTGCACGGATCCAATGAAAGAACTAGCAAGGTCAAGAAATGTCACAAACTCTAAAGCTACAGGGAGGTAATTCAATTACCAATTTAGAGGTTTTTATTTAAATAAATACTTTACATTTCATGCTTGCCTGTAATGCACTACCAGGAGCAAGATAAGGAAATTCTACTGTAGACAGTACAAACAGTAGCAGCAAAGTGTGTACATTGAGGTGTAATATATAGACCCTGCAGTTAGTAAGGAAAGACCTTACTTTTATACTCTAGGAGAAGCACATGGCCCCTGCAAGAACAGTCAGCTTTAAGAAGCCACAAGTAAAGATGGAAAAAAAAGTAAAACAATACTGGAATAAATGTTCTTTAAGCAACAGGAATGTACTGAAAGATGGATTAGTGTGGAAAGTGAAGCTGTGTGCAAAACTGCCAAAATCCAAACAGAAATGACCTGTTTCCTCCATGATGGCTGCAGTGTAAGAGGGCACACGGTGTTATGGAAGTCAGTACAAGCTGGAGTCATAGTCAAATGTACTGTGCTTGAAAGGCTCAGCCAGGTAACCAGCCACCACCTCCAGTCCAAATCCAACCACAACTGCAAACTGCAAAAGAAGAGCTTCAAAAGCTTCTCTCAGCACTGTTTGCCCATTTGTCTTTCACCTCTTTCTAACAGTGGTAAGACAGAGAATGCTACAAGCCAGAGGTGGGGACAGGGCGCTAACTCTCTCTCTGTAGCATAAACTTCATCAATAACATGTAGGGAGGCAGACAATACAATGCAAAGTGAAGTCTTAAAAGGTTTTCAAATAATTCAGACAGATATTTACTGCAAACTGCATTCTAACTAGCTATGCAATGGTGAGCTAACCACAGGGCTGCTTCTGCACATGAGGGACGGCTGGCCAGAGGCATGGAGCCAGTTGGTCAATAGCTAAAGGTACCCTCTGTCAAGAAACTTAACTGCTCTTACAAGCTGAAAACATAGGGGAAAAACACAGGCATGTAACACAGATTTTGAATCACCTTAGTTTTAGTCCGTAAGTATGAGGCCTTTGCAGAGAACTAATTAATGCCCATCTATTAAGTACTCGGTTATTATAGTTCAGTCACTCACGGTGTCAGTGCAGACACCTCTACACTACCGGTGCAGAACAGACCTGCAATGCATTTGCTGTGCTCCTCTCTCTCCGTGGAGGGATAATCTCTATGTGTGTTTAGTGTTACAAGGTAAACAGAAAGAGATCCTATGTAGTTAAAATATACCTCGTGATGTATTTCTGACTGATTATCCATCCGTTACTACAGATAAAACAGGGAACATGAAAAATTGTCTAAATTAGTCTTGTGTCATTAGCTGCCTTGCTAAAATGCCCTTCGACCCCTTGACCATCCCAGCACATACACTGCCAGCAGTGGGCTTCATGCTTGGGCGCTCAACTTTCCACATCAAGAGGCTGAGGCATCTACACAGGAACACCTCTCCTTTCAGACTCATCTACTCATTCACACAACGCAACCAGCAATACTCTGCGATATCACAGTCTTCGTGGGAGCTTAACAAGATGCAAACGCAGAGATACTTTGAATGATAATCCCATGGAGTCAGGGGTTTCAGATGTCATAAGCAAGGATACGCGTATGCTACCACTGCACTCCGTAATATCCTGACTCCTAGCACCAAAGGGTTTATTATTAAGATTATCATTGCTGAAGATCAAAGCTAAAGTTTATGCACACGCTCTGTTAGGTACAGATCTTTGGAAATGGAAAGACGTTTCTCTACCAGTGGAGTGTTTCTTGTGACGTTTTAAATACGGTCAATTGGGTACCATGGTCACATGTAACGTGCTGAATTTTTGGGACTCTTTTGGTTGAGGGTAAACCTTGCTTGAAAATGCCTGATCCCAGAAATTTAGGAATTTAATTATTAAAATAAAGTGCTTTTCTTGTAATAGTCTTATTGTTCAAATACATTTCCTTCATATAGAACAGAAATTTTCTGTTGTGCTGTCAGGTTCTTAATTACATTTATCCTCAATGGAGCACAAGACGTAGCGCTTTTGCCTGGTTTTAACTCTTTGGCACATGAAGCTGGAATTCATCACCTCCATGGCCAAACAATTGAAAGACAGTATTATTTCATTCACAAAAATCTGATTCTAAGCAGTAAGTACAATTTCAGAGCCTTATTAAAATTTCCACATGGGAGAAAAGTGCATTATCCCCTTCAGCTTGTACAGTCCTTCCATATATTACAAAATTAACTGCTATAAGCCTGTTCTATCTAAGATGTAGCAGCATTTGCAAACATGACACATACAATCCTTATCTCTAAAAATAAATACTACCGCAGTACAACCAAAAAAAAAAAAAAACCAACAAAGAATATTCAGAGTTAAACATCTGGAGAAAAAGCTAATTCACAAAGTCAAAATAAAACAAGTAAGGCAAACAGCTGTTTACCTTGGTGCACACATTTTGGTGAAAAGCAATACCATTATGCCTGTCTACATTCTTCAGCCATCAGAGGTGACATATATCATGAAGAAAAAGAAAAGCATGAGAAAGATGTTATCTGGTGCAAATTATGAGACCCCTTAAACAACTTCAACTGCTGCTTTTATGCCTTCATTTCTTGCATGTATGATGTTCGATTCTCCATGATTGCACATGAACCTGGAAGTTCTAAGTGGCAGGGTGGGTAAGCCCAGCCCTTCTGCTTTTTCTGTAGTATCCAACAGTAATTAAAAAATAATATATATATATATTTATATATATCAACAGTTCAAGTCCTTCTCTCAAACGTTTCCCAAGCAAATTCCAGCCAGATGTTAATGACAGAGACCTGCTTCAAGTAATGATATGCCTAACAGAAACCTTGCATATGTACATCACCACCCCTATGTTTCCTTGTTCTAACCAGCACAAACAGATGCAAGAAAATGTTATAGACTAGTCTTTTTAGACTAATTACAATTTTGATTCATCTTCTGGAAGAAGAAAAGCCGGACCAACACATCTTTTGTTTAGCCTCCACTGTGAGGAAAAATAGATGACTACTCGTGCACAAAGTATACAATGCTGAAGTCAAGTCATCTACCTTCAAAGAAACCATTAGTAACTTCTTGACGTTGCTATTATGCTGAGACTGTGGACAGCAGCAACAGCAGGAGAGCGTAGTAGAGAAAAATCTCATATTTCATGCAAAACCAAAACGGACTTTGGGTAGGTCTGCGCGAGAAACTTGTTCAATTTGGAATGGTCTCTGAAAGTGCCCCTGCTATCTTAAACAGTATCTAGTACTGGTGGTGATGTTCAGGAATCATTTTCAGTGATAAACCTAAGATGACAGTGAAGCAGCAGAACAAAAAAAGTTATTCTCGTCCACTTGCAGAGTAGGAAAACTGGGGGAAATGCGGCCGCCTCTCATTGTCCATGCAGTCCATACCATCCTCGTCATCTGTATTAAGGGAGAAGTTTAAGATGTCATTATATTTGCAACAAAATATTATTCACCTGACATGCAGCATACCTTTCAGGGTTCGACCTTGAAGTTAAAAGCTCAAGTTCTAGTAGGACTTTATTCATGTGAGCTTATGCTCAAACAATAGAACGATGTTCACTGAAAGGACATCCTTTCAAGTAAGTCACCACTTACTCCAGGGTAGGTTGCTTGGTTGGTTTGTTTTATTATGACTATCACCTGAGAACTTCAGTCATCACTCCCATTTCCTAGGCGAGTATCAAATCATCAAAACATGCCAGCACATCCACCTTCTGGTAGCACAGAAGGCGATTGCTGATCGAAGCAGCCAGTTTTCAGGGTTTATGCTGAGTTCAGAAAATTATAACCTTACTGTAAATATATTTAAATATTCCCTCATTTTAAAGACAGTTCAAAGAAATAAATGGCTATAAAATGAGCAATTCATGCAGGTTCTATATGTTTTGATTTTTACATATTATTTTTTAGTAAATTCTTTATTTTTATGGTATTTACTGGGATCAGAGGAAACACGGACTAAGACAAATTCATAAATTGTATTTACATAACTCCTGCAGTGCCGATGGAAAGCAAGCCCCAGATGTTGCTTCAGTCTGAGAATTCAGATCTACATTCTCACCTGATTTTTTTTAATAGTGCTTATCCTTAAGGACTTGTATTGAAACTGTTATTCTAATGATGTATTTATATGCTTACATGTAACCTTTCAGAATTACGTATCTTTTTTATCTTCATATAATCCACATATACAACCTAGAGTTAACACAGGTTTGAGCAACTGCTACGATTAGGCTGTTTGACTTTAACAGTGCTTCTCAGTTCTACAACTTCACATACAATCTCCCTTTTACAGTGTCAATTTAAATCAGGTTCATGTACAGCACTTGTTGGTTTCATTATAGTTTCATTATGCTATCAGTTTCCTTACTGTAGATACAAAATAGAGTTTCAATATTCACTTAGTGTAATTTGTAAAAAGGGTATCTAAATAACTGGTCTAAGCATTATCAGAATTATTTCTGTAACTATAAGAGACCTTTATTTCAGCATTATCCTTTTGATACACAGATACCAACCCTCTATCACTAATAAACATTTTAACTCCTTTTTGCGTAATCACACTAGGCAGAGGTGATTCCATAATGCAGTTAATACAATTACTCGTTAGTTTTAAGAGACAAATAATTAAGAATCATTTCCTGTTGCAATACCCAGAAAATGGAAAATCCCACGTGATCCTTGAAGCACTACAGTTCCCTAAGACTGGCAGCAGTACTCCAAATCTACCTGGCACAAGAGTAAATGCACCAGTGTGCTGCCGGCAATGCTACTCAGCACAGCCTGAGGTGAGACAGCACTGCTAGCTCTCTGGGAAGGCTTTCCACGTTAACAACACTGCAGGTGATGTCTATGCTGCTGCTCATCATCACCCTCAATTTCATTATTCTTATGATTGGGGTGGAGTTCCAGCCTATGCTAGATTTCATGCTGCAGCAGCCACATCATTACCAGAGGCCAAGACAGGTATTTTAGGCAGGTAGGTTGTTTCCCCACATTGGTACTGATCACCTGCTCTGAATTCAATGAATTTACAGCTGAACTCTTGGTAGCATCCATGTATTTTGTATCACTTCAGCCTTCAATGTATAACTAGCATTCTCATTGCATATGTGGAGTTTCAAGAGATCATTGAACCAACAGACTTCAAGTTAATAAAATTTTTGGCAAAATCTGTTCAAATTGGAAGTATGAACAAAGTCTTATCAAGATAAACAGAAGAAAGGTTTGTTGTTTTTTTTTTCTTTTTCACAGCAGGAAAATTTAAAATCTCTTAAATAACTTGTCCAAACACTAAAAATGCAATATCCAGAAATTAATCCAGATCTGTACACCAACAGAAAACTGCAGCTAAACCTGGGAATCCCAGAGCACCAAAAACAAGCTACCTCAGTGAACCTTATCTATAGCCTTTATTATCTGCCTCTGTTATCCTCCCTTCTCACCCCCTAAAAAAAAAAAAAAAAAAAAAAAGTCACTTAGAAAGGAAATCCATTCAAGAACTCAGTAGCAAGACTTTAACTGCTGTGGCTTGGTAAGGAACTCTGTTAAACCTTGGCTTGGCCGATCAGATCATGATTCTTGTGTATGTAGAAGAAGATGACAAAAATGCAAACTGTTGTAAAATTACATTCACTCCAGCAAAGACTGTCTGTGCAACACCCAGGGCAGCTATTATATCTATATTAATAACTCTTTTTTTAAAGAGTTCTGCTGAAACACAGAACTTGATAGGACATTTCATTTTCAAGTAATTGGTATCTACACAAGAGACATCCACTTGTCTCTGGCAGTGATCTAATATTCTAAGTTTTACTCCTCTTTTAAAAGAACACAGCCACTGAGAGTTACTCTTACTTCCATACAAAGATTTTTACCATTAACAGTGAGAACAGCTCTTCTATTCATACAGAAAAAAACGCCAAACTTCTTTATTGCAAACTCATCATTTTAAAGTAATGCTTATGCATAATTTCTGACTTACATTTTTCAGGCGGCGTTATTGTAATAGTCTGAGCTGTAAATTCTTCATCAAAATACCTGGTGTCCGTCTCAGATGTCACTTGAGGTTTAAAAGGAGGTACGAGCTGAAAGGGACCAAGAAACAAAATGAAATTACCCTACTTGAAGTCAGCCAAATTACTACCAGGAACATAAATAAATTCTTCTTCTTCCCTGTGTCCCAGATCAAACTAGGAGGTCTGTGGAGAGGCAGCTGAGTCTCTAATTTCTACTTAAGAGATAGAGGTCATTACATCAATCCCAAAAACACTAGTTCTAGCTAGCAGCACAACTTGCTTAAATTCCTCTCACATGAATGGCAGCTGCACAAAGACCATTACCTAAAACCTCTTCAGGACAAAGGCACAAAGGTAAATCTAGTTACTTCACCACAACTGAGTGGAATAAAGAGCTAAGGTAAAAAGAACTACACAGTGAGCAGAGTAAATACAATGCTTTTTTTTTTTTTTTTTTTGGCAGAGTTAAAGCCTACATACTAACTTACATTTAGAAGAAACTAGGTGAAGCTGAAAACAAATTTTGTATTTGAAAAAGAGCCAGTCCATGATTAAGTGAGTTGCAGGATCTAACCAACTGCTGTGACGGTACAGTGCACTATTTCCCAACAGTACATCACTAGTATTTACTGACAGCTCACAGGCAGGACTTCCTTGCCTCTCTTCTGAGCCAACCTTGCTATCCACCTTCTCCTCCAGAACAACAGCCTACAGACCAAAGATTTTAACTGCAAGGCATCACACCATATGGTGCCAATCCTAAACAATACAGCAGTTTAGTATCATAGAATCATGGAATAGTTTGGGTTGGAGGGGACCTTGAAGATCATCTAGTTCCAACTCCCCTGCCATGGGCAGGGGCACCTCCCACCAGCCCAGGCTGCCCAAGGCCCCATCCAACCTGGCCTTGAACACCTCCAGGGTTGGGGCAGCCACAGTTTCCCTGGGTAACCTGTGCCAGTGCCTCACCACCCTCATGATGATGAAATTCTTCCCTATGTCTACCATGTATGATATTGCAAATGGATGACAATGTTTTTGTTTACATCTTGGAGCCCTTTTTGTTATCTCTTCACATGCAATTTAAAATACACACCCTGAAGAAAGTGTATCATTTCCCTTTCTATATGAGAGGTTACTGGCTTGCTGATATTATCAGGGCTTTTGTGTGATGGTTTTCACTAGTTTCATGTTATTTCTCTCAACTCCAGAGCACCAATACCAAACAATTAATTTGTTAATTTACCCCACTGCAAAGGAATCGGAACTGCTGTTAAACCCCCCACCCTCAGCAAGTCTGATGCACTGGACACAATTTATGATGCACGATGTACATTGCAAAAAAAAAGGCAGCTTTTTAATGATAATTTTTTATAGTCATAACAGTCTTTGCTATTTTACTAGGATCAATGCACAAGACTTTTTTTTTTTACAGCTTGGAGGGATCTGCATGAACCAGTGAATGTTAAAAGCAGCTCTGTATCCTAGTGCTGACCAAAGGAGACTGCACTATCCACTCACAGAGCCACCCGAAAACCAAAAAAGCTAGCCTACCCTTTAAGGAATAGACTGTGTAACTGCATGACCAGCCAAAGAAAAGTGGCTTTAAACAAGATGCTCATCACAGTAGAACTCTATCCAGAAAATTATTATTAATTCCTATTACTTTACAGTTTTGGATGAGGTACAAAAGTTTAAAATGTGGTAAAGTACATAAAAGGGGCACCTAAACAACGAGACAACAGCAAAAAAAAAACCCAAAAAAACCACTAAACCAAAGCATGTGTAGGTACATCTACTCACACAAAACCTCTCTCCATTTTATAGTACCATTACAAATGCACACACAAATTCCTATTGTTTCCAAATCCAGGCTGAAAATCTCTTCCTCCCCGCCCTATTTTTTTTCAAGCAGAGAACACAGTACTAAATGACTCTTAAGGAACAAATAATTACAATAATAATTCAAAACAGGTCTGAAAAGCACCATTAAATCAAAATTCATCAATCACAGGTGATGGGAGGAAACTGGTGCTTGCATGTGATGTTTATCAATAGGATCCAGTAAGTCAGCTGATGAAGCTTCCAATTTTGCCAGAAGTTTAGCTGTCTGAAGAAGTGAAACAAGTAAAACACACAAAACTCCATGTGGCAACCAGGAGCGAGGAACCTGATGCAAATTTATGTCACTGGTGTTTTGAGATTCATCTGTCTTACAGCAGTACCTTTCATAGCCCAGACATTAAAAGCAGTTGGAAACTTTAGTGACTGCAAAAAATGTGCAACCATGTGGCTCTCCACAACAGCTTATACTGGTATTTGTACTAGCAACACCCTCACATACACCAATCATCCCCTACAGACTATGGGAAAGAAGAAATGGCAGCTGAGATTAAGATGCACAGATACAACTCAACAGACAGCAGTGGGGAGTTTTCTTAAATCTTTCCATACACTTTGACTCGTCCCCTCATAGCATCATTTTCATCAGTTCAGCTATGAGTCCAGCCAGAACCAGAGATCACTCCTGTCAATCTGCTCTACCAGACCTAACCGTATTAACTGTACCTAAAGTCCTGCAGAAATTCCATTCTAAATTCCTAATCTGTTAACAAAGCTACACCTCGCCCTCCTTCAAGTAAACTCTTCCTCTAACCTTCATAGAATTGTTGGGATACTTGCAAGACATACTCCCAATTCTAATGGGAGAATCCCTATGATAATTTACTGGTTCCTGCAGAATTCTTGCCAAGAAATGAGGAATGGGCACATAGAGCTCAGGCATCACCTCCAGAAGAACATGAGAGTTGCAATATATGAAATGAATTCTGCTTTCCTCACAGCTTATGTAGTTTGAAAATTTATTATAAAAATAATTACAAGATTTCAGTAACGTCTTGTATTCTCATCACAGGCTGTTTTTCAACTATTTCCATCTAGTTTATTATTCAAGTCTGTCAAATGTCAAAAACTGTAACAAATGCTACAGTTCTTTCATTATGGAAGTTAATTAAGTATTGGATATTAAGCATTCATGATCTGATGTCCAGAAATCAAACTTCCATCAACCTTAAACCTGCCTGGAGAACTGAAACAGCAAAGCTGTTATTTTCAAGAATCAAAGCGAAGAGAGATATTAGCCAAACCAGAACAGTGGACAAAAAAAATTCATTCTCTGAGAAGAGAATGGGGTCACATCACTGAAATACACCTTTGTATTTCATCATAAACATGCTCAGCTTGATCTACTGGAAACATCACTATTTACAAACAGACTTCTCAACTTAAAACAAAAACAATCACAAATCCCATTGTATTTGTGTTAACAAACTAGTGACTTACTAAGTGACATTCTAAGTAAAAAGTCTGCTTTCATATAAATTGAACTTCATTAACTCACAAAATAGCACAATAAAACATTTTTAAAAGACAACAGCAAAACTTGTCTTTTCTGATGCACATCCACAGAATCACAGAATCACTAAGTTGCAAAAGACCTCCAGGTTCATCAAGTCCAATCATTCCTATCAACCACTAAACCATGTCCCTGAGCACCTCATTCACCTGTCTTTTAAATAACTCCAGGGATGGGGACTCAGTGACCTCCCTGAGCAGCCTCTGTCAGTGCCCAATGATCCTTTCTGTGAATTTTTTTTTTTTCATTAATACATGTTCCCTCAGTTATACATCTTTTAAGCTTCCATCAAAGCAAGTGCTTGGTGACTCTAAAAATCATGCAGAAATAGTAAGAACGCAAACCTTAGTTTGATCTTTCAACATCAGATAGTCAACAACAGTATTTTAATTAAAAATATCCAAGTGTTCTAAAATACCAATTTTCATTCACTAGCAAGAATTCTCTATGCTTTTTCTGACATTTTCTCAGTTACCAAAGGAAACAGGAGCTGATGAGATTAGGCATTCTGTCAGTATGTCCTTCCTTAATAAACTGTGAATGGCTGGACAAATGCGCTGTGATGGAGAAAAGACTAGGCACAACAGCACTGCCCACAGCAGTTTAATCTAGTTTACTGAACAGAAAAGGGACATCCCTGTCCACCCCACCCCCAGCCCTCCCCTAGAGTTTCCACTGAGGGAAAGACAGTAATTTGAGTTGAGCTTCAGGCCAGTCAGTGACCATTCAGGTAGGGTTCATGCCCATACCCAGTAGCACAGCAGCAGGCAGCCTACTGACCTGCCAGCAGTTGCAGAGCACAGCCAGGAGCTGCAAACATCCTCGCAAATCCTGCTAGGACACCGCACATGGTGGTCCCAGGCAGTAGGGAGCAGGAAGAGCTGCAGTTCAGTGGTGGAAAGACACACAGCACAAACCCACAGGAAAGAAGGCTGCAGCAGAAGCAGGTTGCCCATAAACAAACTCTGTTTTCCAAGCGATATAATGCTAATACAACAGACAGAGAGAAACCACACCCCCCAGGATTACAGCAACAAGTTTAATACTCAGAAACCCTTACGTATAAACATATTTTCCTCCTTGTAAATTCTAGCAGCTAGAGAAAGGGGTGGTAACTAACCACTATGTCTGCCCATATAGTTTAAATTACCACTGGAAATAAAACTAAGAGATCAGACTGGTGAGCAGTTCTCTCATCTTTTTACTACTTCACATGGCAACAACACAAAAGCAACTAAGGATGGTTATTTCTACAGGTTTTGTTGCATTGCAGGTAATTGTACAAAACCAGTATGACTCACGTTGCAATGGCCTAAACCCAGATGCTGGCATTTTCCTACTTCCCTCTTGCCCTTTCCTTAAGCCTGATACATGAAAGTACTTTAAAATATTATAGCTTTATCGTAGATTTTGTCAGGCCCAGGGCTTTAATCACAGGATTTCATCATCTGCTGGTCTTGTGTCAAATCAAAGGTAGTCACAGCTAAAGAGTACAGAACAGCTTCTTGAAGCTGTCACACTTCATGTTGAAAGCTGTTGCTTCCATACTACAATAGGTGCACTCATAATTGCTGGGCCTGCAGCAAAATCAGACACTCCAGCTTTAACCATTACTGCCCCTTGCCCCTTCTTTCCCAGTATGAACAAATACATTTGTTATCATCAGAAACCAGAAGGAGATATGTGATCCCAGCCCAAATTTCCACATGGTTTCTTTCTTCTTCTTTCATCCATAGTACATGCAGAAGGAAATCCAGGCTTTGCTGGACTTCCTTGGACATGAAACTCTCTAACTGCTACAAGTTGCAAGCCTGAAGACAGAACCAAATTCCTACTTTTACATCAATGCCCATGTAGGTTTTATTCAGTGAAAGACCCTAGATAGAACACCAGACAACTTAAGAGTCTTTCTGCAATCCAAATGAAAATATACTAAACCAATTCTTAAATGAATAACAGAGAAATGTCAAAAAGCTTTCGGATTCCAGCTAAAAATAAAGCAAATATTTTATTTAGAAGTATATGGGCTTTTGAGGTCATCAGAGTTTGCCAAACTTCAATTTCTCATACTCAGGCACAGAGATAAAAACTCATCGGAGTTGAGATGATCACAGGAAGAACTTGGCACAGGCTGCTCGCTTTCATATGCCCTCACGGCTTTTCTGCCAAAAATAAATACATCTGATCACAAATGCTAATTACTATACATTTTTCATTTAAAGGCAACGACCTTCTCTGCTCCACTATGCCATACAACATTTTATTATCATTGTGTAGTACCAAATTAGTTTAATTAGTTAGCAGTATCAGGAAGCTAATAATTCCACTTGAGTATTTGGATCTATTTAATCTAACAGAGATACTGTTTGTTGCAAAAAATGCTCTAAGTTTAGAGATACATAATTCTGTCACTAATCACACCAGTAAAGGGATAACCTGAGTACAGAGACCTCCTTAATCTCTAGTCAAAAACGATACAAATTAGTGAGTGGCACAGGAGCATAGCGTGCACATACACAAAATTAACCCCCAGCAACTAATGGGAATATAAAACTTATTCGTCTCCATTACTCTGTGAACTTAATTTCTTTCATTGGTAGCAGAAACACACTCCTGAAATGTAGCCAGAAAATTACAGTTTCATGGTGCATTAACTTTAGGCAAGAATACTGTGAAATATTTTTACTGTGCAAATAATTATATCGCCTATTGATTTCATCAAGTGACCCTACAGAAGAAGATGACACTACTAATAATAAACAGCAACAGAAGCATAGAATAACCCTTCTTGAAAATAAAATTTGTTTGATGTATATTCCTGACTTACTTCAGAATACAGAAACTTAAAAAATATTCATATAAATGTTCTAATAATCATATTCAGTGAAAGTTAATTAACCTTATTATTATGTTTGAAGTTTATATTTTAGAGCGGTCTTACACTCTGCACACTTCAGAAATGATAACACTGTGTGTGCAAAAACAACTGGATATTTTAACCAGTGACATAAACAGCTATGTAATAGGAACAAAACTAATTTTTGACAGAAAAACATACTGTCAGGGCCATTTTCATGAGTTATTTTTCCATTGAGAACACATCGTGTGTTAGTACCGCACAAAAGTATTTCCTATGATCCTTGAAGTTAATTGCTCAACTGAGGAAACAGAATTAGTTTTTCACTTGGCAGATTTAGTTTTCCAAACCAACAGTGGACACAGTAAACAACGACAGGTTACGATTTCTCCAGTTCTTCAGTTATAATATTCCAATAAGCCATATCCACCTCCATTAGCATAAAACATCTGCATGTATATATAACATAATTTATTCATAATTTTATATATTTACAGAAATAATATACCTGCAAAATACCTCCTTTTATTTTAATAGCTCACTATAAGATTTTGATTGAAAGACATTTACCATGTTGATTTCAAAAGATTCAAAGTGCACACCTAAAAAGTTAAAATATCTGTATTCTCTGAACAAAATATTATGTTGAACACAATGTAGGATTGAGAGCTCCATTTCTAATGTAAAATAATTGAGAAATCTTTTTCAGTGAAGCAAGAATAATGTAACAGAATACACTGCAATCCAATAAATTTCAGAGGATTTTTTTCAAACTTCAACTTGTATTCCTAAGATTTATCCTCAAAGTGCTTCTCTGCATAACCAACCAGTGTTTGAGCTCATAAAGTAACCTGATTAATATACTGACTCTGATTATTTATTTTAAAGTTTCTTAAAACCTCATGATACTGCCAGGGAAAAATCACACTTGTATCAAGGAACTTCAGCATACCATATTTTGTATCATCACATACAGGCTCTTACTTCAACTCTAGTATTTGTCAGAGAAGTACCACACCGAAAAGCACACATTTTTAAAATTCCAGTTCAACAACAACTGAAAAAACAGTTTGTATCATTGACATTGTAGCATAAACATATTCTGCTCATTCGTATGTCTTCCATTCTCCTTTTATTTGAACAAAGCAAAAAAAAGGAGAAAAAATCTATCCTTTAAAATTACACGGCTCAACTGGCAGATTAACAATGTAAAACAGTTGGGAAAAAAAAAAAGATTTTATCAAAATAGAAAAGGTTTATAGCAACAAGTAAATTCTTACACAAGTACTGAGATAAAATCAGCTTCTGTATATAAAACAACGTAAGTCAAATTGAGTTTCAATACAGAGTAAGATAAATTCATTTTCTAAAACCATACCCAAAGTGTTGATCATTATAGGAACAGGACTGGGTTATAGAGAAAACTGTTCCAGATGAATTCCCAGTACTTGCCTTCTCCACAAGCTGTTTTGGCTTGGTGTTTCAATGCTATTTTCATTTTCCTAGATTTCTCTTTAAAAAAAAGTTTGAAAAAGATTTCTACTTGAACACAAACAGTAAGAAAGTAGATTTTTGCTATAAGTCATATATTTGTCATAAGTCATAGCATATTTTGCTATAAGTTGCTATAAATCACTTCATTTTACTATTTTGATAGAACAACTTTTCCATTAAAGGCAGATATAAAGAGGCAATTTGGGATAAACTTCCATTACATTTTCTCACATTATCTTAAGTCAAACACCTACTTTTCTCTTGAAGGCCCAAGAAGAAAAAAGGAAAGGAAAGGAACTGGACATTTATATAACAGCAGAAAAAATTTGCTAAATTGAGGTTGGTTTTCAAAATCAATTTTTGGTCCACTAACAAATTATTACTGAAAAACAAGATTAAGAAAGTACACCTAGTTCAGAGTAAGTATTCATTTTTATTAACAGGAAAAGTTGCAAAGAAAAACACGACTAACTCAGAGAGCAGTAGTCCTATGACTATCACTTGCAATGATCTTGAGAAGACAGATTATTCAGTGTCATATAAAGACATACCTTTTTATCATATACATCTTGCCAGTTTACTCCAGCAAAGAAACTATGACGCATGATTTCTTTTGCATCATCTGGGCCTCCACCAAGTCTAAAGAGAGTGGAGGGAAAAAAATCACATAAACAAGCATTACTCTTCAAGGTGGATTAAGTTACTGTAATGATTGGAAAAGCGACCATTTGTTTTTGACTATTTAGGAATAATTATCACCTGTTTAATATGAATTCAGGTGGTATTGACAGAAAATGTAACAGTAAAGTTACTCATGCCATAGTCTATTCTATTTGATCATTCCAACTGCAGTGTTCATTACTGTTAATGATGAGGTTTTATAATACTTCATTCATTTTAAAAACATACTTAAGTTTAGTTTTCTTGAAAGACCAACTAACATTCTGGCACTATTAAAAATCAAACCCAACCCAACAATGCTGACATAAAATTTTGCCAAGGAGGTGCCAGGCACTGAATCAGTAATGATTCACACATCGTTTTTATAGTGTTCACGGCTGTTGCATCTGGGTGCTGTAACAATTAACCAATTACCATGAAATAGTCTCAATCTGAGTCAATTAGTATAAATTAATAAATTGTAGGCCTGCTGAGAAGGTTATTTAAAGGCCATTGTAAATAACCACACTATACACTGTGGCCCATAGCTTGCCAAAGCCAGACTCTGGCAAATCATCTTAGGAAGTAAATTCCATCTACTTTGGGTGAACTTGCCCAAGGTGATTTGGGCTCACAAAAGTGATCACCAAAAGAGAAGGGTTCCACCCTTGCCCATACCTCTGCCTTCTTACTGGCATCTAAAGCATCATTCCCATTGATGACTGTAAGCCAAGTCAGCTCACTAACCTCAAAGGAAACTATTCCCACAATGAGGAAATGAGGAAGAATTGGCCATTGTTTGATGTGTTAGCAAGTCAAATTTGACTCGATGAGCTCTCTTGAGCTGCTGCTGTTGGAAAAAGAACCACACATCCAGCACAGGGAACCTCTACCTCTTTCACCAGCACATGGATTTTCAGGACTGCTCAGATCTCACCTAACTTCTTCCTGAGACTGGCTATCCTACTGGTCTACAGAAACAAGTTGTAACAGTAAAAAGCTAATCTTAACTGAACAAGCAGCCCATGCGTGTTAAATATGGACAAGTTAAGTGACACAAACAGTTTGTGTTTCATTAAAAGAAGCTGCTAAAGATATAATGACAAATTTTTAAAGCAGCCTTTTAAGTTAAGAGGAATTTCTTTCCAAAGCATTTATTGCAAGGAATAATAATTCACACAACCAAGAAAAAAAAAAAAAAGTCTATATTGGCATTACCCTGCTGCTAAATTGCAAAAATATTCTGAACTACTACCTTAGTCTTGCAGTAACTGGTTCTAGAGTTCTTCTCATTTCCAAGCCGTATTTCTATTTGTTTCTCTACTCATTACATTTAACTACTCATTATAAAATTCTCCATGCTTCTGCTAAGCATCCCTGACAGTCTACAGTCTCATCTTCCTTCTGCTCAGAGAAAGGCAGAGTTACAGTTAATCTCTGTGCTCCCACCCTATTTAGCATTAGCTAGCACCAGAACTTGAATACGAATAAGCTTGTAAATGTAAGGCTGTAATAAACTAAACACTACTGTCTGCAAAGAATTCAATTCTAAAGGTTTGTATATTTGATGGGTCAGGTTGCTTTGAGGTTAAAATTCATCAGGAGTTGTTACAGGAACAAATTTTTACTTTACTCTCCGTGTATTTGGTTGATGGGAATATACTGCACACAGTATATTCAGCTGAACTGGCACTGCTGGGCAGCTGTAGAAAGGCTGACCAATTGCACTGTCCCTCAGAGAGGCATAGCAACCAGCCCAGCCCTGAGTGCCAGTGAGCAATGCCCGATACTGAAAACTTCTTGAAAACAAACTGAGGATAAAACTTGCAGTACTTAAAGGGGGCCTACAGGAAAGCTGGAGAGGGGTTTTTTATCAGGGATGAAGTGATAGAACAAGGGGTAATGGTTTTAAGCTTAAAGGGCATAGATTGAGATTGGATAGTGGGAAGACATTTGTTACTGGAAGGGTGGTGAGCCACTGGAACAGATTGCCCAAAGATGTCCTGGATGTCTGATCCCTGAAGACGTTCAAGACCAGGCTGGATAAGGCTTTGAGCAACCTAACCT
Source organism: Coccyzus lansbergi (assembly GCA_033558105.1). Lineage (NCBI taxonomy): Eukaryota > Metazoa > Chordata > Aves > Cuculiformes > Coccyzidae > Coccyzus > Coccyzus lansbergi. The sequence continues at coordinate 201,073 of JAUMJK010000415.1, read as the reverse complement.
AGTGGAAGATGTTCCTGCCCTTGGCAAGGGGACTGGAACAGGATGATCTTTAAGGTTCTTTCTGACTCAAACCTTTCTATGAAGGAGGACTAGCGAAGACTGACAGATGGACAGAAGAATAATTGCAGCCTTAAAACATGCCAGAGACTCTCAAGGACAACAGAGAAATTGTGGAAGAGAGGGGGCCTAGAGACAAATCCAACTGCTTTACAAAGACAGAGATGTAGTTTAGAACTACAGGGGACTGGACTCTGCTGAACCAGTGCAGGAGCCACTGGGAAATGGCTCTCCTAGGCAACAATCCCAGAGGCAATATCTCACCACAAAAGGGCACAGGCAGCAGGTAGATGATACTTGTTTTCAAACTACTGTATTTAAATTTCACTCAGAAGAGATATTCTTTTACAAATTTCTAGTTTACAGGGTCCCATATGTGATCTATTTATATGCCCAAATAAAATTTAGTAGTGTCTGTCTATACATGTAATCTGGTACAATCACTTCCAAGGAAAAACGATGTAGTCCCCATGAGACATTACAGCTAACTCAGGGTTAGGTCATACTCTGAAAAACAACTTAGAGCTTTCCCCTTGTTCCCTTACACAGCCTAACCTGAAAGGATCCCCATGTTTGCTGTTAATGACTAAAAACGTGTTGTCTTCCACATCCTTTTAATGCTTTTGCTTGTTAAGACTCATGTGGCATATTTTTGTGTATCAGAAAAGCAGAAATCTGAGACTGTATGACTGCATGTGGCCCTTTCCTGTGACTGACAGGAAAGACCAGGCATCACTGGCCCATTTTTACATTACTTTCTATAATTATAGTATTTATTTTGACTGTATACCCAAGTAATTTTACTTACCGCTTATTTGGATCCTTTATCAGTAGGCCTGATAGTAATGATTTTGCATCAGCTGACAGAGTTCGAGGAAATTTTATGTCCTCCATTAGAATCAGTTCAAATAATTTCTCATGATCTTGGTTATAGAATGGTAATCTTCCACACATCATTTCATACATGACAACTCCTAATCCCCACCAGTCCACTGCACGACCGTAGTCATTATCTTCCAACACCTATGACACAAAGAAAACCCAAATGTAAGACATATAGTCTTTCAGATACGATCATTTCAGTCTATTTGATGCATGTCTACATGAATACATTTCCAAGACTTTATGTTCAGAGTGTGCTACACAGATTCCCAGAACCTGGCTCAGCACTTGCAGCTGATGTACTGACCCATGCATTTGAGGTCACTGAAATTCCAGCATAACAGGGAGTGTACCGCTAAAAGCAAAACATAAAATTGCGAATGACCTGCTCAAAATCACCATGACTGCATTTTTCCCTTTCTTATGTCCTCTACCATCCCATTTACAGCATACACAGCTTTCAGAAGAGATACTTCATCTACAGGCAGTACTGCCTCAGTTAGCATTCTTCTGGGAGAAGTAGTGAAGCAGCTTTGTTCAGTCATTTTCTGTCTCCTTACGCTACTTGAAAGAAAAAAGCCTCACATTCAGAAAACCTTAATCTTACTAAGACAAACTTAGCTTCTTTACAACCTTTGTTTATAAGTCCTCCATGTGTTTCTCCTAACACCTTCACTATGTTCCATGAAAAAGCCCAAACAGCTGAACTGTTCTAATGCAAAAAAATTTACAATATTTGTACGATACTGTTTACTATGATACAATGTTTATATTATACGACCACAGAAATATGTTAATGCTTATACAAGTTGTTAATATAATACCTCCAATGTTACATGCCTAAAAACAACCTACTTATTCCACAATCCTTTTCCTAGCAGCCCCAGAGAACTGGAACAACGAATCTAAGCGGTGTGTCCTGACCTTAATACACGTACGTATTAAATAGAAGAAAAGAGATACAACATAATATCAGCATACATCCACATGAAACCACTAGGGATAAGGAAACTGAAGGCTACTGAATACGTTAAATATTTAATTCCAATTTCTGTGAATTTCTAGAATATCATAGCCTTTCACTCAAAAAAGTTGTAAGAGTTAGAAGTTAATAAATGTTAATATTCAAAGTCCTACAAATGTATGTGCCAAATTGCCAATAATTGCTGAAGAAAGATCTACTAAAGAGGCAAGAATCTTAAAGGAAGAAATTAAACTTAAATAACAAACTGTTCAAAAGATCAAAGAAATGCTACTAATATGTATGGACTCTGAATGATATGATTTTTTTATTACAAAGAATTGTTTTTGTCATCAAAAGGCAGGTTCTGAAAGGCAGTGCATACAGCTGATCTAAAAAAAAAACCCAAAAGGTAACACACTAATCCACACAAAAGAAAATACTTTTTACAACACAGAGACACGTGGAATCACCACCACCAAGAGCTCACACAGATTCAAACTGTAAGCAGACACACAGGAACAGAGGACCCAGGGAACTACAGGTCTATCAGTCTGATGTTGGTGCTGGGGAAGGTTATGGAGCAGATCATCCTGAGTGCCATCAATGGCACATAGAGGATGATGGCCAGATGATCAGGCCCAGCCAGCGTGTGTTCATGAAAGGCAGGTCCTGCTGAACTAACCTGCTCTTCTTCTATGACAAGGTGACCCACTTGGTAGACAGGGGAAAACTTGTGGATGTTGTCTACCTAGAGTTTAGTAAATAATTTGAAACTGTTTCCCACAGCATTCTCCTGGAAAAAACTGGCTGCTCATGGCTTGGATGGATGCACATTTCACTGGGTAAAATACTGGATGGATGGTCAGGCCCAGAGAGTTGTGAAGAGTGGAGTGAAAACTAGTTGACAGCCAGTCACAAGTAGTGCTCCCCGAAGTTCAGTTGGGGATGGTTCTGTTAAACACCTTCATCAATGAACTGAATGAAGGGATCGAGTGCACCCTCAGTAACTTTGCAGACGACATCAAGTTAGGTCAGAGTCCTTATCTGCCTGTGGAAGAAAGGCACTACAGAGGGATTTGACCAGGCTGGATTGATGGGCCAAGGCCAACTGTATGGGGTTAAACAGGGCTCAGTGTCAGGTCCTGCACTCAGGACACAACCGCATGCAATACAACAGGTTTGGAGAAGAGTGGCTAAAAAGCTGCCTGGCAAAGAAGGGCCTGGGTGTGTTCATTGACAACTGAATGAATAGGAGTCAGTAGTGTGCCCATGTGACCCAGAAGGCCAGTAGCATTCTGCCTTTTATCAAAAACAGTGTGGTGAGCAGGACTAGGGATGTAATTGTCCCCCTGTACTCAGTACTGGTGAGGCAGCACCTCCTGCCCAGGGAGGTGGTTGAGTCACCTTCCCTGGAGGTGTTTAAGGCACGGGTGGATGAGGTCTTGAGGGACTTGGTTTAGTGTTAGATAGGAATGGTTGGACTAGAAGATCCGATGGGTCCCGTCCAACCTGGTTGTTCTGTGATTCTGTTCTGTGAAATACTGTGTTCAGTTTTGGGCCCCTCACTTACAAGACATTGAGATGCTGGAGACTTAAGAGGAGCAGCTGAGGGAACTGGGGTTGTTTTGTTTGGAGAAGAGAAGGCTGAGGGGAGACTTTATCACTTTTTACAACTCTCTGAAAGGAGGCTGGTAGCAAGGCGGGTGTTGGTCTCTTCTCCCAAGTAGCAAATGATAGGATAAGAGGGAATGGCCTCAAGTTACATCGGTGGAAGTTTTAACTAGATGCTACAGAAATATTACTTTATCAAAAGGGTTGTCAAGCATCAGAACATGCTGCCCAGGGAAGTTGTTGAGTCACTATCTGTGGAGGTGTTCAAGAGACTTGTAGATGTGGTGCTTAGGGGCACGGTTTAGTGGTGGGCTTGGCAGTGCAAGGTTTAGGACTTGATGAACTTAAAAGTCTTTTCCAACCCAAATGACTCTGATTCTGTAATATCCCCTGAAAGACCAATAGGGACAGTCATTTAGATACAGTGGTGAAAATCTGGTGATGTGTAGTAAGGTCTTCAGGCTTTAACAAATAAGGTAACCTTTAACAGATCAAAAATAACCTTTTCCCATAAGTACATTACCTTGTGATTGTCTAAAACGTTTAAGATGACTTCCCACAAGTTCCTATGAAGCAAAAGCAGGCACAGTCCTTACCCATCTGGGTCACTAAGTGGCTGTAGTCACATCACAGGACACATGCACTACCCTATCCAGTCCCAGTGAGGGAAGTTGAGCTAATTTATCTGTCCTTTTTCTCCCCTGGCAAATTCAGCTCTGCTCTGAACTATCTGGTACATGCTCTCAGCAAAAACAAAATGCAGTCTAATCAAGTATGGCAATTTTGACAATCCCACAGTAATTACTGCACTCATATCTTAGTTTTGACTGTCCTTAAGGATTAGTAGTAGAAACATGATGAAAAGAAGTGTATTACAAATCCCTCTTGTGTATATAAGATTAAAAAATCATAAATATTAACACATTAACACATACGATTTGCAACTGTGCCAAAACACATGGACTCATTACATCACTGATATTTCCAAATAGAGGGTGAAATTTTGGAAAGTGTAAAATACAACAAATTTTCTGAGTAAATACACATGACAAAACTAACTAAAATAACTCCTGCATCTTAAAATTAATTAAATTATTTATGAAATTGAGCATATTGCAATCTATTTGCTGAAAAATTGTATATGTAATATGTGATGTTTGTCTTTAAATCACTGTTTCTTCTGCCACAGAAAAGAAAGCATTATATATTTTTCTTCTTGCTCTATTAGCACCCTTTTCTCCTGTTTGTACAGTGAGCTACTCCTTTCTTTTGAAGCCAGTAAAATATATAAAACTGTGAGGCAGTGGCAGATTCTTTCTACAAGGAAGTTGAGGTGTGGTTTACAAAAGAAGGTACTAGGAAGATAAAAACCTATCATTCGCTGAACAAGGCAAATCACAAGGCCAAACTGTATCTGGGGCTTTACCTAATTTATGCAGGACTCTACCTAATAATAATAAAAAGTATGAGCAACCTTTTGCTGCATTCCCACAACAGCAACAAAACAGTGGTACAAAGAAAGAGCCAAATGTGATTTTTAACCTCTTTTTACATAAAATCATAAAAAAGCATAAAAGCTGGATTAACTGCCTCCCGAACCCACATATCACCAGCCGGGTTCTCATCCCCAGCTGGCAAAACTGGCAACTCTTTATTTTTGTTTAAATACCTGGTTTACAGCCAGCCAGACAAGCAAGAGCATTAAAAGGGTTTCATTTAGGCAAAAGGAAAACAGCCTGAAAATAGCGTAAATAAAGCAAAATGCATCTCTACTTATTTTAATATAAATGTAATAAAATTGTGCATAATGCATTCACAGTAAATACACACAATTATTTTCTTTAAGTCATTTGTGCTCCTCATGGTGTTAAAAAACTCCAGGATTTGTAGACTGTGACAAATCAATGGAAATGCTGGTGTCCAGCAGCTCCTAGGACCAAATCCATACAATTAGAGCAAGCATGAGAACACGTCTATGATCACTGCCCCAGCATTACAGAATCACTTCCAAACAATTCTTGAGTTTGAGAAATTTGGTTTTAGTTGTACTGCGTGTAGGTCAAGAAAGCTTCATCTCAGTGTTGAAATGAACATTACACACAGCTGCAGGCTTTTACCCTATGAATAATTCAATCTTTTGCCTGTTCTGAGGTACATACCTACTTTTAGGAATGCCTCCTTAGGCTTTGAGGACTGCTACTGCTTTCCCTCCAGTATTTGTGGGGTATCCCGATTTATGTGGAATGCCAGCCTAAGCACATGACCAGGCACAGACACTGTAGAAAGTTTGATCTCTTGGACTTCACATACTTCCCTTAAAAGCTTCCTCCATCATCTCCAGCCAATTCTTGTTCCTCCTATAAAGACCCACAAATCCATCCTAACAACCCAGTCCCTTCAAGCAGGCTCACTAGAACCATCATAAAGGGCACAAGCACTTTGGCATCTATGGTAACATAATACATTAATATTTGCCTCTGTGATGACTAAGGCAACACAAAGACACTGCAGGGCTACTAAGATTGCAGTAATTTGCTTGTGTTTGCCCCTCACATATACTAATTAATTTTGCCGATATGTAACTTCAGAAAATAAATAATCTTCTTGTATTTGCTTTTGCTGACAAAAAAACCCCAGTCTTCTAATACTATTGTTCACTGCTGAAGAGTCCAGTGTCTTGGATTCAAAAATATTAATAAAAATCATAAGTACCACTGGTAGTTTCCTCTTTCCCAGAAAACAAAATCCATTAAAGAGACTTACACCCCTTGATCACCTGGGATTGTAAATTTTAATCTTTAGATTTATCAGTCAATATATCTCCAGGTGTCCTTTGCTTTAGAAATCTCAGTCCTTTAAAATCATAACATACAGTTCACAGAACTTATGTCCATTTAAATTTTATGGTGAAAAAGAAAAGATATTTTTCATTACATAAGCTCTTTATTTCTTCAGTAGCTAGAGCTGAAAGTTTTCTGGGAGGCAGCAGCCTAAGACACATCTGCAAACTCTTATCTACAAGGGCTTGGGGCAGAGATTTAGGAAGCAGGCAATTAAATGAGCTCATCAAAAAGAAGTCAATACAAACAAATGCAGTGTTTTTACAAAATTCTGTGTAAACAATTTTTTTAGGAGGTTAGCCAGCAGTGTAACAGGTGAAGTGACCATCTTAAGTCAACCATGTATTTCCCCTTGTCTTCAGTCAAACTAGGAATCTCTGATCCTTCCATAATCAGAGAATACTGGACAAGCTGTGACTGCCTTGGACACAAACTAAGCTTAGTGTAAAAAACCCCTTAATTCTGCTCGTACTGCATTTTCTTGAAACATCTCTGATGTGCAGCCTCTGAAAGTTTTTTAGTTACACTGCATAAATTCACACAAGTAAGAACTGTCCTTCCTACAAACCTGGGTTCTACAAACAGAGACAAATTAAGCAATAACACTGAACATGAAAGGCTTTATTTAACTCATTGTCAGTCAATCTTCTACAAAGGATTGTCTGCATTGGGTATCTATAAAACAACAATATCAAAACATATTTTTCATACTTTATGGTAGATAATCAAGGCAACTTTTTGGAAAAGAAATCGTATTTTTGACTCAGTTATGATTTTTCTTAATACATTAGATATAGACTTTCTGATAGGACATTGCAAATAGCTTGTTGCTCAATCAATAATTTTGACAGAACAGATGGGAAAATATTTAAACATCTAAACAAACTGCCTGCACACCTATGTTGTGAAAGAAAACTGAGAACTTGGATACACCAATGTACTGTTAATTTAAGGGGAAAAAACTGTTTTCAATTAACCTTACAGTTCAGGTGGAGTGTTTGTTCCTTAAGCATACCTGGTAACCCTTCACACATTTTTATTGCTACAGTTGTTGGTCTGCTAACAAATATTCACCCATGTATTATTCAACAAAAGTTTAAAAGTATATTTGCTAGAACTTTCTATCAATTGCAGTAACAACCATGAGAAAATTTGTAATCAAACACTAATGGACAAAGGTAATACACATTTCTTTATAGAAACAGACTTTTACCCAAATGTATAAAAATCTTTCCTGCAAAAGGTATGTTTGCCAAGTATTATATAAAATTAGTTACTATAATTGCATCTTGTTCTGAACAGTCAAAGTATTGTTGGGTCAATATTGGAAAAAAAACACTTGAATGAATTCTGATTGCTTTCATTATGCAGAGCTGAATAGGCAAAATGCCAAGGTTATAGATAACCTGGAAAGATAACTTGGAAAATGGATACCTGGGAATTAAGTTAAGGAAGGAAGTTTTCTGCTATTGCTTAATTTTTCCACTGCTTTAATTTTTGCGGGTATTTTTTTCTTCATTTTGTAGCTCACTTGCACTGCTGTTTTACTTCTGGTACTGATGCAGACTATCTTCCTAACACCTTTTGGCTCTGAACACCTCCTAGACAGTTCCCTCATCTTACCCCTCTTTTTTTGTTTGGTTTTTTTGTTTGTTTTTGTGGGTTTTTTTTAATGTAACCTTCCAAAAATTAGCACACTAAGATTTTTCTCACTTGCTGGCACACATTTTGCTGCACCAGATATAGTACACTCCAGTATAAATGTGAATTAAGCAAAGGCTCTTAGAGTAAAGAACAACAACAATAAAAAGTTAAGCTATTCTGCATGGAGAAAGTAACTAATAAAGGACTGTAAGAAGTGAATGGCAACCCCAGCAATTCAAAAAAGTGGAAAAAAACCCCTCCATTAAAAAAAACACACACACAAAAAAAATCAAACCAAACAAAAAAAATCCCAAGAAAAACCTATTTAATGTACTAAAAAAACCCCTCACGACAGAACAGAAAGCTAAATTAACACTGTTTCAGAATTAACAGACTCATTTCATAGAAGGCAACAAATAAAAGCAAAAGATTACTTCAGTCTACAGAAAGATGGCATTTCTCTTATAATTCTACCGACTCTCCTATCAGAAGAAAAACTGCATGCTCGTTCACATCTGCATTACCACTGCAATAGCAGTACTCTCCATAACGTGCACTTCCATAAGATGCAAGATGTGTAAGGAGTAATAAATAATGATATAACTGTGATATTTCTTTTTGGTTGCTCATTCTTCCTGAAATTATTTTGAATTTTTACTGATGTTAAACAGCATTTGTTCAGCTTTTATTTATGCTTCATTACTCTCAGAAAAACTAAAGGCTTTTGCTGAGATGGAAATAATGTTTGCATTGATTAAATGAAAATTAATGAAAAAAAGCTTTAAGCATGTTATTGAGACAATCTTTGTAAGAAATTGTGATACTTATTTGTTTTACAAAACATGCGGGGTTTATTAGAAAATTGCTCTCTGCTTTAAAGTTCTTGCTTGAACACAGTTTATTCATGGGCAGTGTGGAGCTAATCTGTTTTCCAGTCTTTTGTTTATTATTTTTGCATATTTGTAACATTCTTCCCCTTGAGAGGTCTGATACTGAATGTGGACAATTAGTTTTTGTGTCTGGTGAGATGAACCAGATTGCATGAAATTTCATATTCTTGTTACATCATTGGTTGTCTGCCTTCAGGAGAAAGCCTAACTCTTGTACTCATTTATCCGCTGTTGCAGCAACTCTTCTGCATGTATAACTGAGTAACACTTTCATACTCCGATCTGAATGCTCCCCATGCTTGGATCTAGATACTGGTTATTGCCAATAAATGGTGTTCTAGTCTGGATACTCTGCCTTGTCCACATTCCATCATGTTCATCTCAGGGCCCTGCTGGCAACGCCAAGCAGACAAACATGCCCAAACCCAAATCACTAGTATTTTTGATGACTTAGGAGCATAAGACAACACAATGTGCTACACTAAAATTTAATAAATGATAACAAAACAGAAAAAGAACACATTTTAATTTCCACGAGGAGCTAGCATTTCAAGATAAAAAAAATCCAAACATTTTTGCATTTCTATTTGCTTTCAATGTGAAATAATAATTTGGTACTTGGAATTCTAGTGTAAAGAGAAAATTCCATATTGTGAATCTCCCATACATCAGGAGAGAAAATATTTTTCAGGCATAGATGTAATTCCTCCTCACACCCCCCACCGGTCCTCACTCAGAAATAAAATGTAGCCAAATATCCAACAGACAGCTGTTCAAGAGCACACGCCAACACTAAACCACATTTCCACAGGTAAAATAAAATCTATTGTGTCTCCACTAAGAATCAGATTGTGCATGAAGCATCTAGGTAAACAAGGAGTAAATAAACTTGAACTATCTGTTTGAAGCCAAAAGAAAATTAGTTAAGCAAAGCACAACAACATAACTACAGTGTTTGGGTACTGAGTAAAATAGCTATAATTTCAGGAAAATGAGTACAAGTTATCAGAAATTGGGGCTTTTTGATTTGAAGTAAAATCCAACAATCAAAAGCAAAGCATTCTGCGTCTTCAGGAAGCAGTAACGTCTCATACCATAATTTAAGATAAACACCTACTCGAATATAAAAAGAAAAAATAATTATGCCATTAGTGTTGGTAGAAAAATTAGCAATTAAATATTCATTAGATTTTTTTTAATGGAATAAAATACATCTCATCATTTATTTTTTTAATGATATAGTTTTTTGTTTATGTAACTCAGTACATTTGAAAGTTAAGACTAATGCAAATAAATAAGCAAATCTTCAATCCTCATTGCTAAGCAGGCCCCTGGATGGAGTGGTCCAAAAAAGATGATACTTTTTTGTTGATTATACCAATTCTATTTACTTAGCTTTACATTTGCCTGTATGACAGAGGTAATGCTGCCTGTTACAGATTAGCTGTAGTCATGAGTATCATCATTACACATTATTTATTTACTATTGTAATAAGAGGGTTAAAATCTTTCTTCTGACATCAGAAGAAAAATACTGCCACCACCTTCAGCACTACCAATATGTGACACTACAGAATGACCCTCCCGATAGTATTCTTTGAGCATGGGACACAAGTGATGTGAATGCACCATCTTAAAAGAAAGAAAGAATAAAACTACCACCTTTCAAAGTCTCTGGTTTATGGAATATAATGTTCTATCTTTGGATAAAACAACACTCTTTAACGTACTTTCTAAATATACATGCAACACTCCCAAGTTCCATTTCTTTTTATCAGTAAAGTTTCTCTGGGTGGGTTGGTTTTTTGGGTTTTGGGGGGATGGGGAGGGCACTCTATTTTGTTGATTCTAACTTGGCGATTAAAGAATTTTTATTTTTACACTATTACAGAAGTGCATTTTTCTAGGTTTCCAAAACCACCTTATTCAACCTTCCCCATCTGTCACCATCTGCTTCTTTTTAGCATGTACTTTTTGTGTGATCACATAAGCATGTGAAAAATAACTAACATTCAGATGATTGTCTGCTCGTACATTTGAGGACTGGGCATAATAAAAGTGAACTGCCAAAACGTACTTAACACTTCTAATTTTGTTGGGTCTTGCATGTAAGCTACATTTGATTTTCAAACTGTTTTACAGTTGGAAAGTTGATCAGGTACTCTAACTCAACAGTAAAACTGAGACTACATAATTAGCTCGGCGCTAAAAAGATTATATTCAAAGAGAGGACTAAAACCCAGAAATACATCCACACAAGTTCACACATCCATCTTGACTGAGTCTGTCTGCACAATGTTGCCTGAGGCACAGAATAAGATGCTACAAGGAGCCTACTTCTGGACAGTCACAGCCTGTGTCTTCTCTTCCAAGCTGCCACAGGACTTAAAATAAAGGACTTTCATTATTACAAGGATGTATGAAATCTCATGGTAATGCTGGAGAAGCAAAGACAAGGGTAGAAATGCATAGAAATGCAATGTGTTTTCTTTACAATGCAGCTTCTAGGTGTAAAGTAAATAACTGCTTCTAGGTGCAAAGTAGCTGGAAATTGCCATCAGGACATAAAAGCCAAACAGTGGAGGTATCTGTTTCCAGAACTCTATCATGCTTCAGCACACCATTTCTGCTTGTAAATGCTCTTCTTGATACAGTTTTAGTGTGAAAAGTAAATAAAACAGGTTGAAAGTTAGAGAAAAAAAAGAACGTACCTCCCACCCTTCAAAAAAATTTTAACCTCAATTGAAGAGAATTTCACATCTGAAATTCTTTCTTTTGTTAGAGCATCACTATAGCCCTCTCAGGTCTTTAGTAAAACCCTTATGAACCAGAATACCAAAATATTGATACCAACACAGACAATTCTGTGGAATGTCTCATCATCCTTCCTCTAAGAAAAAGAAGAATTAATGTGAGTGAAGAAAATAAAAAGAATCCGATAACAGAAGCTACTCTCCTACCCCAAAGAAACCCAAATCGCCACCAACAATCTATGCTCACCAGAGTTAATCAAATGTGATAACTTGCTCTCTTGAGCATGATGAAAGACCAAGTCTAACAAAGTTTCTTTTCCATTGCCTCTCTTCACAGTATTGCTCCAATTCCTAGACGTCCATATTGGTCTTAAAGTATATGTGATTGCAGATGCCACCTAGCAACATCTTAACAGCTGCTTTCCTTTAATTTGTGTAATTTTCAAAAAATTCCCTTTTCCTCTATTTACGTATTCTATCCAGTAATTTTAGAGTTGGAAAATAATGGCACATAGCTATTATTTATAGAAGAGTTGCATAGAATTTCAGAAAGCACATTACTTTGATGTCTCGATTATCTTTACATTCAAATGAAATTCAAAGGAAAAGAAGATAAAAAGGAAACGGCATAAACCATGACCAAAATCATCCCATCCTTCAGTTTCTCTGTATTTCTAACTAAACAACTCTCAAGCAAGATCCTCTTCATTTTATTTTGCACATGAATTTCTTCTACCTTTTGTGTCTCTCTGCAAAACATTCTATCGGTTTCTATTTAGAGAAAACTAGCAAAATAGCACATCTGTCTTCAGTCCAAACTCTCTTTCCTGACCACAACCACATTTTTCCCAGAAGAAAAACTTTTGCATCTCTAAACTGTTTTCTGGTCTGCCTGTGAGATCATTTGATTAATTCCAGGAATTCCTTTTACCTGCTCTTAACGTCCCTTGCTATGCTACTTGTCATCTTACTCAAATTCTTTTCTCTCTTCCATTAAAAAGAAAAAAAAGAAAATGAAAAACAGAAAAATGCCTTGGCCATATTACCCATGCATCTTCTTTTTTTTTTTTTTTTTTTAGCATAACATGTTTACCTTTTTCCAAACTCCGCTTAGGCAATCTCTCTCAATTGGCTTGCCTCAGTTTATCCATGATATGGGCTACATCCAGCAGGTTCTTTGCTAACAAGCACCTTTCTACTTTACCCCATACCCAAAGAAGCTCTTCTGCAACATTCACACATCGCAACTTCTTTCTACATTAAAATCCCTGTCAAAACCACTGCTTTCCTATGATGCCTGCAGAACCTGAAAACATCAATTTCCATGCTAGCCTGCCTCAGTGCATTTCTGTGGTTCCATCTGTGAATATATAACTTAGTACCAATTCAAATCAGATGAGCTATGCGGTAGGTCATCATCACATTCTCAGTCCAAAAATTTACAAAATTGCCTTTAGCAAATATCTTGATCCAACATAAGCAAATATTAAAAGAATGAAATACATGTATAGTTGCACCAATGACAAAATGGTTTTTCTGCCTCTACTACAACATTTTAAAATCTGCTTATACCACAACATTCTTGGAAAATTCAACTTCAATTCCTGCAAACATGGAAAAAATGTTTTGTCTTGCTATAACTGTGCCTACAGTACCTGGTAACATGCTTCTCCTCACTGAAATTCAGCCCCTGAACTTCAATGGCCAAGTTCTAGAATTTGGATCACCCCTACATCAAAGCTATATTCTTCCCAAAAAGAAAAGCTTGAAGTAAAAAATTAAGTGAAAAGTGAGAAAAGACAGCAGTTGCTTCTTGATAAAAGAGTTTTACCTTTCATTTCTCTGAGATAAAACTCAGGGAAATAATTGATCACATATGATCTCTTCCTCTACCATTTCTAAAGGAAACATTAAAAAAAAAATACTGGCCAAACACACACTGTGCAACTTATCTCAATATTTCCTTCATCTCCACTGGTCTCATTTTAAAGTAAGTTATAAGAGATACAAATCTTCTCATGTCTAGGAACAAAGGCTACAAACCTACTCTGGTCTTATTTATTGTCACACACTTTTTAAGTGATAGTAACTGCACAAACTATACTGAACTGGTCTTGCTATATTTTTTAAAAACCAAAAAGATTTGCTCTTATAGGAACACATTTATCCATCTGTCTACACTTTTACACTAATAAAATTTACTGCGGTTCTACCATTTTCTCTGTTATTAGAATACACCTAAATACCATCCATCATCTACATCTATGAAGAGTCATTTTATCATCCCTTAAACATTTGTTCACAGCCAAAATATATTCTCTCTTGTTATGATGAAGATTAAAAGCTTCAAATTTAATTTCTAATATTGAAACTTGTATCTTTTGTGATGCTAAAACTTAGTACCCTGCTACAACTAAGACTGTGCACTTAGTCCTAAGAACTTGAACACAGAGAGCCAGAAACTGCAATCTCATATAAGAAGTTACACTTACAAATAATCAGACCTGCAAGAACTTTTATTTCTCTGCCCAAGTAGCTTCATTTCCTGGATGTTCTATTCAAGAACGTCTGCAGAGGTCTGTATCTTTATTAGTAGGCCTTTGATCCTTGAAGATCAACTGAAAACTATCAAAATCCAAACTGCTTTTAAATGTCTCACAGGTATATTTACAAGAACAAGTACTTTCTTGGTTTTATTCTTTCTTTATTAAGAAAGTGATACTGTCTAGAGAAGACACATGGTCTGTCCTGCCTTTGCCACTGCAAAACTGCACAAGAAACATTTTGTGCTTTTTTTCCTGAAAGTAATCAAGAGTACATCTGTGTTTCCTAAATGGGATCACAAATAATCTTTTTCTCATTGGATCTATGTTTATTCTCTGACACCACAATGACCTGTAATGTGATGGCTGACTTTGAAGGATAATAATGGAAATGGTCTCTTTTTCCTGAAAAAATACTGTAGAATGAGAAGCTGTAAAATATTTTATACCTTTCAAATGGGAGAATACAGCATATTCTTAAAGCACAGGGAAATAATATCACTACACTTACATAAAAAAAAGGGGCTGGCATTAGTTCTTCCTCAAATGATAAAGGAATTTCAGTATTTATCAGATGACCAAATAATTCTCAAAATTCTATATAATTTCACAAACAAAAAGCTACTTACTCATTCTGCAATAATTGTCACCAAATATGTACATCTGTACTGCAAGCATATCTAAACTCTGCTATTTGACAGCGACAATTATTTTCCACTACTACTATAATTGTCTCAGGTGAGCAACTATCCAGCCAATGCACTGGTACGTGCTATTGTGGCAGCAGAGAGTACAAAGGGAACTTTTACTTTTTGCAATGGTGCCCATATACTGCTAACTTCACCATTTAAATATGAATGTGTGGAATAAAGGTACTGAGTCTTCTTGCACCGTATCAGTAACCTGTCTAGGTTGCTTTCACTAAACTCTTAATCTCTGAGGTGAAAGAGAATGAGCACTGTGGTACCCATGGTTAATGAAGGGTCCATTTCCCTCAACATAGATTTGTGCAGGGTGTGTCTCTGAAAATACTCATAATGGGAAGTGCAGAAGAGGAGTGAGACTACTAGAGAAAAAAAGCAAACTGGATCAAGCAACTTGTGGTATCATCCCTTGGGTTCTTCTCCTTGCTGGAACAAATTCTGTGTGCGTCACACAAGAGAAATGGCCACTGTACCAAGCCAAACAGGCAGATCTGCAACTTCTTCTAAGTAAGCATGAAAGATTCAAAACAGAGTAAGAATACTTCTGGAGTCCTTAAACAAAGTCAATGGCTGAGCATTCCAGCACTAAACACAAAGGAGACGTCAGAAATTACCAAAGATGATAACAATGATCTGCATCCAAGTCTCCCTTGGAAATGATGGATGGGATTCTACAAAGAGGTCAATGAGTTTGTCTTCACAGCTACAGTTAGCTGACTCGCTAAACAGCTGAAATGAATACTCTCAACCAAAATTTAGTTTCTTCAACCCTGCAGTGTGAAATTATGACTGCTGAGATGCCTTCATTGCTGAAAGAATGAAGGAATATAGAACCAGATGGATGAAAAAAGAGTCAGTGGCTCCTAAGAATACTGATGTGTCCTTTATATTTGGAGAAAAAGAATGTATGAAAAGATCTTGCTATGATCCAGAATGGTTTCATTAACTCTATGTAACATATTAACATTTAACCAACTATCAGCAGTTTCAGTTTGCTCCCTGAGTGCAAATTGGAGAAGACTTCAAAGTTGTTTTAAGAGAGACCTCCAAACAGAATGACCTCCAAACCTCCAAACCTGACCATCCTAAAAACTGCATCTCCAGCCAGCATTATTCAGAAGGTGATGTGAACCAGTTTCCTTGACATCCCTGAATTAAATACAAGGTTCAAAATAAAAAAAAAAAAAAAAGAGAGAGAGAGAGAAGGAAAATCTGAACTTGCTTGTTTAAATTGGGTGACTTGAACTTCCATAGCAGATTCTTAAGTGGCCAAACCAGAGCTGTGAAGGTAACGAAAACAACATCCCCATGTTCATCTTTTTATCAGTCCTGAAGAAGCCTGATGTTTGGCATTCCAAGTGCTTAGCTAATGGTAAAAGTGGGGTGGAACACTCTGGGATACCACTTCTGTGTACATAGTAGGAAACAGCTAGTTGTGGTGCCCACCTCAGTTCTGAGGTTAATACAATCAACTGTTTTCAGCAGAAATATCTAGAATTTCAACTTCCTTTCAATTTCCCACAGCTGAGAAGTTCATGTAAAACCCAGCAAATTCAGTACCTTCCTATTCCCCCTCGCCTCCACTCAGGCTATATAAACACTAAATATACAACTCAGTTAAGCAGAATCATATGTTCCAAGTGACAGACAGATGGAAGATTATTTTTGAAGAAATCATTGGAAGATAAAAACTTTAACAGAGAAAGGCAAATATGAGATGGAAAATGCACGTTAGAGGCTTTTTTAAACACTAAGAAGTACAGCATCAATATACATAAAATCACCAAAAAGAAAAGTAGCATGTACAATTCTGAGCAACAGTAGTATTCATAGGGCAGACTGTTAGTTCTTTACTACAATGGGGAGTTTTCAGCACACAAACACCATAGTCTAGACTTAAACAAAAAAGAAAATTTTTGTACTGTATTACAGTATATTCTAAATCATACCTCAGGCGCCAGGTATTCTGGAGTACCACAGAATGTTTTCATAGTTGCTGCATCTGTGATTCCTTCTTTGCAAAGTCCAAAATCTGTAATTTTTATGTGTCCATCTTTATCCAACATTAGATTTTCTAACTGTGTGTTGGGGAAAAAAATGTTCCCTTAGTATTTCTTAACAGGACAGGCTGATACATTACATTAATTTTTTTTTAAAGGTACAGAGTTATTGCTTGCTGAAATTTAGAAAACAAAATACAGCATAAATTATATTACAGCATTTAACATAGTTTACTTTTATACGATTTCAATCGTTTTCTAACACTACAATACAGTTTACAACAGTAAATCCCAGGTCAGTCAAAGCACATTTTTTTCATTTGGAAGTTTTACAAGTTTGGTGCATCTACCAGAAAAAGAAAGAAAGTAAAATATTTTTTAAAATATTCTCAAGATATATCAGTTAATTCAAGGCTACAAGCATGACTGTCATTTGGCAAGACTTCATAGATTTCCTTCACTGTTACATTACCTTCATTAACCAAGATTCATTTTACTTACTATACTGTCATGAAACAGTTAGTGTATATCCATGTCCCATTCTTTCAAAATAAATCCTTAAAATATCTGCACCTTCCATGGATTTTCAACAACAGATAAAAACGGGGATGGAGAAACTACTGGTAAAATCAAAACCCTGATGTAAATTTTTCCTTATATACTCACAAAGGACACTGCTCTTGAATAGGTGTATGTGTACTGTTTTTTAAATATATGATCCTTGCTTTGAAATGTGAAAAAATACAGTCTGTTATTAAGTAATTAAAGAATATAAATAAAAATTACTGCGATATTTACTGTGGACTATCTCAAAAACATGGCTAACATCACTTTCACAAAAGCTTCTAATTAGTTTAAATACAGATACCACTGAAAAAAAGAAAAACATACTTCTGAACAGCTTTTCTCAACAGAAAAGTGGTTTGTTTTCCTTACTGAGAGGCAAGCAATGAAAATACCAATAAAGAACAATCATAGCCCTGTCTTCCTAAGTCTGGATAAAGCCTGGAATACAATTCAAAGGTATATATTTCCTGTTGAGTCTAACAGCGTCATACAAAGAAGATACAAAGCGGATGAAGGTATGTTATGAAATCAAATTCCTCTTTCTTTATTATTTGAAATTTAAACAGAAAAAAATCTTGATCTATCATTCCTTGACCAGACAATTCCATATTTTTCTGAGATGTTGCAGTATGCCATGTTATTACAACAGATTCTGCTACAAACAGTTAACCCAGTATTTTGTTTTCTGTCTGCCTCCCTGAGTAGAACCTTCCTACCATTGCCTCCTTTCTCCTCAGTTCCTGTATAAAGAAGTCCACAAATGAACTCCACTACTGCACATGCATAATGGGAAAGGATAATTTCCTCCACAAAAAAAGGTAGGGGCTTTTCACAGAAATAAACTAGTCTTGTTGTGGAATTTTGAGGTTCTTCCCACATAAATTACAAAATGTTCCTCTTTAAATCAGAGGTTATTTTCCATAGAACATGGTCATACTGTGCCACAGAATCCCTGCAGCATAGTATAAAAGAAGCTTCAAGCAACAGAGCATATAGAACTATATACGCAAGCAAACCTAGGACAAACTGCATTCCCGTATAACAAATCTTTCCCAAGACATAAAAGACAAAATATTTTTTATATTAAGACTTAAATTACTTTCCTACTGAAGTAGTCTGAAGTGTTTTAAATGTTTTCAAATCACGCTAGAACATAACTCTTTGATGAGATTATGAGATCGCAGTTACATTGTCCCACTTCCTCCTTTCCCTGGTTCGGGGACATTGAGAATTATATCTGAGATTTATGTTGCAATCCAAGTTAAGCTATAAGTAATGGGAGGAAAAAAGGATGAGAAGTTTCTGTCTCCTTCACGTGCTGCCACTAAGGTATGCTGTTTCTTTTTTTAATCAACATAAAGTCAAGCAATGGATCTATCTATAGATTACTGTATCATTGCTTCCTTCAGCACACACAGAACTTAAAACTGAACACAGATTTTTTTTTCCCCTTAACTCTGAATAGTGCAACTTGATAATTACTTTGTGTTTGTCCCAATAGTCTCTGCAAAAACAAAAATTTGATTACTTTCTTTTAATTTTTTTTTTACCTTGAGATCACGGTACACAATCTTCCCAGAATGCAGATAGTCCAGGGCAGAGACAATTTCTGCACCATAGAAGCGTGTGCGGTCCTCTGAGAACACCCGCTCTCTCGACAAATGGAAAAACAGCTGCAGGGTAAACAGCAGGGACAGGATTGTAATAATTACTGATTTAGTGGGGGAAATTAACACAAACATAAAACACCTCTCATCACCATATTGTGATGATAGATAGTGTACTCTCAGTGGACATTCAGCACTCTTAGACAGCAGCTGGCTTATCTTTTCCAGGTTTCCAAAGGGAGAAAGCGAGCTGTTAAATCAGCGTTTTAATCAATATACCAATCTTGTTTAAGGCATTCTGCTTGCTACTCATTTAACCTTCAGTTAACAGAAATAAAAAAAATATGCAGTAGCATAATTCTGTACTCCCCTCTCCACCACTTGCTTGAAGTTTTATTTAAAGCCACTGAGAAATACCATTTTGA
Organism: Coccyzus lansbergi; assembly: GCA_033558105.1. NCBI lineage: Eukaryota > Metazoa > Chordata > Aves > Cuculiformes > Coccyzidae > Coccyzus > Coccyzus lansbergi. The sequence continues at coordinate 181,586 of JAUMJK010000415.1, read as the reverse complement.
CCTACCCAGATTCTGGTTCTGCCTTAAGTTTTCCAGTAATTTAGTAACTTATCTTTGAACTTTAAAAAGTCTAGTTCTTCTACAGACTTTGACTAAACAGGTAAGCTGGCATTTTACAAGATCAGCACATTCATACTGCTAGCAACGTTACAAGAAAAAGCAAATCAACAATTGCTTAGGGTTTATAAAAAAGCATATAAGTATGCAGTGCATTTCTTTGCTAAAATGAAAACATTTCTTTGCTGGTTTTGTCTCTTGTTTAATACTTTATAAGTAACAACAGTTTGCAGACACTTTTTCAACTGAAGTGAAAAATTAGTCGTTACGTATTGTCAATAACCTCAGTACAAAGAAAATGTGTAAGATTATATCCTCTAAGGCCAGCATCTTGTTGGATAAAACACCACTCTCAGAACCTGGAACACCGCCTAAAAATAGTAGATTTTACGTATTTAATTCAAATGCTCTCTAAAATGGCTTACTTTAACTTTTTGTTAGGAAAGCTCAGGAAAGCCCTATAAGAAAGATTAGTGAGTATGTTCCTGTATTCTGCTGAAGACCAAATGGGCCACCTGCCCAAGTTACAAGTTTTTTGGTTTACAAGCTAAAAATCAACAAAACAGAAATACAGAAAACATGATCATTTCTAAATTAAATATAGTCAAGGAAATCCATAACAACAATGTGGAGCTTTTATTTTCACTTCTAAAGACCTCAAGTAGATGAGAATTCCAAAATGCCAGGGTCGATTCTGAAAAAAAAAAAAACCTCAACACACCTGAATCCAAACATCAAAATAACAGTAACATGATTAGTATGTAATTACCTCATCCTACTTTACATCTGCAGGAAAACTACACTGCTTACATGGCATGGATCAGTGTAAGAATTGCTGCAGCTATTTTAAGTGTGTGGACTTCTCAAAATGTAATTTAAAAAGTCAAATGACTAGAGGTCAACCTCTTTTCTGAGATTTGTGCTCAAAAAAATGTTTATTACTTTCTTCTGAACCTAAACAAACTTTCCACTAAATAGAGCCTTTGGACAGCATATCTTTGTATAAGCAGAGACTTCACAGAAAACAGAAACTGCTGTATGATTTAAACTTCTTATTTGTTCATTGTATCTGCACTCCCCTTTCACTTTCTTTCTGAATTCTCAAGGCACCCTGTATAAAAATGGAATGTCTGCTTGACGAGAAAGATCATTATTTTGTAGGTATTTTCATTGCTACTGTTTCCTTGTTTAAGCACCAACTCCTGACAGTGACATCAGCCCTCTCTGTATTAACATGCATTCTGTACTGAGGACTGCTTAATTGCCAATGTAACAGAACACTCATATAGACTAAGCAGCCAAGTCTGCCCTCACAAATTACCAGGTATATTATAAAATTGAGAAAAGAATAAATATATTTCTCAATTTGTAAGGTCTTTTCCACACATTTTTGCAAGTTTCAAAGAGGAAACCAACAGCACTAGCTAAATCTTTATCCAAGTAAAGCAAAATACAAAATTTATGTAATTCACGCATTTACGTCTGTTTTGTGGTGTCTTACAAATAAATAATAAGTTAATGTCACTCATTTTTAAGTTTTACTTGTTTGGATGGACTCTAGGTAATTCATAATAAAGGTCAACTTTTAGATCACTTTTTAATGCACACACGTAGCAAACACATGCCAAAACTTTATAGTATAAACTCAAGTTCACAACTACACAAAAGGACTATTGCAACTTTCTATATGAAAGACTAATCAGCAAAAGAGTCCTAAAAAATTCTGAAATGATAGGATATTTGTCAGCAACAGATGTATAAAAGTGTCCCAATTTGAATTTGAGCTGATAAACTCACAGGTTAATATAATGAAAAATATTTTCCTTAGTGTTTTTTTTCAACAAAATAATCTTGATATTCATTCATAATACTAATTCCAAAGAGAAATGACCAGCTAGATTATTTCTAGCAGTAGTTCTGTGTTTGCCAAAGAGACTGAGTTTCCAAGTCAGTTTATTTTAACATTATATGTGACCCTACAGTCACTCCTCAATAAGCAGTCTTTAGATTATTATAGCACGTAGCAGAGTTGTCGTCAAACTATACATGCTAGTTTTGAATGAGCAATGTTATAAAAATGCATGTTAAAAGTGAACCCATACAATCAAAATATTTGCTAAGGTACTAAAGCAAACTTGAAAATTTTAACAGAAAAGTCAATTTCAGTGAGATTACAGCATTATTTTCAGCTAATTATTTTGTTGTTTCACTATTTTGGAATAAGTACAGGCTCTATTACTAATTGTCAGAACACAAAGATTAGATTTATTAAGTCAGAGCAGAAAATTAAGAAATCTGATGGAAGGTTATGGAAAAGAGTTTTCCACGGTTGCACTATTTATTGATTTACAATTATCAAATATGTGCTATAAAGTCATTGGAACTGCAGTAGAAATCGCTTTGGCACAAAGCAAGCCATTTTGCACATAAAATACTTGATGGTATACATGAGGGTGCTATAGCTACAGCAAGGACTGGAGCTACAAATTTCCTGGTATTTCTTTATTTAAAAACTGAACAACAATGCTACCATAGGCGTTTTTTGTAATTAAAAATAATTGGAAAAAATTTTACAAATAAAAACAAAGATCAAACATACAAGTATACTCAACTGCAGATCCAAACATCGAAATATATTAAAGACATCCTTAAATCAATCAATATGCTGAACTTCTACACACACTACTGACCTGTTTGGCACACTGAAAGTCATGTCTCACTCTCACTGTTACATATTGGGCTTGATCAGCTCTGCAGTTAAATGCATTTTATCTGTTGACTCTTTCACAAAACATTTGAAGTTTTGAAGTTCTGAATTATTTCCTTATTGTTTCAGACATTATATGGCTTCTAGGCACACACCATGCCCCAAGAAATACAGCATCCTTATTTTGTGTTATAATAATTTTATGTTAACATAATTTTAGGCTAAAGAACATTCTCTCAATTACTTATGAGTTTAGGAAAACAACATGGGACATGACTGAGATAAAAATGACAAGTCTTACAATAATATTCACTATTTTTCATTAGATAGGCTGTAAATCCTCTGTCTTTTTTTCTAGACAGTAATAGCACTTGTTCAATTGCAATGAACTGTTTAGTCTTTTCTCACTTAATGAATTGAAGTAAGAGCTGTGGGAAAAAAAACCGCGAAGTGGAACAGAGATTCAGAATTCTGCTGTGGAGAAACCATCTGAACAAATTTTAGAGTCTGATTTTTATTATACAGATAATTACCAATTAAATTGGTAACAAAGTACAGAATTTGAAATTATCCTGAAAGTGCAAAGCAAGGCAGTTAATCAACTTATTAGTCAGCTGAAACAGTGTACTCTGCAAAGTAATTTATGTAATAGATTTAATTTCTAAAGCTTTTAAACCTTTAAAGCAAAACAGTGGAAATAAAAAATGGGAAAAAAACACTCCGAAAGTATTCCACAACAATTTAGAGTATCATCTTTTATACCACAGTTTACACCAGTCTGTGTGGCCTGGGTGTTGGGAGAATACTGCTATGTACTACTAACACACTGCAGTCACATGGTACTCACAATCAACTGTGTTACAGGAGGAAGGATACGTAAATCAATACTAGCAGGAAAATCATCAGTATAGATATACACCTTTTTTTTTTTTTTTTTTTCAGAATGTCCACAGGACAACAACAGCAAAAAAGTACAAAAATTAAGATGTTTGTTTTCTTTAAAGTAGGTCTTGTTTGTCTATAAATAGTTATGTTTTATTTATTTTAAAATATTTACATGAACATTCTATATTCTCAACCAAAGTGAAGAACACAATTCATCACACAATACTGCATATACTTTTACGACACACTCATAATGTGCATTTCAAAGTCTTGATAATGGAATTTGGTCATCTAAACTAAGGCAGACAGTTGGGGTATTTTTCTAAAATCAAATTTCAATGTCTTAATGCCACTTAAATGTAATTCCTTGAGTATAATAAAGGTATTGAGAATTAATCATAATGTTAGAACTATCCTTCTAACTTTATACTGCAACACATTTTATGATCAATAGAAATGACTAAACATTTCACCCGGTCAGTCTAACAGAAACACTAAAAAGGAAAAAGTTTCCAGTTCACAACAAAGATTTCAGTATTGGGCCTTTAAGCAGCAGAAAATTAACTGTGAAAATTCTCAGTATAGCAAAAATGTATTCAGTATTTTCATCCAAATAATTCGGTTGAAAAAATTCTCTATTGTTTTGCTTTAATATATTTGGCTACAGAATACACTTCCTTTTTAAAAAGAAATCAAAAGAGAACTTTATACAGTAACCCTCCCAACATTGTAAAAAAATACACACAAAAACCAGATGCAATTACATTTTCATTATAATGTCTTCCCTTATTAACTGAGCTTAACTAATTTGAAATTACATAGCCAAGGTAGGGCAAAGACAAATTGGTACTATTCTGGCTGGATATTAAATTCAACGGAGATCTGTATTTATAGCTGGCATAGAAGATTCTTGTTCAGAATTATTTTAACACAATTTCTCCTCCAGAATGAAATTCAGTGACCGCTCCTGTGATCTTCTCCTTTCTAACCACAGGAACTGAAGACTCCTAGTACTTACTACAGTTTTTACTACTGCAATAATGCAGAAGCCTAAATTGTAGTACTTTTTTTCTTTCAATTGGGTGAGAGTCAAGGTACAAATTTCAAGAACTCCCTCATTCAGAAGACTGTTTGAGTAATGTGATCCTGAAAGAATCTGCAAAAATTCCCAAGCAATTGACTCAGGCACAACTGTTTAACTAAAAAGAAATCTTTAACCTGAAGGAATTTTAAACAGAAACACACTGAAGGCAGTAGATCTCTGGAGACAATCAAATGCAACATCATACTGCTACAGTCAATATCCTCCTGGAAGGAGACAATTAAAAATTGAGTTTTCAGCACCTTCAGTGCTGAGAAACTATTGTAGGGAAATGAAACACAGAAAGAACAGTAGAGGGAAGGAGAAAGAGACAAAAGCTAACTCAACTTCTGCCACTTACTTTCAGTAGTCCTGAGTTAAGAATAAGAATAATTTATAAATATTAAGTCCTTTGTGTTTCTTAGCAGGCAGTGACTAAAGTTTGGAATTCACAAGAAAATTTGTTAAGAGTAAAGGTTTTCCATTTAAAAGGGACAGTTTGTCCAACTGACTATTCCAGATCTCTAATCATAGAGAAGAGAGTTTCTTCAAAGAATACTGCCTACTCTGAAAGGCTCTTATTTCCCCCCCATGGCAAAAATTTACAGTTAGCTTTGCTGCATTAGGGAACCAACAGCAAAGAACATGAGAAACACTGACAAACAAGAGCATCGTGCCTGGAGAAAAGCAACCCAATCTTTGCAAAGTTCATTGCAATCTTACAAATCCCAATAAGCAAAAGCAGGTTGCCACCAAGAAACCCTTAACACAAGGTGTTGGTGGCATTTGCCATGAAGGTGCACCACCCAATGCAGAGGAATGCAAGATACAAGTATGATCAAAACAGAGTCAGAGTACACTTAGTCTTGAGAAAGGAATCAAAATCATTTTCTGTGGCCTCTGCTCTGCATTCAAATAGGATAGAAAGGTATCTTTCGAAGAAGGAGCAACAGGCTGATGTGAAAATGGTACTTTCAATGTGCATGCCTTGAGATTACAGAAATGCAATTAGGTCCTACACAGAGAAAACTAAGAATCAGTTAGGTGATAAGGCATCACTTTTTAAAACTAGTTGTAGGTAACACAGACTTAATATTGGTGATATTGAATCTCAGATAAGCTAGCTGAATGTCGAAGTTATGCCATTACTATTGAGGGAGACTTTTGTGTCCAGTCCAACTAAACAAAATGATTTAAGACCTGTGATGCCCCAAACCAGGTTTCTACATATTGAGTTAAACAAGCCACCCTCCCATATGACAGAACCCATGCTTAGCCATGGTTGGTAGAGGATGGCCACGGAGAAGTTAGGATGTAAACGCACCTCAGGCTAGTCCCAGAAATTACCAGAGTAATGAATGCAAGACAGGCACTCTATGGGTGCTCAGGTATTATAGTTGAAGATGGCTTTATTGTAGGAGAGCACAGCAAACGGATAATGCAAAACATCATGTTGTGCTGCAAGTACTCCTGAATGTAGAAACAGTTTTCTAATAAAAACAGCTAGTGGAAACATTTGGTCCTTTAAAGTTACTATGCAGCATATAGTCCACAAAACAAGGAAAAAACCCTAGTCCACATTGTAATGAGATACAGTCTGAACAGCAAACTGCACTTAAAAGGTAGATAAAACCCCTCTTCTTAGATTGCCGTCTCTTTAATTCCATATGACAGGTATAGGTTTTGTTATTCCACTCTTCAGTAAACAGTTAAGAGGACAACACTCTAATAAGTTTAGCATTTACTACCAGAGTACACAGCAAACAAAGGGAACAGAAATAAAGAAATATATAAACATTCCAATGTTTTCTCATAGGTATTTGCAATGGCTACATTAAACAAAAGAGCAAATATTTCACATTAGGACAAATGCGAGACTAGCCAACATTGGTTTTGCTTGTTTGTGCTAAATTATGACTGTTTCATCACAGAACACGCTGGTAGAAAAAAAACCCAATAAACAAGTAATTTGTAATTATTTCTCTTCAATGACATTATCTTTCAAGGTACAGCAGTCTAATTTTTCAAGAATAGAAACTACTTTTGATGCAATACATATAAAATGGTTACTCTTTAAATAAAACTATTTTTTAAATTTACAAAATAACACTTCAAAGATACTAGAAAGCAAAAAAGGTAAGAAAAAAATATATCCTTTAAGGTGTTACCCAGTGACAGAATTACTATTACAAAAGCAAAACAACTTTTTATAAACTTACCTCTCCTCCATTAACATACTCCATCACAAAACACAAACGATCCTTTGTCTGGAAGGAATATTTCAAGGACTTGCAAAGAAAACAGCAAAACCAAACCAATTAGCATCTTGTATTAATACAATTCTTGCCTTTAAACTGTAACAAAATTTAATATCCTCTGAAGCAGGTAATTCTGATTTGGTGGGAAACTTGGAAGTAATTAAAATTGTAACTTCCTATCTGGAGTTTGAGATGAATTAACACAAAAACCTTCATCTCTGGCACATGGCCGCTGATATGAAAACAACATGCTTATTACAATAAAATACTAAAAAAAAAAAAAAAAAAAAAAAAGTGATCATAATCTCCAGCCTTTCACTTCCAAAGGAAGAACTGTCTAGTTTCACATAATATGCAATGTTAAAAACACTGAATGCCAAGGGAGTATTTATTTATTACAATTTTAAACATATGTGTAAATACTATTATCTTAATTCAACTTTTTTACTTATCTATGTTTTATTGATTTTGCCTGGAAAAGTGATAACAAAGAAAATCTGCAGATGTAGGTTTGGCCTAAAATAAATGAAATGCAGTAAAACTAAACATTAACAAGATAATGAGACTCATGTGAATTAAATACTGCATGCCTCCCTAAAATATTTGTTTAATAATATGAAAAAGATATAAAGATACAACTCCAGGGACACAACTGCACAATTTGATTGGCATTATACCTACTCCTGCTTACCTTTACACTCTAATATAAGAAATTCTGGAGATTTCATTTCTCTTGACAGAATTTGCAAGAATATTTTGGTCACGCAATGTAAATACAATCCTCTGCTTTCTAATGGACAGGACTGTTACTTTCTAAACAGGAAAGCTTCCATGTTATACTTTATTATTTTAATATAGAAAACCCCATATTTTTTCCCTGTCTTAACATACAACATGTTAATTATCTTTTGAAATCAATGAAAAGATTATTTAATAATAATGAAGGAGAGCAATCAGAATTACTTCTCCCAAAGAAAGTCAGTTGTAAATTTGAAACTTTTAATCATAATTTGTCATGAATCACAAAGTTATCATCATCTTTTCAATATTTTCCTTCTATTAAATATTAACCATATGAAGACAAAGACACTGAAGTAGTGGAGTTTAAGTTGTGTTGCTCCATGGGCTACTTATGTTGAATAAGCAGTCATTTTATTATTTATTTAATTCTTCATTAATTTTTCTTGGCAAAAAACTATTCACCTGACACTATGTGAAATCAATAATTTCTATCCAAAAAGTGTTCACACACAAAAATCACACATTCATTACATTCTACAATTAAATTTGTTTTCAGCACAATCAAACTTTACAAAATTACCAGTGAATTTATTTCTAACCTCTTAAATACATATTCTGATAAAGTAAAACATAGGTACCAAATACGTAAAATACTAACACTTACTGTTAAAAAAGGGTGTCTTGTGTTTTTCAATACTCTGCTTTCAGTGAGTGTATGAGCCACTTCATCCTGAGAAACAAAACACAGAAGAAGTAGGTCTGAATTAAGATATGAAATTGTTGTTTAGTTAATTATGAGGAAAAGGTCAAGGCTCTCAAAAAGAGAAAGCCACAGTATACAATTTTGGAAAATGAACGAACCTGAAAGAAATATGAAAAATCATACATATTTTTGAGAAAATATTTTAAAGTGAGTTCAAGTTTGGCAAAATACAATTTAACTTTTTTTCCCCTTATTTTCTTCCTTTAAAATTAAGTCGTTAACTTTATATCCAATGCAGGGGAGGAGTAAATGATAATATCGACTTTATAGTTTAAAAATACAGTCATCACAACTTCACAGTTCTGATATGAATTGTCTGAACAACATACCTACAGAGAGACTGAATCCATTTGCAAGAAACATGCAGGGGTACTAACCCACAGAAAAAGAGGAGAGGTATAAAAGGGTGGTAGGAGTGCTTGCCCTGGGCTACAGTGGCGAGCAGCCTCTAAGGACCAGGGAGAAAAGCGGGGTATTTAAGAGGTCCGTATGATGAGTACACAGTCATATATGCAATACTGGATGTAATAGCTGCTGTGAATCCTCCCTCTCAGGATGTCAGGGGCTGAACCCAAAACGTCTGAGAATCACTGGGAGGTTTAGCCATTTTCAGTAGCGCCAAGCTGCCAATGAATATTACATTAAACAGAATTAAAGATTAGCTTAGTGCAACTCAAATTTTAACCATAATCCTGTAGAAATAGATATATTTAGTCAGAGTATACTTTATTATTGCAACAAACAATACCAATAAAATATTATTTTACTACAAACTTATGAAACTATGCTCTAACGATAAGGTATTATTAAACTAGAAAGTAAACACAAGTCAGGAGTTTTAAATGAGACTTTAAAAAATGTCAAAATATAAAGTTAAACAACAACAACAGTCAGTGGTAATAAAATACAATGCCATTTAGCTGAATAGTAGTGCAACACTGAGCGTATACAGTACAACCACATACTGGGTGAAAAACCAAAAAACACTTCAAGGAGAAATGCAAACCTAAAGTTTGTTTACTTTGAAACCTCAGTAGTTCATCAGATATGGGGCACATAAAGTTGGCAACGGTCAGTTTTTCTGCCACTGCTCTCAGCAGTTTGTAATACTGGTAGCAATTCCCTGGTAAGCATAATATTAATCTGTCACGAAATTTTAGGATCAACATATTAAGTCTGAACTGGGCTGATGCTATACAACATTCTAGATACAGCTGTCAAGGCACGACTTTCCAGCTTCATGTTTTGCTAACTGTTATAGGCATGACCTTCTATAGAGTATATTGTATTTCATTATAGGCTGAGTTGGGATGTAGATGTATTCTACCTAGTCACCATGTCATTATCGCTGATCTTCAGATTTAAAGGGTACAGATAAATCCCCATGACACACTTGTGCATTGACTGGGCTTAGATAGCTAAGTCCAGGCTCACATATGCTTTTGAGTTTGGGGATGAATGGAAATACTGGTATTTGGCAACTATAGGGAAATTGCCATGATCAGTTCAGTTGTTAAGATCTAAGCATAGTCTACTTTTAATTCTTTCATCGACTTCTTATCAATATACAACCATGCTATAGAAAACTTAAGACGACTCCCTTCAAAACAAAATCACACTACTGAGGAAGTAAAATTTAAAAGACTAAGGAGCTCCCATTTTCATTATGGGACATTTCCTCACACACTTAATCTTCTTTTAGTATACAAAGAGGTAGAAAAACAGATGCTGATCTGCTTCAGGGAGTGCCAGATTCTGCCCAATCCATCACTGAGCTAGCTTTCTGTTTTCAGGTAAACAGATCAATGAACAGTTGCATTTCTGATCTCTTCAAAATTTCCCTGGCTTTATACATACTTCAATGAACAAGAATTTTTGCTCAAAAGAGTGAGACAAAGTTATGTGAAAACCAGTTTTAACCCTTCTAAAAATTCAGTGATATTATAGCAACCAGCAAAATAAAAATGAAACCCCTAAAATTAAAAAATGTGGGGTTTATTTTATTGCCACAGAGAAACAGGTTGAGATGTTCTGAGTGCCAGGAGGGTATAAATGAGTAGCAGCAGAAGTTCACAGCAGTCAGACATAAGACTACCCTGAGGACCCTCAAGTGCCAAGGGTGAGCAGAGCACTCCCTTCCCATGCAAAATCAGGAGAACACAGCAGTGCTATCCTCTTTTCTTTCTGTCTCCTGATGACAAAGAAGAAAAGCACGCTCTCTCTTGCTGTTAGTTCAAACCGTATAAATGCGAAACAGACTTCCTCAAGTGCATACATGACAGCTGCTAAAGGCATATAGAGCTTACGTGTCAGCCTCCTCTTTGCTGAAGACACAAGTTCATGCCTCCCTGCACCAGGGTTGGTTTTAATGAAAGTCAAGGAAATATAATTGGTTTTGAGGTCTTTACTGCTCTATCAAATTAAATTGAAACTAAACAGCACAGTTAAAAGTTATTAGACAGTGAGTGACACAGAGAAATAAACACAGAGTCCAAATCTCTGTAAGTCCTGTTTTCATAGGTGAATAGGAAAATTAGAAAAATCTAAAGGATATTTTAAAATAAAATCTATGTAAACCACAGCAGTATCCATCCATATTCAGTTTTTATGAATACTGGTATTGTTAGCCTCAAGCATTCAAAATTCTCAGACAGATCGATAACCCGCAAAAAAGTCGTTACTCAATAATGACATTATTTCTAATTCTATCTTACGGTCATAAAAGCATGTAGGTTTCTGGTTCTCTACTTGTTCTGTACAAGTGGGATTCAAGTACAGAATATACCCTACAATGCACTTTTTCTTGCTTTGAACTTAGATTGCATTAGCTTCCTGCTCAGTGAATTCTCTCAATGCTTTAGGACACTCTTGATTACAAGACACTGGGAAAAGGCATGCAAAATGGGTACACATACTTTTTTGTACTCTTGTTTTCTGAAGATACACACATGTTTCTATCAAATTCAGTTACCATCAAAAATCAAATACACCTTATGTATCAGATACTGATTATTCCATTCAAAAAGGTGGCTCGATATTACTATTATAACCTTCCTTACCTTTGCAATAATGACTTCTTTTTTCAAAATCTTCATAGCATAGTATTTCCCACTAGCCTTCTCCCGGACCAAGATAACTTTGCCAAACGTGCCTTTGCCCAGTAGCTTTAAGTAGTCAAAATCATTCATTGTCTATAAGGAGAAAAGAACACAGATTAGCAAGACTTACACTATCCAGTTCCAATATGCACACAAGTCTGCCTGCATATAACCAAACACCGTTATCAGTATCAGAAGAAGAATTTACAAAGATTGTCACACTTCTACAACTAAGTTCATAACAGTCAACTGTATCCTTAAACCACTGGGATATATTGTTTGATATAATTATTGTAGTTCTCCAATGCACAGTATACTACACACACACACTTATTTTTATGAAGCACACAGAGAACAATGTCTTGGCCTACACCAGCATTTCGTGAACACTCCACATCTAAGAAAGCTCATGTATTCATGTTATTAGCAGGGACACAGAATATGGCATATCAGTAGGTTTTGTGTAACACGAACCACAGTACTGATGGTTTTTTTGAAACATACATGATCATCCCTGCAATATTATACCAGTAAGATGCTACAACAATCTTTATATTAGAGGTAGACTCCAAAAATTTGAATACAGATTACAATTACATGGGTTTTCCATTAATTAATCTGACTCTGAAAAGGAAGAGGTGGCAAGTTTTCCTTTTTCATGTGACTGCACTATAGTGACCATTCAAGCATCTAGTATTGCCCTAGTTTTGCAGCTAAAAGTAGTACATTCAAGTCTGTTGTGGAACCAGCATTTAAGTGTATTAGGTTTATCAGTCAAACTGGAGTGCCACACATCACAAGAATATAACTAGACAACCTCAGAACTCAAAGCAGTTTAGTCACTTTCATAAGCACAAAGCTTGAGTCAATAATGACCTTAGTTCTGCAAGTTCATTTCACAGCCAGTTCAGAAGCATCAACCCTATGGTCCATGCATTATATGCAGATGAGGACATAGAAAAAACAGCACAATACTGAGAATGTAGTGACTGCACAGAGTCACCTTTGATTGACAGCAGAGTTCCTCTGGCCAATTCAGGGTCAATCATTGGCTTCCACTGTGTATTTCCATAGCACATCTTTAAGCACACTGTGTTACCAGCTTAGGTACACCACCACATAACCCCACACAGATTGTTAAGGCACTCAGAAACCTGGAGGAGAGCAAGTAGAAGCTCAAAAAGACAACACATTCACCTGTTCTTTTTACAGTATCTGCATCATCAATCTGCATCACCTACAGCATCAATAACCTTCCTTTGTGAATAATATACCTCAAAACATTCATAATTACACTCAGAGTCTCAGTTTTCCTAACTTAAATATATTTAATCTTGGTATCTGTGAGGAAAAGTAAAGATTGTGGCTTATCCTTCACCTTCCTAGTGTCTCTTTGTATTACTATGTGCAGTCGCAGGCAGTTTTCTGAATACTGATGCTCGTGCCTTGCGCAACAAAATCAGTACTTTCTTATCTCTACCAGAAGCACCTCTAACTGTGCCTACATATCTCACACACATTCTAAGAGTAGATCTATTGGACATATACCCTAATGCACAATCATAACTAGAATCATAGAATCATAGAACAACCAGGTTGGAAGGGACCCATCGGATCTTCTAGTCCAACCATTCCTATCTAACACTAAACCAAGTCCCTCAAGACCTCATCCACCCGTGCCTTAAACACCTCCAGGGAAGGTGACTCCACCACCTCCCTGGGCAGCCTATTCCAATGCCCAATGACCCTTTCTGTGAAAAACCTCCTCCTAATCTCCAGCCTTCTGTATTCGTACTGAAAATCAAGATCAAGCGAGCTTTTGCCTTTACATCCTCTCCTGTGAGAAAGAAAGAAGGGCAAAACTCCCTTCTGAAATTATTTATTCCTTTAAGCTCAAGCACATGATGTTATTACTGTGAATATGAAGTTGCTGTCAACAAAATGTGAAAATAATTTATGCAATTGTTCACTCAGAATCAGTTTGAAATCTGCTCACATAAGGGGCAGAACTGAAGTTTTAGCAACCACATGAATGCTGTAATTCCTTAGCTTTTATATGTCCAACCTGCAACTTAAAAGTTGTGAAAGGTATCCAACAGACTGCTTAGGATAATACCTAGATAGCTGGATATATCAAAACTTCATTGAATTGAAGATGCTTTCCTTACGTTAATTTTCCAACTACATCAGCAGGAAGTAAATAATTTTCCCACTTAATGGTTGATTGGTAGCTTCTAAGTAAATTAACCTTGATGAATTTCATTTTTTGCTCACACCTAAAATACTTAAACTTTTTGCACTGAGAGATCTTGTTTGCTGCCAAAACCTCCTCACATCAGGAAGAACAAAACTGCATTTATCACATTAAGAAACAGGAGTAACATCAATTTCAAAGGCTCGGTATACTTTTTACCTGACGCAAATCCACGCAAGAGGATGTAAAGTTAAAGTTTATGACCCCAGACCAATCCTTGAGTAGTCATCTTTTCCAGAAAACAGTATAATGTGTTAAAATTGGTAAAGCATGATGTAGTATGTAAAATTATGATCCAAATACTGTGCAGTTTCTTGCACTTAAATCGACTAAAGTTAAGACCTCTCAAATATCACTGTCAGCAATACTGAAAAAGTCAGGTTATCTGCTTCAATGGTTCTATGATAATTACCAATCAAAACCAACTGCCTTTGTGCTGAAGTAATGACAATTAGCGAAAACATGAAAAACACAAAATGCATTCAAAACACAGTTCAGGCAGACGATAAGTAGTTCAGGGCACAATCCTCTGTATCTCCCTCAGTCATAAGCTATCGTGTTCCCCAGTGAAGAATGGCCAACAGCTTTAGTGACAAATAATACTGAGTTAGTGACCATAACAGCTTATCACTTCAGCTTCAAAGGGGTAACTTTTTCCAATACTTCTGATCATCTCTGGTTGGCTGGATTTAGAGAGGGACTTCCAGACTCTGAATAAAACCAGCTCAGAAAAGCAGCCCTTTGCCCACACACAGTAGGAGGATCTTGGCTCAGCTGATCAGAGACACCAGTTTGATGCTTCGAGCAGCAAACCAGTCAAATCAAGATTCATTCACCCAAAATTTGTTTATATAATGTTCATCAAAGTTTTCATGAGTCTAGTTGCAAGCTCAGAGAAAGCAAGTTAAAAAAAACAGATATGTATTTATAAGAGGAAGGTAATAGCTCTGCAAGATTTTCAGCTGTGGCTTAACAGCAGGTTATAGCAGTAGTGCTAGTTCTAAGAATAAAGTCTCCTGATGCTCTCATTCTTTAGAAGCTCAGCAGAAGGTTTAGAGATGATACATAGTGCAGGGTAACTCAAAAAGTCTGCCAAAGAACACAAGACCTTGGGAGATAAAAACACAGATGCCATAGCTAAGGGTGTACTGAAAACTGGTGGAAAAATGGAAATACTTCCCAAACCTGAGGGATGTTGGTAAGCAAGTTTGGAGGCTCCCATAAGATTGGATTCTTTCTCCTTGATGATTTTCCCACCTTTTTCATTCCTATTGAATTCTGAGGACTGAATCTTTTCCTCATTACATAACTTTTTGGCTTCCTCTGAAAAATCTATTCTTTACTCATTCTGCACCCTGCAAAACAAATTTGTAAACAAAGGAAAAGCAGTGAAGCTACAGGAAACTGCACTATCCAAAGAACTGTATGATGTTCAGCCTTCTTTAAAGCCTATTAGCTCCCCTATGGGTGATCTGTTCAAAACAATACACCCTACTACAGGTGCTGAAAATTCCTACCAACAAACTAATTTTTAAAAATCTTTGCACAAAGATTGGAGTTTTCATCTGACTTCATCAGGAGGAAACTCCACCTACATGGAACAGTACAGTCAGAAATAAAAGCAGCGTGCTAAGAATTTCTAGTGTTCGACACTTTAGTGATTGCTATTACTATAAAACTGGAGTGGCACATCAACAATATTAAAAAAAATCGGAATAAAAAAGTGATTTTGGTTCTTCCAGCTAATCTGGCCAGAGACATTACTGTTATGTCTGTTCGAACCAAGTTCCACATCCTAAAGACTGTTTTCTCTATATCTTTTGCTACCATTTTAGAGAAGAACAGGCCCATTCCTCTCTGCCTTATTTCTTAATCTGCTTAAGCTCTTCTACTCGTATGTATACCATGTAGTGCACGCACGAGTAAAATTTACTGAGTTTAGATGTAAAAACAGGTATCAGGTGACAAAACAAACTTGTAGGACACAAAAATTCTTGAAATGAATAGAAATCCAGGACCAAACTAAGCAATACAAATGCATGAAGTTTTTATTATTGAAATGGTTATTATATAGGAATTGCTAGGAATGGTTGGACTCGATGATCCGGTGGGTCTCTTTCAACCTGGTTATTCTATGATTCTATGATTCTATATTAGAAATGACAAAAGCTTAAAGAGAAGTTTTTCAGAAACATTTCTACAAAACAGAAACAGTTCCAAAAAGATATTTTCCCCAATTTCAATTAACACTAAGAGAGTAACTACTCCCCACCATTATGGTCACTTGATATTTTTTATTCCAAAAACTTCTGAGAACCTCTCACTAAAGTCTTCCAATAGTCAGGAATCTGCAGTGGGATTTTCAGTTTTGTCAGAAAAATATCCTCGTTGTCATCAGTAAGCTCTTTACCATCCACTAAACCTCCTTTCTGCTCTACTATTAGGTACTGAATATCACCATTTTTCATTTCACCTTTGTTTCATGGAGTTTGCTTTTGGCTTGTTGCCAGAACTATTAAATATTCTGCAGCAATGCACATGCACTATCCCAGCATCTTATTTCAGCATTCCTTAAAGCATAAGCAGCAATAGGCAAACAAAACTGATCTTCCTCTTTGCCCTGTTCCCATAACCCCTTTTGTTGTATGGGAAAATGCACCGTAGTGTGAATAAGGAAAGCATACATTCCAGATAAACTACTTATATTAGACAGCATTAATTCTGACACTTTGAAAATGCTTCTTGTTATGCAGTGGTTTTGTATGACACTAAGAGGATACACAGGCTTGGAACAGTGCTCAGATCTTTAAGAGAGTAAGCTTAAATCCCTTCCACAGAATTGTACTGCCTCTCAGAAAGACATCTCCAATGCTGCCTCTGTCTCGCTGTCATTTATCATATTTTACCCTGGCGCCCAAAGTAAAATTAAACATCTATACAACAAGGCTAGAAGTTCAATGCCAACCTGACAATGTATGATGAGAGTATTATTACAACTGTACATAATTCAATTTTACCTTTTTCTATAGCAGAAAAGGGTTAGAAATTTGCATACAATGAAACAACGTGAAAGAGCTATGTACTGCAAATTCAAGTTCTCAAAACTTAGGACATGATAGAACTAAGAATTCCTATGTTGCCTTTGTTCTATTTATAACGTTACAGTTCTCAGCCACTGATTTTTCTACGATTCTTGCTTCATATATATAATGCAACAGAAAAACACTATGGGTAAAGGTGTATGTTCACACTTTCTTTTCATTGTTCATCATTCAAGAGCATTCAGTTACATTAGCTATACCACTATTTTGCTCTGTCAGCAGACTTCCACTTAGTTTTCCACAGGTTTCACTTCTACAAAGAATGAAGCCAGCCCTATAGAAGGAGATTATTTCTCATGCAATTTCAATGCATTTTTTGAGTCATGTCAATCCCATTTGGTAAATGTGAGACATCTGTTTGAATGACCCATTCTTCAAGACTAGCCCATAGTTAAACACAAGACAAAATGGAAACACAAAATAAAAAGCAAATTTTTGTGTGGATCTGAATCTTTAAAACATGCTGTTAGTTGCATGTTTATCCTATTGACTCTGGAGATAAAACTACAGGTATGTCCTAGCCAATAATGTACTTGTTTCTACTTAGAGCAAAAGTTGTGAAGGACTGCAAAAAAATAAAACAACGTTTTTTCTTACTTCATTGAAAACTAAAGCAGAGTTATTTTCCCTGACAGTAAAAACCATGGTCATGTAAAGCCAAATCTAGCTACCTTTTCTCATACAAATTATCTCATTTTTATTGGGTATTATTTACATGAGAAAGGGGGTAAATCTACTTGTTTAAAGAAAATACTTTATTACCATACTTCAAGCAAACAAAGACAAAAATAACTTTCAAACAGTAAGTAGAATGTTAACATGCGTCTGAAGAGTTGAACTTTGTTTTTCAGAAATGCTGTATCAGACAACAAAAATATCAAATCAGAGCAGCTCAGCTTTATTGAAATAAACAAATTAAGTATATTTACATACACTGACATTTATGTAGAAATACTATTCTCTGTATACTGTTTTACCCAAGTACACCCTTCTACAGAAACAATTTAAATATTAGTCTTGTAAGTTATTTTTAATGTCATTACCTTTCTTTTATGATGTGTTGTAGAAGCATCCATCTCTTCTTCTCCTATATTGTCTATCTGTGAAGTTGGACTACAGTTCATCCTCTCTTCTTCTTGCCTCTGAAGTCTGTCTGCCACAGCCTGGATTGCTTCTGTCCATTCTTCCCTATCATGAACAAGCCAATGTGCCCATTAGAAACTCATAAAATACATCCAAATAAATTGTTTGCAATGTTTTTCACATGTTACATTGCTTCAACGTTCAATTCTTGCGTTACACAGCTGAAGACTCATTCCTTCCAAATTCTGCATTATTCTAAAGGTGTTGAAGTTGACCAGCATCTAAAAGGATCAGGGCATGGTTACATTTCTGGAATCACAGTGTCTGGTTTTGTAAATATTTTAGTAGCAAACATTTGAAAACATTTCCTCCAGTTATAATAGAGCCAGAAGCACAGAATAGCATCTCCTATCCTGCACTATCCAATAATAACTTGCTATTTCAAGAGATCTTTTGGCATTTCCCTGTCCCTACAAGGCATCTTCACAGAAAATAAGATTCCTTAAACCATACCATGTGTTCAAATCTTTATCTGTTTCCTTGTAAAACTCAACTTGTTGGCTAATTTCTAACTCCCCTTAGAAAGAGGTCCTCAAAGACAATTAAATGCCTACAAGTATCACAAGTATCGGTGGCTGCATGGAGGGGCATGCCGAGACGAGGGTTTCTGTGGAGTTACAAGCAGAGTCAGCTGAGCCCGTGGCTATTCTGTGTGCTGGCTAACCAGTACAGCTACAGCAGCTATCCCATGAGCACGCTGTAGCCCCATACCAAGCGCGGTACCTGCTGCTTTTCACTCAGCCAGCGAGAGATATAGGAGTCATCTAGTGGTATTATTGAATGCAGTAATAGGTATTATGCTGCATACACAGAAGAAATATAGGGTATAGAAACAGTACTAGGGTAGAATAAAAAACTTCTAAGTGAATGCACTAGTAAAAGAGAAACAACAAAAGCAAAGTTGTTGTTTATTTATCAATAAAAACAATAGTAATAAAGCCAAATCATAGTATTAGTCTCATCAGGCCAGATGCCCACAGTTGGAAGAGTCAGTGCATCTAACCAGAGTCAGAGAATAGAACATTTTAGCAATGTACACCATCCCATATCTCCTATATGCTTTGGGTGCACTAAAGAACTTAATTGTTAAGAATTCGTGTACGTTTACTGAAGCAAGAAAAACTAATAAGCAAACATGAAATAAATTATAACAAACATACTGCTTTCTGTGCCAAAAAAGGAGCATATTAGGAGGAGTGGAAGAAAAACTTAAGACAGTAAGGCTTGAAAATACTTCACTGCAGACTTTTACTATTTGAAATCTAACACTTCAGAAACGCATCATGACATAGTTTTGGCTTATTTGAACATACTCATCCCACCTACTCACAGGCAGCTCTTACACTAGCTATGAGCTCAGATAATATTTTACAGAAGCAGACTTATAAATTCCTCAAACAACTGTTCAGGATGTGCTCAGAATGTCACAGTTCCAAGTGCTGATCACTGTGCAGTCTCAGCAGAGACCACACCGAGGCTTCTGCACAAAGTATATGGAATGTAAGACAAAAATAAAATCCTCACCGTTCTTCTGGAGTGTCTACATGGAACGTTCTCTCTATGACAGTGGTCCACTGAAGACATCTGATAATGAATGTGTTTGGCTTTGGTCGCTCTGTTTTCATTAGCTGACATTCTAAAGAAATACATAACATTGCTTCTTTTATACATTGCAAGATAATGTGTGAAGAGCAAAAAAAATTACTTTGATAAAATACATACAGCTGATGTGTATCCACCCAGCACTTACATGGAAATACAGAGTGGCAGTATAACCATGGGCTTGAACAAAAGATAGAAAGTAATAATTATAAGGTGAAAAAAAGTAGTCAGAGGAATTTGTGCAACTTGTATTGTTGCCCATATAAAAAGTTTGATCTCCATTTTCAACTAGGTTTGTGTTATGAGGCTAAGAAGAGCATTAGATCCCGGATTGCTCTAGTATGCCAAGGTAACAACAATAGCCACAGGCACATTTTTCCATCTGTACCTGGCAGGAAGAATATGACATTTTCCCTTCAGTGATAACCATGCCACAACTACCCATGCTACTGTCACTTCAGGAATAGATTTATTGCAAAATACCCTATCTGAGAAAATTCAGATGTGGAAACTAGTCTGATTATTAATATAGAATATCCCCACCCACACAGCCAGTAGGGTTGCCCCAGGAAATCATCTGGTTCACTTTGTGACCAAGGGCAGAATCAGGTGTACCTATGCTACTTCTTATAAGTATTTCTCTAAGATATTTCTACAATCCCTGAAAAGTAATAATTACAAAACCTCTCTAAGCAAACTAACCCATCCAACTGTAAGGAAATTATTTTTTTATAGTTGGAAGACTTTTCCTAGCATTTAACACAACTGTACCTATAATTCAAGCATATTGTTTCTTGTCTTATTGACCAATTTATTTTATCATTTCAACAGCTATCCCTTTTAGACATCTGAATGTTATTTTATCTCTCTTCAGTCTTCTCTGGCCTAAATCAGTTCAACCAATCTGTCCTCACAGGTTGTGCATTTGGATCCAAGATCTTCCTTGTCACACAATTTTAGACTATTACTCCTCTGTCACCAAACAACACCACTGGTAATGTAGGCAATGGTTCAGTGAGACTCAATATTAGATTTTATGATTTTACATGCACTAAACTTTATATCTGCAAAACACTGACTTACTAGAACTTTTTATTCATCCACATATTTTTTGTGTTCATGCAAAAATATTTAAATATTTTTGTGAACTTAAGGTTACTCTGTCAAAAGTGTAATTTGTTTTCCTGCAGCTACCATAAAATAGACAAAAATATCACATTCCATGCTCTGGAATGCTATCACTTGTTCAAAGGTGATCCAGATTAAACGTGTGATCTAAAATTATTTATCAGGTTCACAAATCAATCAATAATGAATATGACAACAGAACTCCTGCTTACTTACAATGCACTGTACCTTCATATTGGTAGAGCTACCACCAACCAGTTGACCCACACCTTTTACTGATGTAGTTGACTATTCTTCATCATACAGTTTTGTACTTATTCTTAGGGAGTTACATTTTATTTATTCCAGTTAATGTCAATTAACTTGAAAAAGTCTTGTTATATGACAGGTACCACTTCCCAAGGCATGCTGTTCTTTCCCAGAAATAAATTATATTGGCTTGGTGTATATTTTCTTAACAAATTCAGGGTCCTTAAACCTCACCTATCATCCACAATTTTACAGGAAGATGTGTTTTCAATATTCTCCAAGTACTGAATCAGATGCACCAAATTTGTAAACACTCGGCATACATAAGTACCTGCTACTCTGCTTTGCTTTCTCTGTTAGGTCTTTGTTCCCAGTGTTAATTGTTCAAGATGCATACTCAAAGCTGACCTGAAATGCAGCTGCATGTTGAAAATACATTAAAGTAATTCTATTTAATACTACTAGCTCATAACAAGCTTAAACCCTTAGTTCGAGGCATCAATTTGTATGCCTGATCACCTAAACAATTTGAGACACTGTCATCTAAGAAATAGCCTCTGTCTCCATGATACAAAGTCACAGCAAGTATCGGCAGACTTACTTGTACAGAAGAGGCACATACTTAATACAGGCATTAAAAATGATATTAGAGTGGACTTCATTAGAATACTTTGATTAAGAACTTTCATGCAATTTTTTTATTTGAAAAAGCAAAGAAGAGTGAAAGTGGATATGTTGTTCGACAAGATTTTTCAACCTCAGAAGCCTGACAGACAAATTATTAAAAATCTACTCATTGAGTATAATCCAAAAGCTACAGCTATCCCTTGTCTCTATGCCTGCTAAATGGAAAGCTTTTTTAATGCCTCATCCTACTCCTCAGACAATATGAAAAATAAACCATGAAAAATGCCATGTTGAGGAAAAATCCAGCAAGGAAAAATGGCATCCAGTAAATTATTTACAGAATAGATGTTGAGGGAAAGAAGACTAGGGAATAAAGGGAGAAGACTAGGGAATAAAGGGAGAAGAGTGGAAACAGGACAGGAAGATGACTGGAACCTGTGTGAGAAAGAAAATCTTTGGGGACAGGTAGGGTATGGCTAAACTACAGGAGTTGCATGTGTCAATTCTTAAATCAATTAAACATAATAAAAATACCTTAGTGGTTGAAAACGGTACTGTAAACATAAAAAAACCCTAAAAAAGTCATCTCACTGTCACTGAAGAATGCTATTGAAAATTAAAATCAAGCAAAAGTTAATAAGTTTTTTTAACATTCTGTTAAAAAGGGCTAATGATTTCATTTCCTTGTGGAAGATTAAAATTGAATGCATTTGTACCCTTCCTTTCTGAAGCAAAGAGTTTCAGAAAGAAGTGGAGGACCAACATGTTTTTATAAGTAGTGTGCTACAGTTCCTTTTCAAGCAAATAAAAAGTATGCTGATATTTAGTACATCCTCATGTTTTATGTGCTGCTGTATACTAATGTATGTGATAAACAACACTCCTATCATTATTGTAACACGAATAAAACTTTGTTTGTGAACATCTTTCACCTACAGCTAGGGAAAAAATAGATCTACTGAGATGAATAAGTACTTTAATACAAAGTTACTGTTAATTACCAGAATATTTTTCTACTTATTATTGAAAAAAAACAAAGTACCTTTAGACAGACAGAATAGTTTGGAAAGTACAAAAGCACAGAAGAATGAGTGAAACTGGCTACCAAGAGCTGGCTCTAAACACAGGAGTGATAGTTGGGTCATTACCAAGAGTAGAGAACACTCTAACATAATGTCTTCAAGTTTGCAACTATACATAAACATATGTAATTAAGGGGCTGAATCTCAACTTCAAACAGTTGGAAGTCTAAATTATCATTCAAAAAGATGAGTAAGCCAGTAAACAGACAGACTCAACTTTGTGTTCTTGTATGCTAGCCATCTACAACTTGGAATTACATATTTTAATCCTAAAGCTTTCTGTCTTGCTGGGATTAAACATCAGTTATGATAATTTTCCCCTTTAATACTAGAGGGGTTGAAGAACCTTGGGGGTGAACATTTGTTCAAAACAGAAAAATACAAAATCAGTAGCAGAAACTGACAACTGTTTCAACAAGACTGTAGCATTCTTTTGGCCATTACTGGATCTATAAAGAAAAGGGAAACACAATAGATATTTCTCAGGTATTGAACTTCTCTCATTAAGACAAAAAAAAGTCAGGTGTTGACAGAAGTTAACAGAGGTTAACTTTTGTCTCCAAGTCCACAAACAATTTGAAAATTGTGAAATGTTTAACTATTTTTTTAAATAACTCTTACTATCTAAATTAAGTAGTTACGCTAGTTAAACTCTCCTGAGCAGCTCTAACTACAAACTGTATTTCAAAACGTTCTGTTTACTTTACACCATTCTGAACCACAGATGACAAAGTTTGCTTGAAGCTGTAATTACTCTGCAAAGCTGGGAAGCCAATTAGAGGGCCTGAAACCTGCCAGTTCCAAAAAAAAAAAAAAAAACAAAAAAAAACCACCAAAAAAAAGCACAGATCATCTGTTCTGATTTTATTAAAAAGTTTAAAGTTTGAATTCTATAACTTTAACCATATAATCACCAGTGTTCTTTTCCTAAATACATTTATTCAGCATTAAAAGAACAAAAGAAAGAAAGAAAACTAATAGCATTTTAGTATTTCATACATGGAAGCTTTCAAGTTCAGCAGAATTTGTTGATATGGCTAGACAAGAATACTAAACATACAAGCAGTCATAAAAAATTGCACTAAAAAATGAACAGAAGGTTGCATAATTGAGAAATAATTTCTAATACAGACTGAGCATTAGCACAAAAGATTACTTCCAGTGATCATCACGGGATATGAAAGAAACAGTATTGAACCCCTGTTTGCGTTGTTTAGAATATATGCACTTTTAAATACATAGAGTGCTATCGACACACAGACATCTTTCTCTATCTAAATATGTATTTACGTTACAATTTATACTTGTTTTTTATTCTTTTCTTGGTCATTCCTTCACAAGATACACTCTTGTTCCAACCTTTACCTATTGAGTTGCTACACACATTCTTTCTTTCTCTTGATAAAATTTAATGAACAGTCCACTTACAAATATCTTTTTCCATTACTGCTATCTATGCTCCAAATCCACATTTTTTCTCTGATGACACTTTTTGTTTAATAAGTAACTACAAATAGCAGAACTAATATACCATTTTCATAACACTGAGACAGATACATATGCTTTTGCTCACATTTGAAAAGCCACTGCTTTTACATATATATACAAATATATAGTGTATATGTGAATACCTATACTCACACACACTCTCTTAAGCTTGGCCCTCTCTCAATTCTCCCCCTTGTTTACCTACTCTCTATG
Organism: Coccyzus lansbergi; assembly: GCA_033558105.1. Taxonomy (NCBI): domain Eukaryota; kingdom Metazoa; phylum Chordata; class Aves; order Cuculiformes; family Coccyzidae; genus Coccyzus; species Coccyzus lansbergi. The sequence goes on along the minus strand of JAUMJK010000415.1, from coordinate 157,109 downwards.
GGAAATCTACTTTTCGGAAGCTTTCCAAAGGCTCTGTTATTTCTCGCTGCATTTTATCTATGGGGAGTATGACCCTACAAATAAAATCACAGAGATTTATGGGAAAAAATTAATAACCCTTATTTGGTCCCAACACATGCAGTTTTCCCCTAAAAATGTCATCCTAAAACGGCTGAACAGGTCATGTTCCTCCATTGTCCTGCTGATCACATCACTTTACTCTTTGCATTCCTCATTTCTTATCCAGCTCTATTACATCAAATATAGGTAGATTTTTCAATGTGGTATGTCCCCACAGCCTACCTTCATCTTTGGTATCACTCTTAATTCAGTAATAAAATGCCACCCATCCTTCCATTGTTCCAATTTCAGCACCATTTCTCAAAAGCATTTCTAATTTCTCTTTGTTTGCCTTACTGTTTGTCTTTTAAATCCTTCTTAAAATTATCCTTCACTCTGTCTTAAAAAATGGGAGAGAGGGAGGGAGTGAAGGAGGGAGGGAGAAAAGGGAGAACAGAATAAAAATCTAACCTTGACAATGGATTAGTTGTTGATGTGCTGAGACCACTGCCTGTACTACAAGCTAATACTGCCTCATTGTTTTCTCATACTCCCCCCATCTGTTTGCATCCATCTGCTGTCCCTTGTTTTGTATTTGGAATTTAGTATTTTGGAGCAGGGACTGACTTTTTGTTCTGTATGGATAGAAATCCCACTTCTGTGAGGCTTGGCTCATGACAAGTACTTATATGTGCTTTGATAATAGAACAACATATATGACTGCATAATAAACACAAAAACCAATTATATTCCTTGAAGCTGAAAAAGATCATCCTTGACGTGATGCACTTCATCATGCTGGAAAGTCTTTATTTCCAGCAATCCAAAAAGTACTGAAGTAGCATCCATGTTTTTCTGTCATTGCAACTAGTTTGCTAGTTGCCCCTTTATGCAAAGATAAAGAATGAAAACAAGAGATTTCTGCATGTTATTGCTGGGGTTTGCCTGGGATTTAGTTTGTTTCCACAGAACATAGTAATCCTTCTCTGTCTTTCACACAATTTTATTTATGCAACTGAGTGTATCACACCAGCATAAAAACTCTCAGACCTGGCTATAAAGTTCAACTTTGGCCTGTCACACTCATACCAGGTCCTATTTAGAGATAACAGGAAATTATAGTATGCTATACTAGTGTCTAAGAAAGCACTGTCGATTCAAATGGATGGGTGAAACTAAGTCACTCGTTTTCATTTATGACCCAATCCAACAACTGAATCCAGATTTTTAAGTCAAATGACAGAATATCTATACCACCTAGAGACCATTCATGAAGCAGTATGAAAGCCTTCCAAAGAAAATTATTGGTCCAGTTTTCCTGAAAACAAAATATTTTCCCATCCACCACAGACAGTAATACTGGTTATACGCATTAGATTTGAGTTAGAATTACCATAGATATATTTGCATTTGCAGTACATTACGTATACACTGCCTTTTAAGATTATGACTAGGAAAAAGTAGCACAGCTTCTCCATTTAGAATAGCCAAGGTTCATTGATAATCATTTCTACAGAGAAAAAAAAGAATAAAATAAAGGAAAGCGTGTCAGAAAATGTTACTTGCTCATAACAACTAGAATTTGCTTTTTCCTTTCAAAGACAAGAAAATGGGGAGTTGTGCCACAGCAAGCTTAAAAAGTACTATCTTTCAAGATACGATAGAAATTTCCGGTTTACATCATTTTTGGCCAAAGCTCAAAGGCTACTGCGAAGGGTTACAGCTCTTCCCAGTTATTTCCCACATAAAGATCAAGATGAAGGCAAAGGGCCAATTTTAAGAGATGTGCTATGGGATTACCTACATACTTGTTGCATACGTGGGAAGTGAGGTTTTTTCCCAGTAAAGCCATAAATACTTCTCAGGCAGAATTTAAGCAACTGCCTCTTGTGCCCTACCCTGCATTCTCCAACAATGATGACCCATCAGACACCAAAGTGGTTTAGACAAAGCAGTGCTGATTCTACCTAGGCAACACTGGACCAGTTAAAACAGCATTGTGAGGCCATATATTTTTTGGAGGAGGCCACAGATGGCATACATCATATCACCCAGAGTATTTGTTTTGTTCCAACAGAAGCATAATGGAGTTTTAAAAGCCAGAACACTTTTTTCAGGCCTCTGCCTGTACAGATAAGTTATACCAATCAAATCCAAATTATTTTTAAACTGTTTCTGATGGCATAAATGCCTAAGCAAAAGCAATTTATATTAACATATTTTATTTTGCAGTTGAAGTGGGCTAGGAATGCACACCCACTCAGTCAATCAAGGGTATGTCTTCAAACTACAATAGCTTGATTACTTGCAACTGTTTGTCTCTACCTCAAAAGAGCTAAACTGATTTTGAACCAGCCAATTCAGGTAAGCTCACACTTCCGAATTTACATCTGAAAACCAGTATCAACAATTTTACAATGAATTTCCCACTACAGTATTTGCATCATTTTCATTTATCTTTAAGTGTATGGTTAAACACCACAGCACAAATTTTTTGTGAGTCTAAGTGTCAGGGAACATCTGGTATAAAATTAGCTGGGTCCACAGGAGAGAAACTGGAATGGTTACTACATACTGCCCAGCATCACCATATTTGGCTGACCTGTTCACCACTGTAACCTTATAGGAGCTCTGCAGATGCAATGCAAGGTGCTCATTGCTGACTTTCACATGTGCCCAAAGGTGGGAGAGCAGCAACTGCAGGAAGGCAAAGCACCTGCCCAGGACACTGAGGATCTAGTCCCATATTTCCTGAGAGTGAATCCAGCTCCACCCAGCCCCTCTCATTACACTCTTCGGCTAACTCTATGTCATCTTCAACATACTTCAGCTCCAGGAAGAGAGACCACTCACCTCCATCTCAGGGCCACATGGTTCCCCTACAGTTTGGGTGGCTGGCAATGGGCTAAAGCCTGCGTGCATTACCCTCAGGCTCTCCCTCTATACATAAAGCTTGTACCTGATTACACACACACTTCCCAATGCCTTTCTTCCACCTTCCCTTGCAGATCACCCCAAGGAAAAGGGATGGCCTCTGAACACCTGCCCTGTAACAAAACACCACCTAGCAACCTTGCTAACCAAGGTTTGGTTAACAAATAAGTATTTAGCACTGGGAACACTGTTAGCAGTTTGTAAAATAACTTCATTCTCTCTGGCCTTCCTGTTGTTCCCAACAGAATACACAGACAACAAAAGACCAGGGACACAGTAGTATTCAGGTGTGGGACCTTTAAGTTTTCATGGAAAAGATGAGTGAGCTACTCTATAGTAATGCCTGGGAAAAATGCCTTTTGCAAAAGTAAGCCTGATGTCACTGGAGAAGGTAGCAGTGGACACTGGTTGGAAAATATCTATATGATGGAAGTAACTAAATTTACAGAGCAGGATACAGAAGTTTTAAACTACAGAACAAGTATTATTCAAAGCAGAGTTGTGTTAACTTTCCAATTTTCAACTCCAACAGCACTATGAGAGCAATGCCACAGCCTTGGCCTTTTCTGCTTAAATAACAGGCTGTAAGCAAGAGCCAAAGATGTCTATCATTTGGAGAGCAAAAAGTAGACTGAGACCACACTCTCACTTTACAGATAGCTACAAAGATTACATGAAGATAGGGCTGTAAAGACATATCTTTAAGTCCTTGCCAACCTAATCAAGATGGTATTAACAGTGATCTCACACTCCATCTGCCTGGCTAGTAATTTATGAAAAAACTACTTCACTATTACAGGAAAAATATGTTGTACTGCTTGTGGCCACAAACCCACTGCAGCAGCCCAGGAACTCTCAGATCAGTCAGTCTCTGACGCTTACCAGGTAGTGCCAATGAGATACAATTCATTCATACAGTGGTTTTGTTCATTTACTCTTTTGATGATCTCATATTCAGACAGATAAAACAGCTGATCAAAAACTTTCGCAATTTAGAATGTAATACCATACTGCTTTATATTTTCAACTTATCTGTGTATTGTATAGTTTTGTACTTCTTCCTCAAGATCAAACATAATCCATTTAATTAAAAGCAAGTTAAAAATTGGAATCTTACCCAAACATTCTGAATCTAGAAGACATTTGGCTTTTCATCCTGTGAATTCCACATAGGTACCTCATTTAATTTTATGGGATTCTCTTCATAAGTGAAAAATCCCCCTATTCTTGCCCAGATCAGCAATCATTTCTGATTAAATTACTCCTTTTACTGCCAGAAAACAGGAAAACTCATCTTGCTTACTGAAACTGTATTTCTTCAATTAATATTGCATGTCTGTTCCTTTAGTTTACAGTGCCTAAGAGTCAAACTCATGGGGCTTGCTAGGTGCAGAAAGGATTATCATTTTTTTGGGAGGGAGGGGGTAGTATTGGTGATGGTGTCATTTTGGAAAACAATATGAAATCTTCCAACTTCCATCAAGGCAAAATTTAGAGGCAGCATTCTAATAGCAGAATTACATGAGATGACCTCTGAGTATGAGAACAAAAAAAATAAAACCACCAATACCAACACAGTGGAATTAATTGCTATTCGTTTAGCAGAACTACTGCTTGGATCATCCTTCTAGTTGCTGCAGCAAAGGAAGGCTAGACATGCAATGAAGAACACGGTAAAGGAGGACAAAAAGTCCTATAGTTCTAAAAATATTCTATCTGCTGCATACTGGGGAAAAAAGTATCTGGGAAACAACTAATATAAGGCAGTAGGTTAGGATACTCAGAGCAATAACTAAGGATTAATGGTGTATGATCTAGTCAATGCCTACTTATATGAACAACGTGAAGACATTACTGCTTTTTTATACTGAATGGCAATAAGGCAAAATGATCCCCTAATAGTATTAGAATGGTTACATGCTCAATATAATTTATAAGACTTCCATCACAATCAAAATATGCAAACTTTTCCTCCTCTATTTGTGGGACAAGACATAGGCTTGGAGCATGAAATTATTTTCTTACCAAATGAAATACCCAAATTACTTCAAATACAAAGGTTGAGTCAATCTCAAGAACAATTTTATCAATAGAGTCAGTAAATTGTCTCAGCAGAATTTTTTTCACCTTTGGCAAAGCAGAGGAAGGATATTCATTCCGGAAGTACACATGCTCTTGTGGTTCCAGTACTCCTCTATAAAACTAAACGGGTAAATTTGGTACATTTTCTAGTGTTCCTTTGACAGTTTCTATCTATAGTATCCACAACTCATTCAGGGAGATTATTTTGCCCCCTTGGTTTAGCTCCTTGAATACTTTAATTTCCGTTCAGCAGCACTCTCTTATCAATAACACTTTGATGGAAAAAAACCTACAGATTTGTTTTTTAGAAACATTCTTGGAAAACAAGAAATCAAAATGTCTTCACTTTATCCAACAGATACATACTTTGTTGCTTTGCTAATATATGCAAATTGTCTGATTGCTTGAAATTACTGATTAACCAGGCTGGAGAGCTGATTACCTGATTATCCAAGAGAAAAATAATTTAGCATGATTTTGTGTCATTTGACAGTCTAGATAATTTTCTAATTAATTTGAGTTTTCAAGTGAATTCAGAGATACTACTGAAAAAGAGAAAAGGGGTCAATGATGTGAATAAAGGTAAGCTTTCCAGGAATCTTCTTCTTTCAACAATAATTTGTCAAATGTTTTTGTTAGCTATAGACACTTCAAATGAACAGACATAAAAATGAGTACTTACGACTTCTAAAAATATTCAGATAAACAACCCTCGGTAAAATCTTTAGTGTTTTTTGTAAAGACATCTTGAACAGCTGTACATAAGATTAGCAATGCACGAGGCTGACATTGGCATCAAACTTCCACTGTTACCAATAAATTCTGAACTACACATGAGGCAACATGTAGCAGTTATTTTGTCAATATGCTAAAAGAATAATAAATACTGGAAATACGTACTTGCCACTGAAAAGTTGTTGAGTGGATATGGCAGATCCACATCCTGGGGCTTCTCCTTATAGCCTATGAAAGAGCCATCTGTCTTTAGCAGGAAATATCTTGGCCGCCAGTTCTTTATATATTCTCCTAAAGGAGGAAAAAAAATTTTATTAGTGCTGTAGAATAAAAACCTTTGATATTAAAAAACATACTATCAGTGTCTAACAGTTAACAGTAATTATATCAAAACCTTTTCAGGTGTTTTCAATTTACAGAGGAAACCTCAAGTCCCTCCAGAAAAAGAGAAAATTGAATTGCAAGCAATTGTAAGCATGGACTACACAACAATTTAGGAAAAAAATTTTCACAGAAAGGGTCATTGGGCACTGGGAGAGGATGCCCAGGGAGGGGGTTGATTCACCTTCCCTGGAGGTGTTTAAGGCACGGGTGGATGAGGTCCTGAGGGACATGGTTTAGTGTTTGATAGGAATGGTTAGACTCGATGATCCAGTGGGTCTCTTCCAACCTGGTTGTTCTATGATTCTATGATGCTTCTGGAATTGGAAGCACTGTATAGTAATATTCTACAATTCGATATTTTTTCACACTATACTCTTCAAAAACCCTACATCTTTATACATATAAACAGCTCAAGATCTGCTGCAGGCAAAACTAATGACTGCAGCTTGACTTCTAATAACAAATTGAAATCTAAACTACTACAAGGTAGAATATTTATCCTGTTGAGCCATAGCAAAAATTATTAATTTCTCAAAACATATGCTAAGCAAACACAACAAGACCAGGGGTAACAGAAGAACCTACACAAGTTATACTGTAAAAATATATCTGAAAGCAAAAGGAATAAGAAAGAAAAAAGGAGTCAATTACTTTTTAACAGCAAGGTCCACCAAAAAGCCCATCACCTCCAACTTCTCCCTACCCCAGTCTGAAGGGAAGATTCTGCTAGCCATGAGGTTTTCAGGACCACAAGCATACACAACAGGTTGGTAAAGACACAATAGCTGAATTAATGCCACCTATTTGCTATTTAAGTGTGAAAAATCTCTTTAATAGCATTATATTTTACAATGTCACAAGAAAATCTCAGCAATTATTTCATTCTTCAAGTGTGATTACTCAGCTAAGTACTAGTGAGTTTAGATCTGCCCAACTTTCCCCATCTTTGATTACTATCAACTCTGCAAAGTAAATTATGTTTGAACTTACTAGGAATTTAAATAAGATATTCTTTCACCATTTCACAACTGAACATTTTAAGGAAAATAGTGTATATAACAATGAAGTATTTCCAACCATGCCTAGCACTTCTCACCGTTTGCAAAATGCTCAGAATTGACCAGTCCAGGGTCTCCACTGGTCCTGGGGTAACGCCAGGCCCTTAGTGTCACTTACCACCTCAACACCCTGTTAATCACAGCTACATAGCTATGACATAGGTCAGAAAGAAGTTTACATCCATCTGACGTAGAGATTATGCCATTAAAGGCTAATCTAAAAATTTGTTAGTCATACCGTCACCTCTCCATAACATGAAACAAATAATTCTCACTTAAGTTCAACATGGGAATTGTTGATAAAGACTTGCTCAACCTGATCACAATTTGCAAGGATTTCAATGATGGCTATGGCTTAAAAATGTAAGTGCAGCTATTTATGTTTCCGATTTTCAGCATGTATTTAAGCAGTGAAGCAGGGTAGGAAGTAGGAGGTGGAGAGGAGTGAGAAAACTGAACACCAGGCTATTTGTGCTGATTTATGTTTCCTGGCCCTCAGTAGCAGAACTCTTCCTATTTAGTCCTGCTTACAGATAGCAAGGTACCTCCTTGATTTTGTTATCTAGACTTTTTCACATAAGGAGAAAGAAAATCGAAAAAAAACCCCAAGGTGTTACTTAATTTGACCACAAAATTAATACAGCAGATACAGCAGTAGTTACATTTGTACTGACTTGGAGCTTTCTGTCTCACATGTCTGGTGAAAGTTAAGCTGGTAACATCCCTGACACTGTCAGTCTGAACTGATTTCTCAATGGGAAGTCCCAGATAACTTAAAAGCAAGCAATAAAAACTCCAAAATAAAACAACAGGTATGAGACACTTCTAAATGGTATTTCTTCTCCAAGTGCAGTATGGGAAAACCAATGCGTAACTTTAATACCAACAACAGTGAAAATTATACCATCATTAGATTAAAAAAGGTAGATATTACCTGAATTAAGTTTGCTGAATACCTGAAAACAAAATAGTCATAGGTCTAAGGGAAGGTATGACTCATATTTTAAGAACATTTAAAATATGCCCTGCAACAAGTTTCCTGAAAATAATTTTCTTTTTAAAAAAGAAAGTGCCTGTTACTAGATTTAAAATCTACCACAATCTTAGTCTCATCTTGAAGGTCTGTTAACCGGAAGGGAGGCATCTAAAACTACTGAAGAGCTGAAAGATAGCATAGAGAGAATACCAAGATGCCTAAAACAGGTCATCCATCCAACAGCTCAGGCTTCAGAGTCCTCCTGTCTGTTTGAATAAACTGGATGGGGATGTAAGCAGACTCTGCTCTAAGAATCAGAGCTGATAAGTACAGTCAGTCACTTTAGGTGAGGACAGAAGTGTGTATCCTTGCTTATATACACACTCTCTAGAACGAAACATACAGAAAAGGTTTTTCTACCAGACATTCTTAGAGAACTGGTGCACATTTCCCTGATCACTTACTCCCTTTTATCCTTTTAGAAAAACACTTTAGATTGCATTTGGCTTCTAGTAGTTACCCAGAATCTCTTAATCATTAAACTAAACAGACTTTTTATCATCTACTGAGTTATGCAGCTGATGTTCTGCCTGGAGAAAAAAACATTAGAAGCGTATGACTAGCACATCCAAGCTTCTCTTCAGAGAACTGACGACTTTGGATGAAAGCTAATCAGAAGATGACATAAATATTGAATGACCTAAGTACCAGTTGTACCTGTCTTCACCCAGTAAACTACAGCTGGACACAAGACATAATATAAAAGCAATTGCAAAACAGTATGACTTCTAAAGGATACATATATTTCTTTCACAGACATATTTCTTTGAAGAATATTTCTCCTAAATGATTCTCCAATATGAACAATGGTCAAACTTAATTTAGAAGACATCTGTACAAACATACACACACAAAAAAGAATGCCCTAGTTTTTTTTCTTAAAGTGACCAATATTCCAATCCCTCTTCAACGCCTATGCATGAATATTTATCATCTGCCCTTTATTTTTTAATTTAATTAACAAATGGGTGAACACTTTCAAAGACTTAGGTAAACACTGGTATCAGTGAACAGTTCACTTAGCTGCTGAAGTGGATTAATGGCTCTCAAGACACACTCTAGGTGCTCTCTTATAACTGCATTCCTTCTACACCATCTCCTTAAAGACAGAAAAACGTTTCAGTCCATACTTCCTAATAGAGATGTGCTTACTGAACTGCTTCGTAAGATAAAACCTCCACATAAAAATTACTAAAACACAGCACAGTATTTGGAAAAAACACTTCCATGTGTCTTCTAACTTACCAGCCCTGCATTTAAAACACACACACACACAAAGAAGTATATTTCACAGTATGAGAAATTTTAAATTACTTTAATGATATTTCGGAGTACATGTTTATCAAATACCTCAACACAAGCAAACAACGGGAAACTTGCATCTGAAATTCATTAATTGAAATGAAAAGAAATTCCATGAAAAAGAAAAGCCCAAGTAGGGTAATCAAATCACAAGACACTGACAAATTAATGAAATGGAGCTGCAGTTCTTAAAAAAGCAGTGGATCTGCCATAGAGAATGAATCAGTTTGTACCCTGCTTCCTGCTGAGTTAATGTAAGCTAAATTATTATTTTGCCTACATTTACACCCTTCTAAGTTGAAAACCATGTTCTTTTAGGATTTATTAGACAGTAAGAAGAGGTCTCTAATTCCTACATCACTCAAAGTTTTTAAAGCTACTTGAGAAAAGAGACACTAGAATATATACCTCACAAATATATACAGACAATAAATACACGCACATACACACAAAAAAATACAAATTTAATATCAGTTCTAAGTTGTGGAGGTCTGCTTTTTAAATAAGTAGAGAGAGAATTCATTCAAAAGATAAAATAAGACAATAATACATTCCTGAAGCACGTGTAAATGCAATCTGATCTTCATGCAAAAAGCATCCTCATAACATGCTACTCTTTAATTAATGTTGCATTTAATAACACACTGGCTAAAAACAGTAACAAAGAATGCTTAATGAAGCCATGGATGGCTCTAAATTCACCTCTGTACAGCAGCAACCTTAATGATTTTTCCTTTTTGCCTTTGACAACTAGTAACAAGAATCCCACCTTCAGGATATTTCACAAAACACGTTTGTACTAGTGATGCAGTACTGATACTGCTGAGGAGCATCACAAATAAGAGTTTTCTAAGAAACTATAGGAATAGTCAACAGATCTGTGTTAGACAAATGTATCACTTGAAGTTCATAATTTTTTAACTTCATCTCAGTACTCAGACTCCCTCTTCAAATGTAAACTTCACCTCAGATTCAATGGTTGCTGTTGTTAATCTCACCACTTATGATCCTTAAGTGCATGGAAATTTAGCGATGCTTGACAAATTATGCAGAAATTTAAAATTAATCGTACTATTAAAAATACTATATTTTTTAAGTCACCTTTGTACAACACATACATTTTTCGGTAGATAAATGGTTTTAGAGGCACGAAGGAAATGCCCTTAATATACGGTGCTGATAAGCAACAGAAACCTGAGTTCAAAAACTTGCTTCCTTAAAATAAGCAACAGCTGCCACACAGACATAAGTGAGATTTAAGGGAAAGAGAGAAAAAAAAAAAAGGTGGGGGGGATGACAGACGACACCCAAATCCCCTCCAAACAAACACCAAAAATCTGCCTCTTGTCTGTGTCATCTGTTTACTAAAATGGACTTAATAGAAATAATACACAAATATTGTTCTTCCCCCACACTTTTTTTTTAAAAAAGCACTTTCTTGTTAAATCAAAGCCAAGTTTCCCTACACTAACATTTACTAAACAGAGAGAGGAAAAACGTATTTATCTAAGATCATTAAACAAAATTATATAAAAGGAAATAAGACAACATAACCCTATGCAATTTTTCTTTAGAAGAAACAACTGTAATTAATGTTAGGTCAAGTAAAATATCAGAAGTAACGCCAGTGGTTTTCAGATTGAATTTACTTACCTTGGCCCTCTGAGGGCAGTGTTACCTAACACACGATTAGAAGCATCAGCGGACTATTTGATTAAGTCAGTAGACACCAGTAAGTGTAAAGCACTTCTGTTAAATATTTACTTACTTACAATTTCATGATAACAAATTTGCAATACAGTTCAAAGCTACTATAAAAACCGAATGTTTTAAAAAAAGAAGTATACCTGTCCTCATGATTCAATACAGTTCCTTCAATCAGATGTAAATATGTAACTATGTTTCATGCAAAAGATTTGACAAAACCTTATTGTATACCAAAAAATTAAATAAAACTTATTTTTCCTAAGATTCCATAGCATCTTAAAAGCTGTTTTTATTATATATCCCTTCCCAGGTATTTGTTGGCAGTTCAAAGAAAAGCAGAATTTGGAACTAATGCTTTTTTATTCTGTGATTATTTATTTATACTAACTGTTTTCCCACATTTCCCAGTAATGCTAAATGACATTTTGAGCACAGCTGTACTTACATTAGACAAATGAATTTTTCCAGTCACAACTGGGAAATGGGAAACATTTCGTGCTATGTGTGGGTATTGGCTTATACCATAGCTAAGTTTCCCTTAAGTTTCCTGCAAACTCGAGAGAAACTTCAAGCACCCTTCACTGTCCATGACACCACAACTATGCAGTGCAGATATAAAGACTGGTCGATTTATGTTCAGCTGTGCACAGCTGTGTGGCCAGAAACCAGTGAAAACCACACAGATGTAAGGAGTTTGCAGAAGGCAGCAAGTAGCCTCAAGAAAAAGCTCCAGAAGTTCCTCGACAGAGGAAAGCAGAGACAATCCTCCCCTTCACATGAGCCAAGATGTACTGAAGAGCAGGCAAAGAATAGGATTATTGTTTTTCCTGAAGCAGTAGGAGGTAGTGATCAAAAACAAGGTCTCCTATGAGTATAAAAAAGTGGAGAAGTGGAGTCACCAAGCAAGGGGAAGTCACAAAGCAGCTCTCCATGGTCTCAGCAGACATCTCTGCAGTTAAAAGGTGCAGGGAGGACCTAGCTTCTCACAGTGAAGTTTTTCCCTGCTCTTACTGTGGGGTTTTCTCCCCCCTAGGCTCTGAATGCAACCTACCAACATGTTGCAGCTAGAGGTTAACTAGTGTTCAAACTGCCACCCATCCTGATGTTTTCATTACAGCTACTGGAGGGAGTCAGTGTCCTATCTCATATAAATGCAACACTACTTCAGCACCTGCTGTTTATTCAACCCCTTCCTATTGTATTAATAATTTTTCTCTAAAATATCTAAATCTAAAGGAAAATATTCAGTAACAGAGACACATACCACTGTTCAAGCACCAATGCAGTTTTTCAAAATAGGCACCCACAACAGCCACACAAAATTACTGATGTGTCTTGGTATGTCACAGAAAATAACTCTTCACAGTACTTACTCAGTTTTCATATTCACAAAATTTTGTCCTTTTAAATACTCGTACCAGAAATACTGAGTTAACTGACATCCTAATAATTTCTGAATTGGCCTTTACGGCCTTCATTTTGATCCAAGAGGAAGAAAAACTCACCAGTTTCAACATCACTCTCACTTCCCCTTCATTCTTGAAAGATAGGAATCAGAACAATCAATAAAGTAATAGAAGTTGATATTAACACATGCTGTCGGGAATAAGAGTCCTGTATAGCATCAGCATCCCTGAACAACAAAGGCAATCAATATTTTCTAAATATTCCAGCTATTCAGGAACTGATAACCAAGGTTTATGATGCAGAAACATTTATGGAAACCACTCGCATTTTTTAAATTTCACTCATACACAAGGCTTTATAAAATCAAAGCCCAGAATGCTACCCTATTTAGCCACTTCTTGAAGTATTTTTGTTTTTAATAGTATTGAGATATATTTGTGGTAAATGCAAAAAATATTTTAGACTATCACGTCATATATTTTTTTTAATAGCTAAACATCTTCATGGTCGCCATATTTTTAAATATTTACAGTTTTTTACATAGGACTATCAGCAAATATATTACTTTCCTTTCTTCTGTTTTTATCAAGTGTTAGTAGACCATAGGATCTTTTTCAGATTTCGAAAATATTTGAAAAGTAGGACAAGCACCCACATTATCAACAAATTACACTGAATATGACAGCCAGATACAGCAGCAACTATTTAAATTCAAGTAAATATATATATATTAAATCAGATTACTAAATGCTTTTTACATGCAGCTACCATTAATTCAATATCCTAATGTTCTTTGCTAGCAACTTTTTGTAAAATAGCCAACTCCAGTTCACACAAGAAATTTCAAACTTTCCACTGTTTGCAAAAGAGAATGATAAGTTTGACAACAGCATTATCATTCAGCTGAGTTTCTCTGTCAGATTAATGAAAAAAAATATGTGACTTTCTCCTCTTAAAACTGGTATAGTTGCTAGTATGATTTCACAAAGGAAACTGTCTCACTTTTAAAACTGGCACATTGCAATAATTTTAAATTAGTTCCTCTGATCTTCCTCCTTGTCACTAGTTGTGCTCCTAGACCCAGCTAGATGCCAAAAAGCTAGCACCAACACCATTCACCTTCTTCAGCTGCATCACTAAAGTCAACCTTTTTGCTGTATCATTTAGCCTGCATCATTTGCAAACAATCAGTTCCAAGATACAGAGAAAGCATTCATCAGACTGCTTGAGTTGAAAGAAGAGCTTCATTACTGCTGTACACATCAGGAGAAGAACTCTTTGGTTGCATGAAATGTTTCACAATAAGCAATAATGCAGCACTACCCAAAGTAACTTGGATGTCACACCACCAATGACAGAACCCTGCAAATAGCACAATTCTGCAGAAAAGAACAAATAACTCAACAAACAGTCAGAAAGCAGTTCTCCTTTTGCAGTGCTAATGACCTCTGTCTAGGCTAAGATACAGAAATGTGTACTTGGGTAGGAGGCAGCCACATCTGAGTTTTCAGTTAAAATTAAGTAAACATAATCTAAAACTAACTTCTTTCAGTCGGACACAGTGATGATAAAAGGGGACATCAAAAGCTCCCATCAGTAGTTATTGCTATCAATGACCTACAGAACTGGTGCTTATTAGAACTAATACGGAAGACAAAGGGATTCCTCCACTTTTGATGAGTGGCTGGTGGGAAGGTATGGGTAGGATCATTCAGATAATACTTAAGTCATGCTAAGACTGACCACAAACCATTGATAGCACTTGTATCTGGAAGACATACCTACAACCTCAACCCATATTTAAGCTTCCATTTTTCAGTTCAATACAGACAGCAGAATGTTGAAATTTGCAGAAAACATTTAAGAAGAAAAATCTATTCTTTTCAACTTTCCATTTTTATCTTCAAAGCAAGACATCACCTGAGTAAGATGGTGCTTTCATTTAGCATTTTTGGGCTATCATAATTTCCCTCCATGCCTGTATCCTTTTTCACATTATCCTAGAAACTCATAATTAGCAGAAATCACCAAACAAAAAATAAGAAAGTATTTTAGCGGAAGAAAGAAAACTATATTGCTATAGAGCAATTAGAATTTACTTTATGTGCAACTGTCAAACAGGAAAATATGTTATGCCTGACCAGATCATTGTCTTTGGAGAAAGAACTGAAAATAAGATCAAGCGGAAGAGAAAATTATTTGCTAATCTAATTCTAACTTCTAGCAATTATTTGTCTATTATATAAACACTAGACATTCACCGATTGGTCATTTCTGCGTAAGAAAAGCTCAGGATGCAATAGCAGGAGTATGCAACATATCAGTCTTTGAGGTAGACAGACTAAGCTATGTAAGAACTTGTATAGCACCTGTTCACCAAATGTCTGAGACTGAAATAACTGCACTACTCTCTCTACTTCTACAAATACCAAATTTATCAAGTTGATTGGGTTTTGTGGTTTTGATTTTTTTTTTAAACCATCACATGGAGAAATCAAAAGTTTTCTTCCCTATAAGAAAAGGTTCTTTTTAGGAATAAACAACGGAGTGAGGGAAGATATTAAACTCCTGAACTAATTAACAGAAGTAAAGGAGGCAGTGGAGGACAATGATAATTAATATGTACCCTCCTCCTAACCAAATCTCCACATACATTCATTCTGGATATGCACACACAACAGCAGCATCATAAACCGTCTCAAGTTCTTGCCATTATTCAGTTCGACATCTGCACATGTTTATGCGTCTCTCCAAACAACCTCTTGAACACCCTGCTGGAGCTGTCATTTTTTTCTTCTCCCTATCTGGCAGATGGCAAGTCAACAATCGGCATCAACAGCAGCCGAATATCTCCCCCCTCCATCCAGCCCCCCTAAACAGACACAATAATAACTTCTTTGTGCTTCCCCACAATGCAGCTGCTTAAACCATTTCGCTACAAGGCTGCTTTGCCTTAATAAAAAAAAAAAAAAAAAAAAAAAAAAAAACCTCCCTTCTGTCAAGTCTAAAAAGCAGCATAATGTTAAGCAAGCTAAAGCCACAGCACAGCTGCAAACGGGCAGACACATTGACAGCTCCTCCCTTAACAAAGCCCTGTGAATTGAAGGGGGTTCATCTGAGGCTCACACAGTAATTAGTATAAAAAAGTCCGACAGCCTCTATTATGCTAGGAAAAAAAAACTGGACAGAACTGGGCTGCTGTTTTGCGTCAAGAGTTCTGCTGCAGAGTAGATAAATCATGTTGGGTTTTTTTCCTCTCTTTTTAAAGACAGTAATAAGGAGGATGAGAGAAGCTAATTTGAAAACTTGGACACAGTAATTGTACCATATGGTGAGCATTTATCCCTTCTGAAATACACGCTAACAGTCACTTACATGCACAGTGCTTTGTTTTACAGTTGTTATTCTCTCTACCATATTCATAAAATGGATCTGAATATCCGATACTCCAGAGAAGTTATGTGTAATTAGCAGCAAAACTGCTTCAGCTTAATATACTGGACTACTATAGCAATCTAGTTAATTGCAGAAAATCCCATGCCCCCAAATTTAAATAGTGTCCACTTCAAGGATTTTTTATTTTTCTCAAATTGACCAAAATATCACAAGGAAGAAAGTTCAGAGAAGTAATTTATTGACACCGATACTTCTTGATACTGTTGGCTCTAAAGTACAGGAACCGAAGGCATTTTCCTTTTTCCTTTTCATTTGTGCAGTATGGAGGAATTAATTCAAGAACGATTTAACCGTAACCACAGAATATTTCAGTTCCATGGTACTGGGGAAAGGAATTGCTCCATGAAAGTATAGGTGAAACTGAACTTCAGTACGGGGCACAGGAGGGAGACAAAGACTTAATATCCACTCCCATTTTCTTCCAGTATCATGGTTAGCAATCCAAACATTTCATTCACAAGGATTTTCACTATTTGAAAAATATACTCAGGGTTTACTTGCTCTTTACTACATACTTCCAGCTTTTCTCTTTGTTCATGCTACCAAATCATCCTGGACTCGGGGAAGGTCATGAACCAGTTAAGCAGAGCTGGTAAAATGTAGGTTTCTTTAAATAAAGGACACACGGTAGTTAAATGACATAATTAATACATCTCAGAAGTAATTCTTAAAGAAAATAAGACTAAGACTTCATGAACTTTCCAGTAAGGGAAATAAAAAAATTCAAGCAAAATAAAAGATGAAAAGTTGGTGAAAAATTAATCAAATACAAAATGAAGTCTGCAACTGAGGACGATAGTATTTGCAAAGAATCAGAATGGTTTCCTTCTATTGCTCTTTATCTCATAAGACAATAACAGAAATCTACTTAAGGTAACAGATAAATATTTTCACTGCCTCAGGATCAAAAAGGAAGTATTGGGACAGAGTGCTGGGTGCTGAAGAATCCCAGAACAAGGCAGAATACATCCACAATTACTAAGAAATTGTAAGTGAGGTGAAAACTACTGGCAAAACCCAGCTACTCTTCAATGATGACAGTTAAACTGAAGGATTATAAACGGAGAATTACATCCCACACCCACAAGTAGAACCAAAAAATGTTAAAAAAAAACCTTAACAATTTCAAGTCAATTGGCTGCATGGCAATCGACGAAAACTGCTTATAATTCTGGTTTTAATCATACACTTAAATAACACAAACTGGCATAAGATATACAAGGCAACACTGCCTTTAAGTAGAAAAATCATGCTCATCATACGTACGGGATTTCTTTAAGAACGTCAAGAAAATAAGACTGATATAATTTATTCCAACTTTTTAAGAAGTTTTTAATAAATTTAAGGAAACAGTAGTTGTATAGAAGAAAAATTTGTGGCAGAACAGAAATAGAACACTGGGTAAAAGGAAGAGGGCAAAATAGGACTACATAGGAAAATTCCAATTCGTGATGTTCTACAGCTCTCCATTGAGAACATTTTTAGTTAATACATACAACAGTGATCTTGGATGACTACTACATATACCGTAAGACAGTAAAACTATTAGTCTATTAAGAATGTGAAGAAATTCAGACTGGCAAAGCGAAGTGAGAAACCCCAGATGAAATACAGTGAAGAATTACTTGAAGTAATAAACAGTTACAGGAATAACCTGAAAAACCTAAACACTGTGTTTAGGTTTAAATTAACCACTAAAGAACAATTAATATAACCTTTGATTAAGTATGCAGTACTGAGAAGAAAGAAAAATACTATCATTCATAAAGTACACAATCTTAGGAACACAGAAAATATTATTCTGTGATAAACAAATAAATTACAGTTTTGTTAAAAATAGTTTACAAAATGACAAGAGAACAGAAATGCTTCAGAGGCAAAACATACACAAAAAACCAGAGTTAGAGGCAGAGTGAGGAAAGAAAGACTGGATTAGGCTTCAGTTTTAAAAGGAAGACTACAACAAAAGGATTTAGTGGTACAAATAGTAGAAAATCAGTCACCTCACAGAAATACATTTTCCAAAGAGTTCAGGAACAAATTTTCAAACATTCAGCATCTACAGTTCTAGCTGGGTTGTGTAGCATTACCACATAACTAGCAGTTTGCACCACAGCAATGCCAGTCACTCTTCCACCAATTCAGGACTCAATACCTATGAGCACCTTTATAAAAGGGCCACTCCCTCATTGAACACTGTGAGGCATCTCCAAACTTGTGTGAGCCGTCTTTCAAAAAGTGAAAATCTCACGTTCAGGAATAAACATTCAACACAGGTAGGTTCTTCCTTTAATTGCTCTAAATTTTCATCTGATCATAAATACAGTACTAGCCAGGAGTACTGACGGTGAATTGAAGTCACAGTCCTTGGCTGCTTTGGTCCGTCTTAAACATAACCTACTGCTGGTACAGTGCATTTGGGAAGGTGAAGAACACTCGCAAAGTAAGTCTGCAGTGCATCCCACATCCCATTCCATGGTGTCAGCACTGGCATCCACACAACCTGACACAGGTCTGCAAAATTACCTAACCAAAAACACACGACAAGAAAACAGGGTTTGACCAGATTAGAATAATTTCAGTGCACTGTACTGCTAGGATCACTACAAAAGAGAAACCGAGCGGTTTAGGCGGAAAGCAAGAAAGATGCAAGGAAGAAGGGGCAACAGCATGAACTTACAAGCTTAACTACTAACTGCTAATCTACTATGTCATATGTCATAAATCATATTCAAGTGATCCAAATTTCTAAGATCAAATGCATCTCTAAGCAATATCCCAATATAAATTGATATTTTGAGCTAGCTATGCAATACTTCCAATACTAGAAACAGTGTCAAGAAGATAGGAACAATTCAGTCAGTAAAATATTTTCCTAAGTATGCAGACAATATCTAGAGTAAGAGAAAATAAATAAAAACAACTCAAGTTTTTAACCTCAGGTTTCTATATATTTCCAAAATATTTCACTGCCTTAAAATCAATAAAGCTGCTTATAACGTGCATATAAGAATCAAAATACAGTTTAATTTGAATATACCTATCTTACAGTATTTTATCTTGCATGACTTAACTATATTAAAATTACAATAAATATTCAGGCAAGTGAGGTGTTAAAAAGTGTTTTCCAGTCCTCTGAATTAAAAGAAAGCTTCACCGATAAGCAAAAATGTAAGATTCCAGACCCTGCAATTTTACTAGCACAAAATGTTTGCTTCCTTTTCAGTCACTGTACAAACTTCTAAAACAGAGCTATAAATTATGAACTCCAAAATTCCAGTCACAAGATTGAATTGAAAGATGACTGACCTGGAGAAGACATGAATTCACCTAGCCAATCTCAGATGACGTTTGATACTGCATTTCCACAAACTGACACACTGTTTCTCTTCCAAGAACAAACATTATTTCCTAATCTGGATTACTGAAAAACTATTAATGACTTAGCCTCCAGAATAGTTTTGATGTAAAAGGTAGTCTAGTAACTTACAGGATGACCTTTACAAATCTCTACAATGATTTTAATCAATACAGGATGCAAATTGCATACAAGAGAAAACACAGATCATCTCCTCCTACATCCTGCCTTTCTGAAATTCTGACTATACATAGAATAATTAACTGGTATCAAATATTTAACATTTGTGACACCAATATAACAAAGACCAATAAGAAACTTTAATTTGTAAAAAAAAAATGTTTGCATAACTATCGATTTAACTAAATAAATTTGATACAGCTTTAGCCAATATTTTTTCCTCTAGAAAGTAAACAGCACAATTTGCTAATTAATAAGAACAAAATGGAAACTGACTTACAAAACTGACTTGAAAATCCTTGTGCAAGTCTGTACTGGTGATGTCACATCTGAGTGGGTATTGTCTGTAGAAGGTTCAGAAATACCCGTTTTAATCAAAACCTTTATTAGATATAGTTGCATCTTCTGTTGTTTATTTTAATCAATTACAAATTCCCTAAGAATCACAGTTGCAGCTCCCTTTATAAATAATAAATTTGGTAAAATCTAAATAGCTGAAAGACAAGGGTCTGACCTATAATGGATATAGAAACCCACCTCAGAGTGAGGGGAATTCCATACTTTATGCTTCCATCACCCTTTAATAATGTTTGCATAACACTGATGTAACACTTACGCTTTCTAATTTGCTTAAATGAACTATCAATTATTTCCTTGGAATAATAAAATGCCAGTGATAAAGTACTAACAAGACAGAAATCTCAGTTTCTCCAAACTTGAAGTTATCTTCCATTTCTCCCCACTGCAAAACACAAACGACTAAATAATTACTTTTCTTATGTGAAGAAATCCTCACATCACTGGTCTAAATTCCAGAGACAGAGATTTAAATAAGATAGGGATAGTTGTTCACTTATGTGCAAGTTCTAAGTATCTAAAAAAACCCCTTTTCCTTCTCTCTGTTCTTCCTGTGCAGTATGGGAGTATGGCATTGCCAGAAGGACCATGCTGTACTATGGAAAGGGATTTGAGCTGTGTAGGTGCTTGAGTAACTCTTAAACATTGATATTCCTATTTAGAGCATTTATAGTATAATTATTTACATACTTAAGTTTCTTTTGATGCAATTAATCTACATTCTACTAAGTAAGTACAGAAATTATTACAGAGACAACCAAATAAAGAAAGACGCTTTCCCAATAAAGACTTAGAGGGAGAAAAATAAATTCAGATACAGAACTTTTGAAACCATCCTTTAAAATTTGTGTATGTGACATAAGAACTGAAACAAATGACAAGAAAATAAAGCTATGCTTTTATCTCAAATTCCAGAGAGAAAAAAAATAATCTCGTGCCAGAATGAGGTAGGAGGACATATGGGCAGTCTATCACCTGACTACCAAACAACAGTACTAACGCTGACACATGTTTGTTAATCCCGAGAGGTAAAACGTTGCTTTGTCTTCCATGGGTTGTGCTGCAGATGAGTGCCCGTTATGATGCTGATGCATTTTTCTGTGCTGACATTCCCTAGGGAATTTGAGTTCCCCATCAGGGAGAAACAACACAATTTTTTCATCTCTTCTAAGAGTCTTCCATATTTTTTGTTTACCGAATATGTACATAAGAATAGCAAGCATCAGTGGCACAGCAGAAACAGTTTTAACAAAAGATTTTCATCTGAATGTCTACAGTTTAATTCAGTTAAATTTTATACCAGAACTATTTAGTTTTCAGTGACATTTTGATTTTGTACCAACAGATCACAGTTTGATAGAGAATTACTGGAAGTTAGTGACAGGAATATTGGTTACAGACAGCAAGCCCTCTTCAGACAATATGAGATGCCTATGGGGAGGCAACATTTCCTAGAGATCAGGGCACTGTCTAATGTACTTTTTATGTCTGTATGGAGCAGAATACGGTGAGGTCAAAGGATCGATGATAAGAAAGCTACAGAAACACTCTTGTCCTCTAGAAGTAAATTCACCACAAGGTGGCAAGGTGGATATGTTTCAGGCAGGGTCTATCTGAACCTCCTCCTTTATTATCAGTATACCACCATTAGAGCTGATTAGGTATAAAAAGAAAACATCCTCTGGTCACTGTTTTCAAAACTTCTCTCTCCCTGGCACACTGGGCATCTGTTTAAAGGATCTGGTTATGTGAGTAGGAAGTGTGACGGCTGTATGTGTATCTGTTGTGGAATGTACAAGCACCAAAGCAATCAACATACTTCTTGTTCTTGTTGCCTCCGTAAAAGGATTGTCAAGTGCTGCCCAAATGCATTCTTCGTGCACGTTTACTCCATAAGTGGAAGAGCAGAAATAGTAACACCCCTGTCTTCATTTAAGGAGGAAAATTAACAGTTACTTACACAACACTTTCAGCTCTAAGTCTGTATTTGTGCTATCACAAGCAGAACATTTATTCTTAATCCAGCAATTCTCCACATACTTAAAGAGAGTGCCTTCACAGTGTCTTTAAACAATCCCATTTACTTACTATGTCAAAACAATATTAAGAAATCGCTTTATCACCACAAATCAGTACCTTCACATAGAAGAGTGTTAAGGACTGAAGGGCATTTGCTTAGTATAATGAGAAAACAAAAATGCACAGCAAATTAAGTATGTGGACAAAACTCAGTAACAGAGCTCTAAGTGTCCGAGATACTGAGTACAAAAGTGGCAAAATGGTAGCATCCATTAATCACGTCCATGTCCTCCATGTGTATTAACAGAGCTTCTAGGAGGGTTCCATGATCTTCCCAGGCACAGAGGTGAGGCTGACAGGTCTGCCCTTTATAAAAAAGGGCACAACGTTACCCTTCTTTGAGTCACCAGGGACATCTCCTGATTGCCACGACTTTTCAAATATTGTAGAGTGGCTTGGCAACCACACCTGCCAATTCCCTCAAGACTCTGGGATGCAACACATTAAGTTCCATAGATTTATAAATGTTCAGGTTCCACAGGTGATCCTGATCCTTACAAACTTGATCCTCCTCTACTGTGGGAGGAGGTTTACCCTCTGGTAACCATCTTGCTGCCCTGTGACCCAGGAGGGATGAGAAGAATGGTTATCGGTGAAGACTGATGCAAAAAAGTTAAGTACCTCACCCTTCTCCTCATCTGTTGCTATGAGGTCACCGTTCTCAACCATCAGTGGGGGTATGTTCTCTATGACCTTCCTCTTTTGATTGACGTACCTGTGGAGGCCCTTCTTAGTCTTTACTTCCCTTGTCAAGTTCAGCTCCAGCTGCACCTTGGGCTTCCTGACTTCATCCCTACACAACCAGGCACTGTCCCTTTATACATCCCAGGTTGCCCATCCCTGCTTGCCTGTGCAGTTCCTTCTTCATCTTTAGTTTAACCAGCAGGTCTTGACTCAGCCACACTAGCCTCTTCCCTTTCCTGCCTATACATGCCCAGAAGACTGAAGGATCACCAACACAAATTCAAACTTCAAAAAGAGACTCTAGAAAGGACCACAGAAACTACGTGAAGGTCTGACTCCTGCTTCTCATAAGTCACTGGAGTCTACAGTAAGTAAGATCCCAGAGTACGGCTACTGTGAAGGAAAAGCCTGCATCACTAACCTGATGGAGTTCTACAAGGGGGGCAAAGGGAATCCAGTAGGCATAATGTGTTTATCAAGGTTTTACCCAAATACAGGTAAAGAATTTAAGTTGCCACAGAATTGGAGGAAAGGTTCTTACACAGTCTGAAAGGTGACTAAGAAAGAGGAAACAAACATAAGGCTTAACAGTCATTTTTCAGAACAAGACAGTCATGAGGTCCCACAGGAATCCATGCTGGGATCATTTTTATATGACATCTTCATCAATGACTTGTACACTGGTGTGATCCATGAAATCTATCTTGCAGATGGTATTACACTGTAGTAGAAAGTGAAATGTCAGGACTATTGCATGGAAAACCAAAAAGATCTCACGAAATTGAGTGGGCAAAGGTGATATATCAACATTGGGTACATACATTACCTCACTAGAGGTAATCTTTTTATCTAGGTAAAAAAAAATCTGAACTATGCCTCACAACATTTACTTTAGAACCACAAATAATAGTTTAGTTGAGTCCTGGATTCACCAAAGACAGCTCTATGAAATCCTAAGTTCATGTACAGCAGCAGCGAAAAAAACCCTGACAAAATGTTGCAAATGTCAGAAAGGATATTAAGAACAAGAGGAGGGATGTCATTTTGCTGATACAGAGAACAATGTTGCACTAACATCTTTATTACCCTGTGGAATCTCTTCTCCACACCTCAGGAAGAATATAGTAGAATTATGCGAAAATACAGAGAAAGGCAACCAAAATCATCTAGGGAATGAAGCAATCACCTTTTCTAAGAAAGGAAGAAAATGGGGGCTCTTTCTTTTAGAGAGAAGGTTGATGTTTACAAAAACACGAAGGCACTATGGAAGTGCAAAACTGCAGTTCACCAAAATATCACAACTCAATAGTTAGGGTACACGGTGAAATAGGTCCATAAACGGATACTGGAAGGATCACAAAGAGATATGCCATCTAACCTTACTAATACAGCAGTTCTGGACACCGGGAAAGTGCAAGGAGACTGAAAGTCCAAGAAATGGCAAGCTTGCAAGCTCTCCTTAAACGGCACCTCCTCTGCACTGCTGCAGATGGAACAGTGGGCTAGATCACTGGTATGAATCAGTAGGCTTTTTCTGATGTTATGATTACTTTAAAAGTTTTCCTAGTTTGTAAGCCAACTGCCCTACAACAATAAAACCATAATTTCTTCTCCTCTCTGCTGTACACATGAAGGATAGATTATATTATTACTTCTCTTATTTAGCCTGACTAATTGCAAATCATTGAACCTATACTCATAGGTTATACTCCCTAAATAGCTAATTACCTTCATTGTTGGTCTCCATTTAAAGTCTTTATAATCTTGAACTGTAACATCCAGAAATGGATGCAGCTCTCCAGCTAAGACCTTAAGTGCTCAATGGAGCAGAAAGATGCATCTTACAGGCTTTATTACTGTTTACGCACGCCTTTTTGTCTTCTTCACAACACTGAGATATAAACATCCAGTTTGTGATCCATGGTACCTACTGGACTTTTTTCTGAAGAGCTGCTTAACTAGCCACCCATTTGACATACATTTCTTTGTAAATTAGACCATTATAGAGCAGATGTCAAACTTGCTCCTCCTGAACAGCGTCCAGCTCCTCATACACCACATCTCCACATTATTGATACCACCTTGAATTCTAAACTCATCCTCCAGCCTGCCCATGATCCTTTTCATTTTGTGGACACCTCAAAACATTAAAACCATTCTCTTTTCCATTACACACCTCACAAATGAAAGTATTGCCTAGACAGAATTTGGGAAAGAGCTTAACAAAATTCCACTCCATGTTTACTTCCATTTTGATACCAAACATTTAATAATTACTCAGCACAGTTTTCTAGCAGTTTTGCTCTTAGAAACAAACCTCATAGTTGTTTCATCTAATGTACCTCTCATTTTCTTTTGAAAACAGTATTCACAGACTATCAGAAGCCTGACTAAATCCTACATACAACATCCAAAGATTCTCTACTATACACAGACTGTTACCTTGTCAATAAAGGAAATTTGATTAGCTTGCTAAAATTTAACCTTACCAAATCCACCGTGACTCATCTCATTATTTTCTAGATGTTCATAGTCTACTTGTTCTGGTAATTTCCCTTAAGTTAAATTTATGTCAAGCATTTTGCCATATTAAAAATACAATTTGTTCAAACATTAAAAAACATTAAAAGCAATACAGATATTATATGAGTGTTATTTATTTTATCACAGTCTTATCTATAAATTTTATCACAGTCTTATCTATAAATTTTATCATCAACGATTTTCTATTTGTTTTCTAAGGTACTGAACCTTATATATAAGTAGAGCCAGTCATAAAACCTGTCACTGCAGAATACAAGAAGAATACAATCAGACACATTCATCTCCCAATTTTAGATGGATCTTCCAGTTTGACTTCAGTTTATATAAAAATAGGAATGAAAAAAAAATGGAAACCAACTTAGTCTCACAAAATTATGAAGGAAGAAAGAAAGAATCCAGCTTCATCTGACAAAAAGCAAAGGCTTTACTAAAGGTCTTATTCCTTTGTGTACAACAGGCCACATGACTGATCTTTAACATTAACACAACATAAAAAAAGTGTACCAGAATAATAGCATAATTAACTCAAAATGTCCACTGCAAATATAAAAGAAAAACACCTTCAAATATTCAACAAATAGCACCTTGCCACGACTATTGTTATCTGCTGCTGCCAATCAGTATTGTTATGGTTGTACAAAGACTCCAGTGCACCAGACTGTCGCTAATTATGTATATTCAAGTGATTAGCAAGCACTTGTTGCCTCGTTCACACCACCCTCCAAACAGCAGCCTTTGAGAGGAGAATAGACTGCAAATTTATTGAGAGAACACTGTTAATCCTTTGGGGAGAATGTAAATGTAAACAGGACTACTCTACATCAAGGTGCTTTGACAACAAAAATCATCTGCATAAACACATGCTCAACAACAAACAGGTGTTCTATTTCACAACTAGCGCCCATTTGATGCTTTCAAGTAAGCATTATGCACAAACTGTTAGAAGTACTTTGAAACCAGCTGCAATTACTATAATTAGCTGTTTTCCTACACTTTGGGGTTTTTTTATCCCCTGTACCTGTTCGGTATTGCAATCTGTGAACTCAAGAGAAGCTGAGGTTCTAGCCTCCTGTTTAACGGTTACTATCTTTACCGTTCAGTATATGCACTATGGTAAGTTCACACTTATCATTGAAGTACCTCTAGTTATAAGATGATGTGCATTAAATAACTTGAACAGTCCTACAGGTGTCAGGTCACTCACCTAACACGAATTGCGAACAGCAAAACAAGGACAACTGCCAAAAAAGCACTACAAAAATAGTAAACCTTCAATGCTCAGGATTTCCCTTTTTTAGAGAAATGACCCCAAAAACTAATAAGATTTATTTTTAATAAGAAGAACTTTACTTCCAATTTTATCAGACAATGGGTGGTGAAAAGTCTTGCTTGTAGACATCTAACCCTCCCAATATGCTCCAAGTATATGTTTCAAAAATTCTTTGGTCAGAACACGTGCTTCCTTCTGTTTTATGAACACAGAACATACAAAGCACTTCTACTTTACTTTTTATACTTATTAAAATGATGTATCCTTTTTCTATTCTTGCCTCTCACTCAGCCTTTTGTGGGATCTACATAGCTCTTCGTTTTCAGCTGTTCCAAGTACTCCACCAGCGCGATGCATTTCTACAGGTGAGTTCAATGTGAAAAATTATCAAGTCTAGTGGCCTTCTGTCCAAAGTCAAACCCTAATGTGCTAGCTTAACAAGCTTGGCAATGCTACCTATAGATAGCTGAAATTCAATTCTCCTACTTTATGACTGGTCAGGTTTTAACCACTGGACTGAATAATCCCATATTCAACACCTCCTGAGAGAAGAATTTTTACACAAATGAAATGTTTAACAGGAATAGACTGAGACTGTTCAGGCAGCAAGAGCACAGCTGCGAGGAAGGGCTAAAGATGGTACATATACAATGCTAGAAAAAAGATGGGCTACCAGTGACTCAAAGTTTTTTTCACCTAGGCTTAAACAGGAAGGGAAAATCTACGATAGAGCACCTTTCCAAGACTGGAAGATAGCCTATCATTTACAGGTTGACATCCTCTACTAATATCCAAACAAACCTCAGGTCCCTCCAATGCTTTTTTTTTTTTTTTAAGAGAAGAGTTTTATTTTTGTTGATGTCCATATTGGGTTATTTACAGGGCTCTGCAAATTTTTAACCATGTCCACTACTGTCTTC
The DNA here is from genome assembly GCA_033558105.1 of Coccyzus lansbergi. NCBI lineage: Eukaryota > Metazoa > Chordata > Aves > Cuculiformes > Coccyzidae > Coccyzus > Coccyzus lansbergi. Next base: position 129,556 of record JAUMJK010000415.1, on the reverse strand, counting down.
CCACCAGCTTCTGTTCAACTGGAAATTATACAAAAAGTTTCAGTTTTGTTGGGCCAGCCAAGCAGTTCCCCATAATGACATGGATATTTCTTTTCCTCTGCCATTTCTTTCTTGACAAACACAAAAAAACCCTGGCAAGTTATTAAAAAAATCTACAGTTTGTTTATTCAAATATGAAGAACCACCAGATTTAGAGCTACCTCAAGCTTTCATGTACACTAAAGCTGTAAGTCAGAGAACTTTTTCTTGTACTGGAGTCATCTTTGTGATTTGTATTTCTAGGTCTTACACAGTAACCCCTAATCAAATTTCACAATACAGTAGCACCCAGCCACTAATAAAATGCAAGCACTGCATCACATCAGCACTAGTATTAGTTTGACCTGCACAAAGGTAATTCAATGAGCTAGACTTTTCATTTTTGTTTAGCATATTTTTTATGTCAGTTTAATTCCCTGAATCAACACTGCTCACACAGACAAAACACTGCTACTGCATCAAAAGACAGAAATGCGTATCCAAAGGTCGCAGTTAGCAGCACTGTCTTCCCCCTTCTAGAGAGACAGACATCAGTTTAGCTAATCTAAGTATACCATAATCTCTCTGTCTCAGCACATGAACAGACATGTAATGTTTAAGGTAACTCTTCCAATTTTGCAGTAAAATAGATTTAAGGGTTAATAATTTGTTACAGAGTTTCTGATGGGAAGGATAACTTCTACTGTTGCCATATGAAAGGGTTGGAAGGGAGGAATAAACAGCTGTGAAATGCTTAAACAGTTCCAAGCAGATATACAAATATGGTTCAGTTATTTTATAGACAAATAAGTCAGCTATATGCTAAACAGAATATATGACTATAAGGGTGTTTACTACTCATTCATATCATCACCACACAAAGTTACAAGCAGACACATCCGCTTTTCTGTTCAAGATTCTGTGTGAGACTGAAAGGAAACTAATTATGAGAAATACTGTATTGAATTCCAGCAAAAGGAGGAGTTTAGAGCATTATATCCGATTTACACACACAAGCATACACTGTTTCTGTGTTTCAAGTAAAAACTACAAGAGGAAGAAAATGAAAAGTGCATAACAGAGGTCGCTATCAGCATTTGCAAAGAAATATACATTATTTAATAAAGTTATTAAAGCTTTACAGACTACTAGCATCCTGAAAAGTCTATGTGAATATTCACAACAACTTTACTACAGGGTACATGTTTAAATAGTCATATAAGATCAATACAAAAATATTCTAACGAAATTATGTGAAATTGAAAGTCTTAAATGAATCAGTCAAATAATAATAAAAACCCCAAAATATTAATCAGCCACATCTCCCAGAGAAGAAAGAAACAAACCTAATTTTGACATGAGACCATTTTGAGTTGTAGCATTATAGTTACCTCTGATTAATTTTGTTTCATTCACTTCTCTTAAACAGCCCTTTTCCATGAATGCTGTACCCAGATTTTCCACTTTTTACATGTGTTCTGTTGAAAGGTGACATCTTCCTTAAAACAGAGCTAGGCAGATGGAAAGGACAAATTTTTGTATCAAGCTGATGTTCTCAGCTAACCTTGGCAAGTCTTACATCAGACTACTGTTTTAAACCACATTCTTTCTCCAAAACACTATGTAGCAGTAACAAGTGTGTTACACCTGAGTAAGTCAGATCTGTCACATAAGTTTCTTCAGGAAAACTGAGAATCTTTAGGGTGGACCAGCTGCTCCCACCAAAAGCTCAGGTAAATAACCAGGGAAAGGTCTGAAGGGAATCATAAGTCTTTCCTTTCAGGACCCCAAGAAGTATTTGGTTAGAATCATAGAATCACCAGGTTGTAAGAGACCCACCAGATCATCAAGTCCAACCATTCCTATCAATCACTAAACCATGCCCCTTAGCCCCTCGCCCACCTGTGCCTTAAACACCTCGAGGGAAGGTGACTCAACTACCTCCCTGGGCAGCCTGTTCCAGTGGTCAATGACCCTTTCTGTGAATTTTTTTTTCCTAATGTCCAGCTTAGCTAGCATGCATCAGGAACAAAAAGCTAAATGATCAGCATGGGCCAAAGCATCACACCTACAAGTCTTGCATGTACTCCTCAAGGTATTTTTAAGTCTTCCTGTTACAGAGAACTAACTTACAATGCCAGAGAAATTATTGTATTTATTAATATGCTAAAGAAAGCATGAGTTATCTGTGTCAGATGTTGTCCAGTATTATCCAAATGAAGTTAACAGAGCCCATAGTTGTAGACTGTAAGCTTTGGTTATTAAACTTCAGCCAAAGGTTTTAAAGAGGTGAGAAATCGTGTAATTGTTAGTAAGGAAAGGAAAAATCTCATTTCAGACAGCCTCCCTTTTGTGACAAGGACTCCATAAAGGTTGTGTTCATAAATACCTACTGCAAAAGTGAAGCATTTGCGGCTGCTATGAGAGGAGATCCAAAGCAACAGAGGAGTTGCAGCTAACACACTGGGTGACAGAGCAGGCTAAGAGATGTAGCTAACAGGAGCAGTTAGATACTACCCCAGTTTCAGAAACAACAAGCAATGAACAAAGTTAGTAGGAGTAATTAAAAAAGCTGCCAGAAACAACCTGGTATGGATGGTGCAGTCTTCAAATGAAACCTATCAAAGCACTAAAACCTACACAACAGCAACCATCTAAAGCTGTAATCCTCGCACAGCCCTGGCAACTGCGACCAAGGAACTACCCTGCCCATGAGGTAGGACTACTCTACCAACAAATCAAATGAAATACAACTAGAAGAATACATCAATGCCAGGTTACTTTAGCAAAGCCTCATAGCTATTGGAGGTTTGGACCATGACTACTGCAAATATGTTTGAGGCATGATTACTGATACTGCTACTCTTCTCTTACCAATGGTTCAGACTTGCTGAAATCAGGAAAATACTGCTTCCAGAGCAGCTAGAAAGCAGAATTTACTGTACTGGTTTTCTAAGCAAGAAATTAAGTTGGTGACTCTTAAGTGTTTCTGTAATGACCTCTCAAACACCCAGTAGCAGGGTTTTGGCAGACGAGTGGCAACCCTTCTCAAAGACCATGCTTTTGGAATGAGTGTGTTCTCCCTACAAAAACATGTGCTGTAAGTTGTGTTCTTTGGCTGCCTTCACAGTCCATTCCTCCTTACTTTCTGAAAAAAAAAATAAACCAACAATAAACCCAAGATCATATGGTTACAGAAGACATAAATACTCTCCAAAATCCTTCTTCAGCAGACAGGGTGAAAGTACTCTGCCGGTTTGTTGTTTAACAAATAAGCAATGCCTAGTGGTTGGAACTGTATTTAAAGCAGCTGAGACAGCTGCACATGTACAAATACTTTAAATAAGTCCACTTTCAAAAGCAATTGGTTAAACAGACTAAAACACTATAAGTAATTTACAGCTAAGGCTGAAGTTTGGTACATTAAAATACCCATTGCAGAACTAGCACGTTGTGATGGATATCAGAGCCCCCCACACCGCTCTAACTGCAATACAGCAACTCCTTTGAAGTAGCCTTTGTGGTGCCTATTTTCACAACCCCAATACTATGTACAGCAGTGGCTCCTCTTACATCTTGTTCCCAGAGCCAAGTGGCTGTCAGAGCCTGGGATGATGTCACACTGGTACCACAGGAAAAGAACAGTACCAGGAAGCGTCAAACCCTTGCACTGTGCAAGGGGATCAGCACACAGGGGCAGGTTGTAAATCTGGCCAGGGACCAGCGAGGCTTTAGATCACGATTTCACCCGAGGAGGCAGCTGCAGCAATAAACACAACTTCTGTTCCACGGGATGTTTCAAATGTAAACATTAACTCTATAGCTGAATTCCCAGTTTACATTACACTAAGCACAAAGAAGAAATGCAAATAGCTGACCTCTGTTAAAGCTAATAAATCTCTAAGTGATGATTCCCAAATACTTTCAGATAATTCCCTTTCCCCTCTTACACAAAATACCTTTGGAGTGACATCACTACAGTTTTAAACAGCAAACTACATTTATGACCCTGAGAAGTTAAACAGAGGGAGGAAACAATGAATGAGATCATTGAGGGGGAGGGGGATAAAGGGGGGGAGAGGGTGGTGTTTCTTTTCACAAATTACTGCCACTTACTTTTCGGGTTTGTTTTTTGTCCTTTTTTTTTTAATTTTACTTTAAAAAAATTTGCATCCTAAAGCTTTTCTCAGTCTCTCCATTATGTAACATTTCTTTAGGAAACCGCCAGCTACCCTGACAACTGGGATGTTTTGCCAGAGTGGCTTTGTCTAAAGCCTAAAGCAGTACTTGGCTATGCGTGGAGGCCAGTGTCTGCCTGTGATCTGAATGTCAATTACGAGTGCTGCCCCTCTTGTCTGACAAGTCAGAGACTTAAAGGTCTATCTGAGGTCAGCAAACTGTCTGGGTTACTTTTGTGAGCTTAAGAGACCGAGAAACACAGCCAACAACATGGTCCTTTCCTTGAAGCTCACACTACGCAAAGCGTGTTTCCTGTATAATTGTCACTGCATTTTCTTCTAAGCAAAAATAAATATATTCTTCATGTTTTGCTTCTATTTGCTTCCAAGTCTTGCTTTCCTTCCCTGCATGCTAATGAAATTCAACCCCCTAGTGGACAGGTAGGGATGCAGACCGAACTACTTGTACTTCAAAATCAATTAAACAGACACATACAAAATCCAATTTACGATATTACCAAAAATTAACGATTAAATTCAGAATGTGCCCAGTTTGGCAAATGCACTCTAACTCTGGTGTACTGGCTCTAGACTATTTGATTATCCAGCTTTCCTTCAAATTCCCATTCAAACAAGCCCTACACTGTCTACTTAACACTTACAATTTTTATTTCAACTCATCAAAAATAGCAGCCGTCCAGACAAAAAAAAAGCACTCAAACACGCTGTTTGTCCAGATTTATTATAAACACCTTGATATTCTCTGACACTAACAGCAGATCTCTTATAAAGATCTGCAATGGTTATATAAACCATGGACATAAATAGTTATGAGGAAGCAATAACTTCCTCTCCAGTCTTCCACATCATTTCTGCTTTTGAAGGCAAAGACAATTAACCGCTAGCTACACAAAATGATAACTAATTTTCCTTCTCACTACTGCTTTTTATGTAAAGTGAAATTTTACCTTGTTTTATAGGCTCTACAATGCATGCCAACTTTTTTGTAAATATTTAGGTAAAACTATGAGCTGAGACAATTTTCTAATCTAAGGAACTGTATCATTTACATTCCCAGTTTTACCATCTTTTCACTGTAATAGGTGATTTAAGCTTCAGTTCTTTTCATGGGAAATTGCAGTTTAAACACTGAATTCTCATGAGCATCTTTCACTAACCACAAAAGGAAAGAACACGTTGCTCTCCAGGATTATGAAGACTGACAAAAACTAAGTCACATGAGATACTATTCTTCTCTTTTCGTGAATGTTTAGTGACAAACAGCACTACTGGGTATTTACCATACAGAATTCCAAGAGATGAGATGCAGAAAAACTGTAATGGATCTACTGCTTTTTTAGACAGGATTTCAATTTTAGACATTACAGATCAAAAATTATTGAAGAAGTGCAAAGTTGCTCATTAACACGTCAGATAAAAGCATGAACTAAAAAGACATTTAAGAAAACAGCTTTGCTGAAACCAAGGCTAAATAGTCCACTGAGAAAGGCTGCTAATATATTTCTGAACTTGCAAACTATTCTTTGTATAGTTAGAATAAAGAAAAGAAAATTATCAATGATATATTTTTGGCATATGATCTTGAAGATGAGCCTGTTTATTTATTTTACCTACAGTAATTCATTCATTTTGAATGTTACTGTGAGCAAGAGGGAGAACTGATACAGAGCAACAGTTATATAATTGATAAAACAAAATTCTCTGTAATATTTCTAAATACAGAGATGTATATTTAAAGCCTCATTGAAAAATAGTGAAATAAGAACTAGGTTACAGAACTGTATCTTTTAAGGAAAGAATTTAATAAAGCATACTCTGTATTTTTTTAATACATCACCTTCATTACAATACCTTAACTTTCCTGATATCTCAACGTGTTCATCCTAATTCCTTGGCCAGAAAGGCATTTCATAGACACATCCCTTTAGCTTTGATACGACATATCTCCAACTTCTCTCTACTCTTCCAGGTTCACAGGACATTGAGGCCTTATGGAAATGCTCCCTCCTAATGAAGTACTGAGCAAAATGCTTCTTAAGTCAGTGTTGTACAAGAAACCTCAGATGTCACAGAACGGCAATTGAAATTGCATAATCATTAACATCAATAGTGGCTTAGGGCCAAAACATCAAATTTCCATTACGTAAAACTGAGGCCTTTTGTACTCAAAGTAAGTACCATGTTTTCCAGAGTGACCAAGAAGGCCTTGTGCAATCATGAAAAAACAACCCTCTATTTGATGACTTTCACAACCTTATAAAGAGCAAGGAATAATTTACTTTAAAAAAATAATAATAATCAATAAACCCTGCACCAATTTGTGACCCTAAGCATTCAATGTCTTCAGCCATACTTTCAGTATTGCTGAAAGGCACATGACTGACAGCCCTTCCATAGCAACATGTACCTCCAGGCTCACAGTCAACTGATGAATCACTGACTGATGGCACTTGAAGACAAGGTCCCAGAAGAAGAAATTCAAAGTTTCCTCCACAGTTTGAGGTGATCATTTTCCCAGTGCTCTGGTCTTGGGGAAAATTCACCATCTTTTTCAGAGAAGTGAATTCTTAAAGTTTTGCAGCTTCTGTGGCAGACCAGGTCTGCACTATTAATTTATCTGATCAGCCACTTGACTGCTCGCTGGCATCAGGAATAGCCATGTATTAAATGAAACCTATTAAGAAAAATACTACCATAAAATTAACACTCATTTTGACTTCCTTCTTTTGTCTTTTCTCCCAGTATTAATGTAGCACCACAGTTTTCATAGGGGAAACAATTTTACATATTGACATCACAACACTCTTAATACATGGCCACAACCTCCACATCCACTAACAGACAAAATCATTGTGCTCAGCACTATGCAGCAGCAGCTAGAACATGAAGTTATTTCTAAAGGATGCTGACCAGTAAAATATCAGTTGATGTCTGAAATAGAGAGAGGCCATGCAGGTTTGACAGTGTTTCACAGTTACAGTATATTTTACTTTAAAAAAAACAACCTACCAAACAAACAAACAAGACTTCCTCATACTTTGGGATCTCAATTGTGATAAATATTCATATATTGAGCCTATCAGAGTAGCAGTTTGCTATGTGGAACAAATTATATAAGTCACCTTATCTAGACAACTTCATCTGGACCCAGTCTTTTAGGAAGTAAGAAACAAAAGACATATCACAAAACTCCTTTTTAATTAATTTAATTCAATGTATGATTTTGGGTTCACAACTGAATCACGTTCCCTATCTTCTGCTAAAAACTTCAGATATGAAAAGGAAAACAAAAAATAAAAGTACCAAGACAATAAACATTGTCCAAAGATATGTTTCAGTATCCTGGACTATTGCAAAGTTTTGAGATCAGGTGAGAATGTCTGATAGGTCTTGACAAGCAAATCCTCCATAACTGTCCATTATTGATCTTCACTGCTCCTTTTTGATAACTTCTGAACTTCTTACAGCAGCCCATAGGTGTGCACTTACCGCGTCCTCCTGAGACAACTGTAACTTCAAAAAAGGTTTTAATTATTATAGATTTACAAATTTGATCACATTTTTGAGGATTTTTACTCAAGTGGCTGTGCCAGAAAATCATGGCTTTAAACTTCTTTAAGTTTCTGTGTTAATAGAGGAAATCAGATCCAGTGCTTTATCAAGTCTCTTTCTCCTAAAAGATGACTGAGTTAAGCAATGTAAAAGGCAATAGCTCTCATTTGAAGCAAATGCTCTTTGGTATCTTGACTATCCTTTCAAACCTCTGGCTTTTGTGAAAGGATGGTCTGTCTCTGCACTTATTTACGCATCTTCATAATTCAATAAGTGCTACCTAGGCAGATTTTCTTGAGCAATTCTGATTTCCTCTGCACTCTTCCAATCATAGTATGGCTTAAAGGAATTCTAATTTGAGTTGCAAGCGAGACACAGAAAAAACCCACAAAAATGTTGACATCTGAATTGCACAAATTAGTACAAAGTATTCTCAAGAACAGACAACAGTGGGCAGTATGGGAATGTATGTATGGGAAAAATGGTCAAAGTAGCCTCTGTAAAAAGAAACTATATCTCAGAAATCTGAGCGTTATTTTTAAAAAATCAATAAGTATTTATATTAGAACACCCAACTGATACACACTGTGTAGGTTTCCAAAAAACATAGAGCAATATCATTAACCTGAAAACCTTAAACTCCCAAAGGACAAAAGGGATGATCCTCACAATAATAATAAATAAAATCAACCAGGGAAAGGAAACAGGCATCAAAAAGGCAGAGTAAATGGTCAGTTTTCACAAGGAAAAGCCAGGTCATCAGTGAAGACCTGCAGCGACCTGCCCTTCGGTCCAATATAGTCATAGACAACCAGTAAAAGAAGGTAAGAGGAGGTGAACCAAAGCTGGTGACTATACACAGTTTTTCAGGCTAGCAGAGAGTAACAGTGAAGAACTGCTGAAGAACCTAACATCTTTCCCTGTTCTTTACACTCTCCCCCCTAACATTAGTTACTATCAGAGACAGGATGCCTGTTAACCAGTGGTGCTTTTCTTCTTTGTTAGTTCCAAGGAGAACAAGCCACTTCTGTAGATATAACCAAAATGACTCAATAGTAAGCTTTCTGACTGAGTTCATTCATGCATGCATTCCAGGACTTCCACTCTCACAAGATCTAGCTTGGAGACAGATGTTGCTAAATGGTTTGTGTATGCATCTAAGTGGTTTCTCTTGAATTACATTTCTAGACAGGAATCTTCTATTCAGTATAAAAATGTTTCAGATTATTTCTCAAATTCTAATCTCTACCTACACAAATATCTCTAAACCCTTGGACAAAAAGGCCAAGTCTCAAAAATTAGAATTAGAATGTTTTAACTTTTGGACACAGGTGCTGGAACTATAAGAAATGTTTATTTCAAGGATATGTAGCAGATGAGAAGTCTTTTTCCTGTGTGAATACTAGCTCTCACATATTGTTTTGGCACCTATTGTTTATAGCATCTAAGCTATATTTGCTTCAAAATGCAATTTCCAAACTAAATCATGGACCCAACTTCCACATTTTTTATATCAAATGGGTAGTTACAAAGAGACTGAAAAAATTCTGGCATATAGGGAAAAGTATAATATACTGATTACATGGACTTCAGTATCTGACCAATATATGAATATACTTGCACAAAAAACACATATTGGGTGGAGGTAGAAAACCGCTGGTACTTCTAGCATAAAATCCTTCCCCTACAGTTTCATTTTATTGGTGAGTAATTTTCTAGCCATAAAGTTTCAGTATAAATACAGCTATCTTCATAAACAACTAGGAACACAGTTAAAATTAGTAATATAATCCCATGACTAGATTTTTAGATCTTGTTCCATTTTCACCATTCTCAACTCCATCTTCCTAAGAAGGGGCATCATTATTTGAGAAACTCCCTGATAATCCAGGGCTGACCTCAGGAAAGCAGGACGTACATAATCATGACTTTGAAGGAAGGAGTACAGGATCATGATACTAACAGAAAGGCAATAGAATTGAGCATTTAAATAGATGTTAGTAAATTCAGTTTATGAATGTGAAAGAGATTATTTAGTCACATTTTACATCTAAATAAGTCTTTGTAGTGGATGAGTGAGAGCAGTGGCACAAAACCAAAAAATATTTCAGTAAAATTAAAAATCACAAGAAGCAGGTTAGGGAGTTCAGGCAACAAAAAACACTTTTGAACAGAAATATAGTTCCACTGGGAGCAAAGTGCTTAAACAACCCACTAAATAATACTCCTTGCTAAGCACATTGAGAAGCATACACAAGCATTTCAAGCCTCTTTCCAAACCAATTAATCTGATTTTTTTTTTTTAACTTTACACTCTTATAGCCTTCTTATGTTAAAACAAAGAGTTAAGAAAAGGAAGCAACAACTCTACCACCACATACATAGAGAGTCTTGCCAGTTCATCAAACTCCAAGAGTATAAACTCTTTTCATACATTTGTGTAAAGAAAAATCTGAAGTGACATCTACTGTAAATGACCATTCTCTGGTCATCTGGACTGCAGACTCCAAAGATGTTAAACAAGATGCTAGCCACACCCCTCCTTTGTGTGCTGATTACCTACATTGGCTGTCACACCTTACGTAAGTTATTCTGACAGACAAACAAGTCTGAATTTCTTGGGGAACTAAGAAGTAACCACTACCCAATTTTTCTTACACAATTAACACAAAAAATAATTTTTCAAAACTACACCTAGTAAAAAATTAAGGATCTGCTTTATCAAAATTCAGGCAATTTCATTTGAAATATAGATTTCATTTATACATTATATACACAAAAATATATAATTACACATATGTATATACTTTGTGTATCCACTTAAACACATTTACATTTTAAAATCTCTTTGAGGTCTGTATTGCTTTACTCGTTATATTTTTTGTCAAATAAATTGACTATTCATATTTAGTTTATATACACTTAAATCAGAAGTCTTGTATATGCATTTTGAAAACCTTTTTTTTTTCCCCTTGTAATACAATTAGATTTCTTTAAATTATCTTGGGCTTTATAGAGAAGAATATGTCAAGATTACTCTACCTCTTTACCTTACCCCTTCACAGTGTAACAACCATCAGTTTCTGGAAGAAAATCCGAGAGTGCTAAAGGGCAGCGTCACCATATTCAAAGCACGAAAAAGCAGACAGAAGCGCGGCTGTCACCACCTACTTGAACAAGAGTAACCTCAGCTGCCTGAGCAATTTCCCATGTTACCTGCAGGTGGTCTTTGGACTGATGTAGCTGAAGTCCAATATAAGTCAAATCAAGTTATTTTCTTAGGGAATTAGTGGAAGCTGCATTGTCAGGCTATTGTATAAAAACATTATAGTAAACTTTCTGTCAAAAAGCTCTAGTAACTAGGTTTTGAAATTTGACTTGGAGCTTGCAGTTTGCCAGGGGATTCCATGCCAGAGATGTCTGTAGGAAGAGCCACCCAAATATGATGAATATTAAATACGTATATCTCACTTCACACTTGTTAAGATAAGAATTGTTGAGTTTGGCAGCCCAACTCTCCAAAGGCTTGTTATGCAGACCATTTTCTCTTTCTTGATGCAGGGACTGACCAGGTCAGTCCCTGCAATTACTCCTTCTGACAATCAATCTTCTGCAACAGTGCCAGACAATTGAATGAGAGTAGAGAGGTTCTTTCTCACACTCCAAGTACAACCTTTAATGACGTCTAGGTAGCATAGAGATTAAGGAAGCAGTGTATATGGAGTAATTTGGGTTGGGACGACTGCATTGCAGAAATCTGAACAGGGCAATGAGCAGCAGAAAAAGCATAAGATGGCCAGACTGGGCAAGAGGATGGCTTAGACAGTTTAGGAGTTCAGAGAAATTCAGAATAGTCATAGAAATGGGCTGGGACTCATGATTGTCTGAGAAGACAAAAAGAAAGAAGGCAGCCAGATCTGGAAGGTGCAAGTGCAAATGAACACAGTGAGGCAACCAGAAGAGGAGAATTTGAATGTAGAACAAAAGGGAATGTGAGATTAAGTAGAAGGGGCAAGAAAAGTGAGTGGTAAGGTCAAAGTAAATTTCCCAAAAAATTTAGGTGTCTGGAGTTCTTACATTCTCCTGACAGCATACAGCTGTGAAAACCACTGTTTCATTCTCCTCTAGCAGCTAGTTCTCATTACCGACAAGAGCTTATTACACCTACCAATTACACAGCTCAGATGCAAATGTTTGTTTGAACCCAACAGGTGATGTAACTCCACATGATATAATTACCTTTGAGTTGGCTTTTAAATAGGAAATGACATCCAAACCAAACTCCTTTAAAAGACTAACCAGTTAGTAACTAAGTGAAGTATTCAAAAAGTTTGAAAAATGCCAGAACTAAAGCTGACTATGCAGGCTTAATTTCAGGTGCACACACATTAGCGTGGGAACTCTGCTCCTGTCACTGAACAAGAAGCTACTCACTATTTCCTTTATTCTTTATGTAGGAGTTGGACTCAACTCCATTTCATATCGTCTGTTTAAATTCTCCATCAGATACACTGGATTTAAGAAACATTAGACACAGTTACTTACTAGATAGGACTACCTTGCATGCATATTAAATATAGTCTTTATTTTATGTGTATAAATTTGACAGTGAATTTTCCATGTTATATTATTATTTCCCTACATTTAACTCATGTTTTTACTTCAAAGAGTAACTGTTGGCACATGATATTTTTGCTTGCACTTCTGTATCTGGAGATCTCCACAGATAAAAACCACACAGACACCCCAAAAAAGCAATAAAAACAAAAGCCCCTCAAACTCAGTGGCAACTGCAATAAAAGTGTTCATTCACAATACCAAATAATTCAGAACTGTAAAACAATGAAAACTGCTCCGGCTTATGCATCATCTGAAATATAATAGTGTGCCTTTCACAGCGTTGAGCTGCTCAGGTAAAACTGAATAGAAAACGGGCAACTTCTCTTGTTTATTTTTTGCAATTGAATGCTTTTTAACAGGTAGCAAAGAGCCGCAACATAAAAATTCCTATAAATATTTTTAAAATGCAGTGCAAAACTTGCCAACAGTTATCACGTTCCACCTCCAGCCCCAAGAAAAAACTTAAACCACAGAAAAATGATAGACACAGATCTGTTCCTCAATGAGAAATGTCATATGCCAAATGTGATATTTTAACATTTGAATGTTTGGAATTATTTCAATACTGAAAGCCATAAGACTGTTTTAAAGAGAAAACAAACAAATTATTTAAAAAAAATCACGCTTTCTTGCTTTTTGCTATTCTGAATTATTTTAAAAAAGAAGTTACAGGGGTCATATCAGGCAAATGAAGTTCATGCTGCAATCTAACACCTCTAACAAAGCAATCAGAACAGAACAGGAATTTATTCTGAATTATGCTAGTCTCCCATATGAAACTAAGAAAATCTTTCTTTCACATATCTTTTCACAAACTACTGCTCAGTCTGTACAGTTCTAGAACATAACTGGTCTGATGTACAATCTTAATACACTGTATCTTAAACATATGCAGATAACAAATTTGTTTCTCATAACAAATAACTTTGTGTACCTCTATTTTTCAGTAGGTTCCTATCTTAGGAACACTAAATGACACTACACCGAACATTCAAATACTTTGTCAAAATTGTTTTTACAATGTTCCAACTCAGAAGAGAAGCTGCAGGAAAAGCACACCACAGTGGGATGGGGGGTGCGGTGGTGCCTAATTTTAAAGGCAATTCATCAGTGGTTTGCTCCCTCCTATGATTTATACCGCTATTGGGAAGAGAAACTCAGTATTTCATCATAGTCTGTACTTTGCACTGTTTATATATTATGCTTTTATTACCACGTCTTCAAAAAAAATTGGTTTATCATTTGATCAAGATACCATAGTATTTTGCAGTAAAATGGTATCTGGTGAAGAAAGAAATGTATTAGAATGATCTCTTTTATCTGGCTGATGCATAATCAATGTTCCTCCCTCTACAGATGGCTATGAAAGCATCCAAAAATGCTTAGATGTGAGAGTTCATCATGTGCCACAAGATGTGCTTTTTTTTCTTATTATTTTAATTAGATTTCTAAAATATAGTCTCCTCCTTGATCACTAGTCCCTTCAGGGCTTCAGTAATTTTTAGCAATAACTAACTGAATATGCGAATAGCTGGAGTCCTGACCTTATCACATCTGGCACCACAATTTATGCTCAGTAAGTATATTATTGATGATTTCAGATGCAAATACCCCAGAATTAAAAACAACTACTTGCAGGCAAAGAGGCTAAAATATACAAACATACTAAGTAGAAAAATGTCTCGTGTATACATCAGCTTTTCAGAATTGAACACAACTGCTTTAAGTCTTCTTCCTCACCCACATCCCTCTACCTATACTGCCAACAGGTATTCAATCACTTTTTGCTACTCAAAGAGTAAACCCTTCACAAAGTTAATTTTATTTAGACAAAATAACTAGAAATATTTCTAATTAAGAAAGAGCAGAATCATCAAGTGTTAAACCAAATAAGATTTCTAGATTTAAAACTGCTTCCACTTATTTCCATCTGTGACCATGCCCTTAATGCTTCAGGGATATGTAGAAATAAATATTTAAGTAAATAAATAGTCTGATCAGGTGAATGGTTTTGGGGTGAGGCAGACTGTGAGAAACTCAACTCCATCTGAAATTTACTATACCCATTGAAAATATTTTCATGGGTAAATCTTAATACATGTCATTAAGTGCCAGGCATAACCAAGGAAATCCAACACGATACACAATTTCATTGGTAGAAATCGTGATAATCATGATTTGGTTCTCTTCTCTAGCCAAAGAGCCTGTCAGAAAATACCATTTGAGCATCTTACCCCCTTCAAAAAAAAAAAAAAAAGATCCCTTTTTACAAAAAATACCTAAAAGAAAAAAGAAATGCAATCTAAAGTACGAAACAAAGCCCAAACAATATCGTACATGAGGCCAGACATTTTGGCTGTGTGAAAAATGGCACTCCCAGTCTTATCTATCTTGGGTGACTTCCTCTCCACTAATACCACAGCTAACAGGGCACAATTCTCCATTTGGGCTTTCCAAGCCAAATCAGATTTTCTCTATTACTTTAAGTATCAGCATGGATTTTTTCACTCTCCTGTGAAAAAAAAAAGATAGCCACATTCAAGTAATTACAAGAAGCATGGTAACAATTATATTTAAAACTTACTTAAAACCCCTTGCGCATTTCATAGCCACAGTTTTAGGCTGCATGACAAGGCTTCTAAAGTGAAACTGCAGCTACTATGAATTCAGATTCTGTAATAACCCAGCACCATCTCCAGCAATGTAAAACTGATGAGCAAGAGTTCCTTTAGAACCAAATTAATGAACTGTCATTTTTATAGCACTAAAACTCCCACATCTTTCATTTCATTTGATACTGAAATAGAGGGAAAAGCATGACTTGCAAAAGAATTCTTATTCAACTGAGAATACAATTCCCACACATATTTAACCCCATCAACATGCATCCCTTACTTTCTCCAAACCCTCCATGCCAAAACCCACATTTCTCCTTCCATTTTGTTCCTCATTTTCACCTGAAGCATTTTTATTTCCTTCTTCATTTGGTATCAATACACTTTGCACCTGGTTGTTCTTTCCACTTACTGACACCAAAATAATAAAGTTTGAAATTTGCTGTAAATTACAATTATAGATAAATGAAATTGAAAACTAGCTAAAAGCTTCTTATTACTTTCATTACAAAAGAAAATATTTATTTATTCTAATACAATCTCTACATACAGCATCATAAGGCATGGTCGACTGCCTCTCATGAAACTTGATACAGTTTATTTTGGTTTTGCAGACTAAATGCAAAAATGTTCCAAAAATATCTCTATCCTCCTTTTTATGACATAATAAATGGCAATAACTTATTAAAGTAAGTTTCAATATATTACATGTAGGGGGAGCAACATACATTTTCCAGCAATCTTTCAAAAATGTTTTTGCTCCTACTTTCTAGGATGTGCACCTCGGCACATTCGGCTGTAGGTTTCACACTTTACAAAATACAAGTCAGAGTGCACATAATCACAATTAATGATACCAAAATCAGAAGGCAATGACAAAGAGGGCTGACTTATCTGCCTCCATCTCAGTAAATTTCACACAGGCACTGTAGTAGTAACAATTTTTTTAGTTTCTTACAAACGCATAAATAATCCTATTTAATGCATAAGGGATAATAAGAGAAGTTTAAATTGTAGTAACAAAGAACCACTAATAGAAGTGAAAAACTGGAAAGTCTATATTTAACTTGGTGCTCAGTCATTAGAAAGGTGCCCCATAACGACCATATGTTACTCAAATATGTTATCACACCTACAATTTCATCATATGTCTCCCAAGAAATTAATTAGCTCTAACTTTTTCAACTTTGACAAAAATGTCTGCAGTAAGTCAGATTACTAGTTGTTGCAAATGCTTCAAAATTCAAAGCTTGCCTCAGCTTTTATTTAACCTTTTAATTACAATCATGGGATAACATTTGGAAGGCAGATGTTCCCTTTTTTGCATATATAGTTAATAATAAAAAGCACGTTTATTTAAAATTAATATTACTTTTTCATCTACAAAAATATTACAAAGCCACCAATCCATACAGCAAAGAATGGATACATCAGCAATATTAAAATAAAAGTTACCTTAACTAGACATGGAGTAACCTGAAAATAATGAATTCCAATAAAAATCATATGGTGTGATTAATTTACATAAAAGACTGGGATTAGATTAGGACTCTCAGCTGATCCAAATACACTGAAGCAATACAGAAGAGCTCAACTCAGCTGCCACCTCAGTTCACAAAAAACAGTGACAATTATGTTCAAGATTAACATAGGCATAATGAGAACTGATTCATTCCATGTTTTGGAACCAATTAAAACATAAAGGGGAAAGTCTCAAGGACACAGCACCAAAAAGCAATGATATACAACCTAATCTAGCAATACACACTAAACTATCACACCACCAGTGGAGTTCAAGCCTATCTCACACTAAACCATAACAAATAGTCCTGGTAGATGTCATCATAACTTCATTTTGTTGTGATAGTTCCAGAAGATCTGCAAGAGGTGTTCAAACTCTTAAGTCTAAAAACTATCCAATAAATCACTACCTATGTAAGAAACACTAACAGAAGATTATTTTAATACAGGCATACAGACAAATTCTACTACAAAACACACAGAAGTTTTGGTCTTCATATCAACAAAATTTAATATAAACCAAACACATTTTACAATCAATTCTTCCTCGATTCTTAAAAAAGTATTAGGCACACCAGTATCAAGCTCTTTGAAGAAAATTAGTACTTTACTGTAAAATCATGAAGAGGTTAGATCATTGTTGAAAGCTTACATTAAAAGTTTCTTAGAGGACTGACTCTAAGAAGTTATAAACCTTGCACAGACTTAGTAACTAAAGGTTCTGTGAACCATAAAGACTTTTAATAAGAAAGGGTGAAACAATGTTTTGACTAGTTTTTTCTTAAGGTAATATGATGTAATCATAAAAAGCAAACCAAGTAATTCAATACTCGATTATTTTCTCTACCAAGCTCAGAGGAAGGTTCCTGTCACTTCATCCACTGTCAAAACTACCTTTTATTATAAGAATGTAAATTTAACTATGTACATACATCCATGAGCACACATATGGAAACACTAAAGTGGAATAAATCATAGAATAGTCTGAAGATAGCTATGTTATTCCTGTGATCATCTACAAGCACTATAAACCTAAGCTATCAAAGGTTAGCCAAAACTCAGTAGGGAGAGGGAGGGAAAAAAAAATCAGATTTGACAAACCCTCACTCATGTGCAGTGATAGCATAGCTGAATTAAAAATGAGTAAGAATGAAAGAAAGAAAGAACAAAAAAGGTGTTTCCTAAAAGGAAAAATAATTTTAAAGTTCACTTGGGTCTACATATTTTCAAATACTTTATTCTAGAAGTTACAGCTATTTGAAAGCATTCATTCAACTACCTTTGCATACATTTATGCTTATACATTTTAACTTTCCATGAGATTTTCTGTATTCTGGAATTGCTATAAACGTAAATTATGGATGTGGATGCTGAACTTGAATTCTGTCTTCCTCTATTTTTTCTCTAGAAATGTCTATGCTCATATTTAAAGAATGAGGTGTCACTATGCAGTATTCCTAATTAAATCTGGTACTGTATAGTTGTGTATACAAAGTGTAATGGGCTGATTGTAGTAAAACATGATCACCTCTAGATATAATTTCTATAGTATCAAACATACATTGACAATATGAGAGTACAAAATTTACTTCAAATAAACATTCAAAATATTTACAACATAAAAAGAAAAATTCATGTGTGAAAATTCATGAGTACGGCCATAGTACAAATAAAATATTAAAAAATGCACTAAAAATGAAAAGAAAAAGAAATACTGCCCAGACAAGATGTCTAAAACCAGCAAACCACTACTATTGCCCACCCTATATCCCACTCAGTCCTATGTTATAATTCAAAACAGCTTTTCTAAATGTCATCTGCATTGAAATGAATTTAAAATGCAAGTTTTGTCTTTGTCTAGAAGAAATCTAGAAAATACTAAGTTCAGCTGTGGAGTCTTAGGAAAACTACAATTCAGCCAGCACATGCTCCAATTTTCATTTTGAGATAGCTTCTGCAGTAGAATTACATGTCTCATAAGGCAGCGCAATTCATGAGCAAAAGAGGCAAACGAGGTGAATTACAGAAAACACTTTTGCCAGAAAGCCCAGCCAACAAGAAACATCAAGGAAATAACAACTATTTCTTTCCCTTTAAAAAACTGCAGCTGACATCATCTAAGTATGACAAAAAAAACAGGTATCTCTGATACAGTCCCATAAAATTTGTGAAAGTGGACACCTATGTCAACGGGAGAGAGATGTGCAACTGTCTGTCCAGGAGAAAAATCCCTAGCAGAAGATGACACATTATCGGACAGCAGGAAACTCTACAGAAAAGAGGTCAGATGTAGGCACAAATGCAGGAGGAGGCTTTAAATCTGCAACAGTTGACAGCAGGGCACAAGTCTGCAGAGAGCTGAGCCTCATCGACTGCAGCCTCCAGAGGTTCTACAGATCACCTCAACCCAGTGGCTGAAGATACTTAGAGCTCATCATTTGGAAAATTGTCCTCAACACCAAAAGCCAAACAGGACCATCTGCCGGCAGAACTTCAGCATAAGTAGACCACTGATTTTTGAAAGTTTCCATCCTATGTGCTATATTTAGGAAAAAAATTCTTTCCAACCTGAAAATGAAGACAGGGATAGAAACCATGCACCTAGGCATCTTTCTAACTTACACAGGCATGTTTCATGTCCTTAAAGTGCTCTGAAGGTAACACAGAAATACCTGTGTTACATATAAAAAAAAATAAGAAAAATATATCCTTTCAAGAAACTTACATTTTAAACCAAAACTTTGTGTGCTAGGAATACCTATATACTTCTAAAAAGCAAATTTTCATGTTTACCATCATTATCTAGATTCCTTTTTTTGAGGTAAGCCACACAAAGAGGTGCAACAAACCCCAAAGAAAACCTATTGTAATTCAGACTGCTATATATGTACGAATATGCAGACTGAAGCTGAAATGCAAGCCATGTGTTTTACATAGTAGCACACAATTGTATTTGGTATTCTAAAGCAACAATTCCTCTAGGCCTGCATCAGTGATCTTATGACAACCATTAGTAGATATTGTAAAGCTTTTTTAGTGGCCAAAGACCTTTTTCATATCAGTAATTTAAATTAACCATTTTCATATTTCTAAGGAATACATGTTATTTCTATTAAGGCATAGAATATTACATGTAACCCCTCCGAAGTCTTCATATGTTCTATCATTTTGTTTTACAAATTACAATGAATTCACCTTTCTTGCCTTCCAACAAGACCCATGTGCCTGTGTGGATGTGTCTGAAATGAAGATGCTAGTTCATAAAAATCATTTTCAAGAAACATTTCTCACCTCAGTCTGAAAACAAAGACCCTTGAGCACAAAGATCAGTAGCCTCTTTCAATCCATGCCTCTTTCAGTCTTAATCCACAAAACCCAAGAAAACTCCAAGAATCCCACAAGATGACGTGCCTTTATCAGCATAGAAAAGGATGCCTATGGAGGGAGGAAACAAACTCAGGAATACTTATCCTGCTCAGCAGGTACTGAGCACCTTACACACTGATCCATGCAGCTATTTCCCTGTTTCCACAGAGAAGCCCACTATTCTTCCAGTGTCTCTGAATGCAACACTGTGACTCCTAACAAATACTGAGCACAGGGAAGAGGGGATTCCGCTCTGCTTGAAGGTCACATGAATATGGGTATTATCAAAAGCTTTGCTAAAGACAAACCAGAGTTCTCCCAAGTATTGGGTCAAAATGACATATTTCATCAAAAAGTTTCTGAAACTGCCCCAGTTAAACTCTCCAGATGTAATTTCTTTTGTAGCAATCAGACTTTACTTGTTATTTCATATCCTAATCAAAACAACACAGACAAAAATAATTTGCTTACTGACGACACTTTTTCTTAAAAACTGTCTTTTTAACGCTCTTCCTCTCCCACTTTCGTTGCATTGAAATAGCGACTGACATCAGAAAGCAGCTGTGCCACACGCACCCTGCAACAGCACCACAACTGCACGAGAGCCTTCCAGCCTCCCTTTGAAAAGCTGAAACTTAATTAGGATGCTTAAGATAGCATTATGGATATTGCAAATGATAAATAACTAACCCAAACATATAAGCTATCACAAATGCAATGGATAATTTTTTAATCTTTTCCATCTAAAAATATCCTGGTGTTCCTACATATTGCAGAGAAACAATTGATGCCACTTGGAAAAAAATGCTTGCTTTTCTGGTTTTGCACCTGCACTCTTCTGCTGTCAAAGTATGTTTCACATCAAGATTCTTATCACCAGCTCTGAGGATGTGTTGAATTAGAGTAACAGTATTTCTGGAAAAAGACCACCAATATACTGTGAGATTCCTTTGCAGATATAAGTAAGTAATGAAACATCATCTTCACGTTTTTAAGAGTATATTATGGTTTTGTCTGTATTCCTTAACTTCGCAATTGCACAAAAAGCAGACTTAAAATTACTTTTCTGCTTTTAGCTTTAAAGAAATTATGCACCTAAATATTCACATAACATTACGGTTTTGCTAGTAAGCTACATAAGCATAATTCTATACTGTTTGAAGACAGATTCTAACTCCTTATTTAGGCACCTCAACATCTAGAGATATTACAAGGTTTAAACAATGCAGGCTTCAACAAAGTTAATACATGCAGCATAGGAGCAGCATCTTCAGAAAAAAACAGGGAGCCCTACCCTTAGGGATGTAAAACTTTGGTACTGATGTTTCAACATCCTGGCAACTAAAGACAGAGAGAAGAAAGTGAGAGAGAAAGAACACAAAATGCATTACGGAACAAAGATTTTACTAATTCAGGTAGAATAACAGCAGAAACCTGGTTAAAACAAATGATAGGCCTGACCCGTGACACCTCGTTTTAAAGTTCTCTGATCGGCCACCAGTACGGGTCACAGGTTTAAGCAAAACTTTGCCAAAGCGCAGGGGTCTACGTGGCTCCTCTGTCCACAAGGTGCACCAGCCACAGGCAGGAGGCATCTGTGAGATGCCTCAAGAAAGCCAGTACCAATCTGAAGGCAGAGTCTACACTCATTTATGAGGCCAAGGCCTTCCTTCAGTCTTCTATTATTATGCTTCACACTAAACGCAATTTCAAAACATGTGTATTTAAAATGCAGCACCATATTATCCTGGAATCTATAATTTTAAGGTGAATTTGCCACTGTGAGAAGTAAGGCTGTAAGAGACCAGAGCAATGCACTGGCGAGGATTCAAATTCATTTCAAAAGGGCTCAGCACAGTCTTCAAAGAACCACACAGGCAAAACCTCCTGCAGAACTTAAGCATTCAATTACATGGTACAGTAATATCTCAGAGTTTGATTTAACTGTTAGAGACTGTTGCAGTTTTATCAATGCAATGTTTTGTTGTACATGTAAAACATTACAATGTGCTCATAGGTTCACATGTAACAACAGTACAAATTTCTACAGGAGTTCTCAGGTATTTAAACACAATTCCTGTCTGGTCTTAGAAGCCTGATTTCAATAGGTCTGATAACAAACTTCTTAAATCTATTCACTAGCAAATTTTTATTACTGCAGATATTTTAAATATTTGATAATTATATTCAGTTTCCCTGACAGTCCCTTAATGCAGTGCAAGTCACAATTTGCATTTGAGATGTGAATGAACATAATTTTACTCAGAGGTCTTTATTCAGGTCCTTCCTCCCCACCTCAGACATCAATGGCTGGAATTGTAAGCAGGACCTCCTGTTTGCGTCTATCACCACAGATCTGTCAGGCTTCAAATAAGCCTTCCAAATCTAATGGCAACAAAACAAGCATAACTACAGCATAACTATGAGACTGTTTCTTTCTACAAGGATCCTATTTACAGTATAGAAATTTATACCAAACCCATAGGATCCTTGGGATATTATAAAATAAGCGAATATTTGAGAATACATTTTCCAGTTTGTACTTTCTGAAAGTGTAATAATTCACAAACATATCCCTCATATTCCATTAAGCAAACATTACAATATAAAAGGGAATGACAAAATGCAGCTCTTACCATAGGTATATTTTCTGAAGAAATTATACCTACCAAAATGAGTTATAAAAGTAGAAAAGGTAAAATTTGCCATCACAAAGTTTAAGTAAACTAGGCCAAGGTTCAAAATTGCTCCGGTATCACCATCTTACACTACTTCACTGATGCTTTATGAATCAATGTACTTACTTATTATAGAAAAAATCTCAATGCTAAACTGCAAGAAAAGGCTATTGAAGAAATATTCGAGGTACTTTTTTTACATCCAGAAAAGTTATTTATGTAACAGACAGTCAAGCCACACCTTAGAAAGAAGTAGCCATATCATCATCTAGATGGTTGAAAACAATGCCAACTGGGTCGCTGGACATTCATATCCAATAAAGCAATTTTATTTTGAAATAAGTTTATAAAAATTTTAAAATACAGTATGACCAAAGTTTGCAGCGCCATTTCTTCTACTCCCATGTTTCATGCTTCTTAAAGGAGGGACTTCAAAATTCAGAAGTAGGTTTCAGAAAGCTGATTCACACTTCCAAAACAGTTGACCCATTTGGAAAAGCACAATTTTGACGATTCTGGAGTCCTTATTGTGTCTGGCATGACAAACAAAGCATCCAACTAGATCCACAGGTAAGAATAAAACAAGTAGACTTTTTTTTGGGTCACTTGCAGCTACAAAAAACAGATTTCTAAGCATTTAAGAGCTGTAAGAACAAAGAATGGAAAGGGAATTGAGTATTTTACACAGAACAAATGAAATAAACATCTCTGCTGGCTAGCTTTCTCAAATTAAAAAAAAAGGGGAATTGACAAAAAAAATCAAAAAAGGAGAAATAATGATCAGCTGTTGGAAAAATAGCTTTAATGAGCACTTGTAGCACCATATTAAAACACCCAATTTGCTTAATAAGTAGGGAATGTGAGTCTAAAACTACAAAAGGAGAGTGAAATGCCATGCTACAACAAAAACTGTATCAGAAGAGGACAGAGTGCACTGAATTTAAGTAGAATTCTACATGGAAATGTACAGTAACTTCCCAGGAAAAGTATACCGAACTTCCTATATCCAGCTAGTATTACATGGCACTTGTCACCTCCAAAATAATCCAGCCCTCAAAAATAAGTGCTTACCAGCGTATCATGTCAGAAGTCCTTGATGATGGAGATCATGGAAAGCTGGGGTTTGGGTTTGGAGCCAGCAATAAGGGAAATCAGAGCAAACATCTATCAGAAACAGCACTTGCTGTTAGCAACATATTCTTAGGTCCCAATATATTCAGGCAGCTGTGATGAGCAAGTTAAACCTTACTGGTCTGTCTACAGATCTTGAAGATTCTCTTGTCACTGACTGGAAGGTTAAGAAAAGGAGTGTTTGTGGCAGAGGTTCTCCCTGTTGTGGCCTGGAATGCCAAACATTTCTGTAAATAACCAAATGCCGAAGCTGTGAACTTAAAGGCAAAAAATATTGCTTTATGGGAAACCTTGGTTATTTGCTTTTTAGTTTGTTTTTTATTTTAATATCTCCACATGAAGGTTTCAGTTGCTGTGCTAATAACAGCCGTTTTGTTGAATAAATGTCTACCTGCTGCAGGAAACCCCCATCTTTTACTAGGGCAGAACCTGGAGGAATATTTCACTGAGGGATTCATTCTGGGTTATAAGAAGATTAGCTTCTCTTCAGTGGCCTCGGGTACTACGGTTGGTCCACTGCTGACTGCTAAATGGAGCAAGATGAACTACCATACTACAGCAAATAATCACATGTGAGACTGCTCTCCCAGGAATTACGTTGTTGGAGATCTAAAACATGAGGCGTCTGAAAAAGAGATGTCGGAAAGAAGACTGCCTGCAAGTTTCCAAAACAAGGGTGGTGTATCTGTCTAATGTTCAGGACACGTGCAGGAAACTTGTATCACACTAACATTTAGGAACACAGACAGACTGGGTGCTCCCTACTCTATTTTGTTTGAGGAAAGAGAAAGGGAAGGAAGAAAACACTTCAGAAACTAAATCTCTCTGTAACAACATTTACAAGCTGCTGGTACAAAAGGAACAGCCAAGGAGATCACAGCACCAGAAACAACACCCCCATTCTCAAAGAGATTTTGTAAGCCTCACATGATGTATGAATATATTAAAAATACCTAGTGGTATTTTTAATATGGGTCCCAAGTAAAGACCATCTGATCTTTTCATTAAAACAAGAGCTCTATGGTGATCATTGGTCAAAGATTCTGTACAACATTGCTCAGGGTATCTTTGCCACCTCTGACAACTCAGAATATCATTATTTTCCTCAGGTGAAATCAGTACTTATATAAGCAAATACAGAGTAAAACATCACAAAAATATGTTACTTTGATTTAAAAAGGTCATATCTTTCTTTAGAAAATACTAAAGATTTACTAAAACATCCCAAACAGAAACAAAAGATAAAAAGCAAGCAGTTAAATGCCATTTCCAGTTCTTTTAATAACACATTGAAACAAGCAGACAAAAAAAACTTTAGCAAAAAAGCCACTGCCAAACGTAAATTTAATAGGATGTGTTAATATAAGACATGATTATAATACTACTACAGTTGATGGAAATCAACACATTAGAAAAAGTATCTGAGTATTATTCTTCTAGCTTCCCAGAAAAAGCCTCTGATGACATAATTCATTAAAAGCCAAGCTAACTTATCTTCCCTAAGATTTTCTTCCTCCTTCCCCCCAACATTTTAAATGACAGAAGGAAGAATAATTCTCCACTTGTTTCATTGAATTCTGTTTTTACTGATCAGTGAATGTCACAGACACACTGAAGAAATCAGTTATTTGGGTATACAAAAACCCAAGGTATTTATCTTTAGCATAAACAAAATATAAAACAATCACAGAACAGTTAAGTATATCTCAAAAAAAATAAGAAAAAGAAAGTTTGGAGTAAGGATATTTTTAGCAAATCACCTAAGGAACAACAAAGAGCAAGACAAATATTCTGAATTCTTGAAAAAATTAATCTCGTTACAAATCAATCACGTAAGGAGACAATCAGATAGTAAGGTTTCTTTAAAGAAGTAGTCCAGATTTAGAAATTTTACTGTCTTTGAAAACATCAGAGAAGAACAAACAATGCAAAGATGTTACGAAAGAGACAAATACCATTACACTACATATTAACAAAGATTTCGTGAATCAAGGGAAATAAGAAAACAAGAAATTACTCCTCTCTATCAGGCAAGCATGAAAGCTCTGAAATATAGTAATTTACAAATGTTAAGCATTACCAAACTAAGGGGCATGTGTTAAAGCAAGTTAAATTGAGAAATGTTCTAAGAGAACTACAAGACTACAAAATTTTTTTCTTTGTTTGTAAGAAAATACCAAGTCTGAAGAATAGTTAGAATAACTGGCCAGGCTTACCCTAGAACAGAAAATATGGTAGGGAATAAGAGGGAGGCAGAATATAATAAACTTAAAATATGCGAGTCTCATAAGTAGGACAGTGATTAATTGTGCTTCATGTCTACAGATGGCAGTACAAAAACTGATCAGCAGGGAAATTTAGATTACACGTTGTTAGAAAGTTGGTCCAAATGAAGTTTGTTAAGTTGCTGAACAACTCTGTGTCAGGAGGTCACTGGAGCTTTGAAGAACACCCCTGACACAGATCATACAAGGACTTTGAGTTTCGATTCTGCATCAAAATAAGTGATATACAATCAACACTCAAAATCTCTTCCAAAACTACATCTTTAAATCACATTAAAATGTATCTATACCTAACCTAAGTTGGTGCACTTCTTGGAAACACATGCCAATATTTTTGAAGTTGACTTTTTTTTTTTTGATAGGTGATTTGCAACATAAAGAGAGCTGTACTAGTTCACATAGCTTAGTGAGGTTAATGAGGAAGTGATAGACCTCCATTTCTTATTAAGAATTGCATACCTGCACAGCAACTGAACTGCAACTATCCCTCTGCTCAATAAATCTTTCCTTACACACAATAAACACACTTTCATCGTTGTAAGTACAAGTCTAACAACAGTCACAGATCACCTTTCAGCAGTATAAAATTAAAGATTACCAAGATTTTAAGAGAAGTGGGTTTGGAGAAGAACTTATATTTCATTTTTATTTAGGCACTAATTTCACTCCTTATTCTACTCAGTTTCACTTGGGAAAATAAGTAGCACCTCTCGTTCCACCTGGATCTTCAATAAGACCAAGTTGGACTTGTTCACAAAGGAAAAATCTGAGTCACATCTTCTCCAGCCTGGCAAGAGAAACAGCTACAGGAAGCAATGAGCTCTCTCTGAACCATAACCAAAAGCCTAAATCAAAATTAAAAGGTGACTTTACCATATATCTCTTCTCATATTACAATCCAGTGTTGTAGCGACTCGGCTCAGAAAGAAGTCAGCACTCTCCTATCTGCTTGTCTGCTCAACACTGTTATTAACGTTACACTTAATTACAGGTAATGGTTTCTGTGAGGAAGGAGTCACTACATTCAGCAGGACACCCAAAGGGTGGAAGGAACTGCTAGCCTTCCTTCACAGGCAGTTCCCAAGTCAACATCTCAAACCAGCTACAAAATTAATTAAGTTGAGTCAGGGACAAGGACAAAACAACAGAGGCGTGCTGACCCTACACAGCAGAAAAACAAAGACTGAAACATTCCAATTTTATTACAGAAATGATTTAGTCAAAAGTCTGGCACAAACTCAGCAAAGCTGTACTCCGGTAACCCACACACTCTCATCTGTGCAAGCCAGATCTCTACACCAGAGAATCACTCATTCAGACCATTGATCTGGCAACCTCTCTTAGTCCTAAACTACTATCCTGTATCCTAGTTTGATTTTGACTGCATCACAATGAGAGAATGAAGTCTTCCTTCAGTTTTTGGCACAAATCCCTTGAGGGTCTTCCTTCATCCTACTTGAGATCCTCTATACGGAAGGGTTGCCTCACTAAGAGATAGAGATTCTGTTAAATTAAGATTCTGTAGAATATTGCTTCAAAATACTGCAACGATAATTCACAGAAAAACATACAATTTCCATAAACTGCCTCCCTCACAACTAGAATTTAATCTTTTTCAAAGGAAGATTTATATAATGTTTTCTTTTCATGCCAACTGTATATGTAAATACTCTTTCTTCAAGGTGTGTTTTTAATCCTCTGCTCCTGAAGCATTATATGTCAATATTTTTAATGATCATCCTATAATTGTTCTCTTCAAACAAACCTTGAACAAACAATACAAGGCTACTCCTGCCAACTCACTGACCACAGGTCAAAGCATGTAGTAATCCTGTATTTTTAGCTCTTAAATATTTTTCATTGTTGTGTACTGTTCAGCAAAAATGTTTAGCAGTGAGCACAGGGCAACTGTATTTCAAAACACTAGTCAACACATAACTTAAAATAGTATACCACTCAGTGTCTTTTCACTTCTTTTATTTCCATAGATATAACTTCTAATTCTGCTTTCAGTACAACTAAAAGTGCTTTAAAACAAATGGAATACACAGAAATTTTAGTTGCCACACACACAAAAGAGAAACCTGTCATAGAAACAAAAGGAGAGAAGATATTCAGGGATGTGCAGGGTTTATTTTTCCATAAAACATAACCAAGGTCTGCTGTGAACTCAGCAGAATGGACAACCTCTGATAAAATTTTGTTGAAGTTTTACCTATAGTCCTAACTGGATCCAAGTACTTAGTAAGTCAGAAGCAGAGCCATCAAAAGGAAAAAATCATAACCATGTAGGCTCTGAAGGACAGACAACAGCTACATGTATGGGAAGAAGGCATCTAGACTGAGTTCCATCAACACTAAATGTGTAAAGGGAATAAAAATGCCTGTAAATATTTTAAAAGAAACATAAAAGCAGATTATGTTTCCTGAATGCTGAGCCATTAGGTGCAGCTGGATTGCATTTGCAAGCTTTTCTCACCTTTATGAGGCATTAAGAAACAGTCACTATAGCACTCCTCTTACTATAAGTGGAAGAAACAGAAAAGCCGCAGCTATCAATACACCTTCAAAATGTCTGAGCAGCTATTCACTTTGCCTAAACTTGTTACTCTGCTAAATGGAACTAACAGTCTTGATTCATACTTAGATTCATAAAATGTGTCTAGAAGGTTACGGGGTTGCTCAGACTTCTCACAGAAAGCATTCATTCCCACATGTTCGGTTCAGTGTGAGCAAGATGATTCAAACAAAACATGAGGAAAAAAGCAATCCAAATTTAAAGAAAGAGTCATATCACACACACACTTGCTTGGGAAAGCCTACATGCTACTGAGTCTGTCTTTTTTTTTTTCCTCCTGGAAAACCATTTAAAAAAAGAATTCAAGAAAATTCTACTTTCCAAGTCTACAATGTTACTGAATACTTACTTTGGACCAACTTAGTTCAGATTGTTATATTTTTATAAAACATTTTGCTTAACATAAGATCAAGAGACTGTCTGAGACAACAGATTTGAAAGCTTACATTTCAACTAGAAGTCTTTCATGAAATTTAATTTCTGTTGTTTCTAACACAAATCTTTGTAACATTAGACTAATACTAGGGCAAGCTAAAAGACAGCAAAGTATAGGAGCTGCTAGTTCAAAAACTCCAGAACTCATGTGAAGTGACAAAAAGTAGAAAAAGATAAGAGTAAGCATTCTCCGAGAAAAAGGAAATCTATAGTACTGTCATTAACTGTAGGCTACTTAGATAAAATAATTCAGGATTTTTAACCAAGTAATCCTGAATGCTCTCTTATAGATTAAGCCAATCACTGGGAATACATCTGAAGATTTATTTAATTACATAATCTTCTTTGTCTTTTCATGGCTAAAGAAATTACATACAAATTCTAAAATAAATTAAAATATATGACAATTAAATACTGTACTTAATCTGTACTTTTGAATTCTGACCTCAGATTTTTAATAATCCCTTACTATCTGCAATCTTAACAGAAGACAACACAAAACCTTCAGTTTACACACACTAAAAAAATTGAAAAGCAAAAACTCCTGTGTGGTTTTTGTCTACTCTGAGCCATTCCTTGTGTATCCAGCATGATGTCCCACAATTTTTTTTTTTTACCTTAGGCGTTGTTCAATTGAGAGACTCTTTCAGTTGGTGCTTTTTGTGTGTACCTCTAGCTGCCCAGTGGCATGCTTTCCATGACAGATGCTCTGGCTTCATTCTTAACATATGTTCCAGATGATAATTCCATCTTCTTTTCTGGATAACTTTAGAGCCAAGGGGGTTTTGAGCTGTCTAATGAATCTTGGCATCTGTTATAAATTCATTCCATTTAATACATAGTAGTTTTCTAAGGCATTTGCTTTCAAAGGCATTTAGATATCTGTACCTTGGTTGCATTTGCAGCTTTCGCATCCATATGTTGAGATGGAAAGAAATATCTGAGCTGCCGTTTCACACCTTGGTCTTTAAAACATGGGGTTTTATGACCATATCTTATTTAATTGGTAAATGAAACTGTTGCCTTGCCAATCTGTAATGCTAGCTCCTCACTGAAATCCCTAGATGACAGGCACCTTACTACCAAGATAAATAAATTTATTCCCTTCTTGTATCCCTATTACTTTCCAGTGTAGCATTTGAGCTGAGAGTTTCCAAGGATTAATTATAGTTGTTTTGATATACCATTAGAAACAAAACAAACAAAATAGATAATGCTTTTCATTTAACTCCATCTTTCAGTCACTGAAGGACATATTCCAGTATCTCTGAAGTTACTTCAATCAGCACAGAATTTTCCTCTGTTACAAAAAATTCTCATGATTTAAGTAATTAAAAATTACCACTCTCTCCAAAGTAAACATCCAGTATTTTTTGTCCGAAGCCCTCTGCTCACATTGAACTTTCTCTAGTTTATTTTCTTCTTTGATGCTACTGTACCTCACTCACATCTTATCCAACCCATCTTTTAAATGTTTCAATTCTCTGTATCCTTACCATTTTGTCAATTGCTCTCTGTCCTCAACAGGTCCACCAGCTGCTTAGAACCATGCAAAAATAGTAGCCTTTATGAGCTACTCTTTCAAACAAGACCAGAGAACAACTGTGGCCAAGGGAAAGATGTAGCAAAACTGATGATAGACTTTTACTCCAGGGATAACCAATAACAGTTATCATATAAACCGAAAGGAAAATATCTATAAGGAATTCCAATTCTTCCATTTTTTATTGTTTCAAACCAGAAACAGGAAACAGAACCTCTAACTACAACAGAAGCTGAAACCATCACTGTGTGTGTCTCCTTAATAAATGCAAGTGCTCTTCAGCGTGGCATAAGTATAAAAGGTTATGTCCTTGGAAACTTAGTCCTTACCACAGACTCCAAGAAAGCTCCCTTGATCTTTACTGCTCTTGGTACCTGGTCTATATCCCAGGCTCCACAGCAGCTCACACCATTTAATAGTTAAAAAGGCATATCAATGCAGTTACAATTTAAAGAAAAGGAAAAAAAAAAAAAAACAACCTCAAACTTCTTTTCTCACAATGAGTACTTAAAGGAAATTCCTATTTTTACATGCTTCGAGTTCTGTCTTTCCAATTCTAAGCATCAGTAACCTCTTATTATCTCTTCTACATGATAATTCATTACAAGAAACCAATACAATTTCAGATTTTAAGTTCTCATGTAAGAATAAGTTTAATTATTGAAGCATATTCCTCAAAAAAAACCTATTCAAAATGCCTATTAATACTGATTTTTTAGAATGTGACCTTGCTTGAATGGGTCACGCTTTTATTACCAAAGGTAGTATCTATTACTATTTGCTTGTCCGCAGGAGAGAATTGAAACCCTCAATACAGTAATCTCAGCATTTGTGGCATTATCTATTAATGACTATAGTGATTCTTAGGAGGCTAGCACAAAAAAAACACCCAACATCTCACTTAGTATGTATTACACAGATATTATACACTACAAATAATGTGCTACAAATATAACTGTTTTCTTCACTCTCTCTTTGTAGACTAAATAATACCTACAGCTATCTTGGAATCATAGTATGGTTTGAATTGGAAGGGACTTCAAAGATCATCTAGTTCCAACACACACACACACACCCCCGCCATGGGCAGGGACACCTCCCAGCAGACCAAGCTGTTCAAAGCCCCATCCAACCTTCCTTGAACACCTCCACGGATGGGGCAGCCACAGCTTCCCTGGGCAACCTGTGCCAGGGCCTCACCACTCTCACTGTGAAGAATTTCCCCCTAATGTCTAGTCTAAATCTTCCCCTCATCAATTTACAGCCATTCTCCCTCATCCTATCACTACATGCCTTTGTAATCTTCGAGAAGGTGCAGGGGAACACAGTGTGAGAAAGTATCCTTTAAGAAAGTTGGGCTGTTTTCTCAGTTTTGTTATTGTTATTTTTAAAGAGAGCTAGTATAATGGTTATGGCAA
This sequence comes from Coccyzus lansbergi, assembly GCA_033558105.1. NCBI lineage: Eukaryota > Metazoa > Chordata > Aves > Cuculiformes > Coccyzidae > Coccyzus > Coccyzus lansbergi. The sequence continues at coordinate 97,597 of JAUMJK010000415.1, read as the reverse complement.
ATGAGAAACTGCAAGATGTCTGTACGTGCCTGGAGAATATGGCACATATTCACCATTACATTTATCTACTTCGTTAATATCAGCATGGTTACCCACACTGTTGCACATAACAACAACTCCCTGAATGAGGATAGTTGGATCAAATGAAGGAAATGTTCACCAATTCTACATAAGCCTCTTTGTGCCAACATCAGTTCCACATAATATCCTGTACACATGGTGTAAATTAAATGTGTAAGATCTTGGCTGTGACTGAAAATCATCCAAAAGGGTCCTAAATACAAATACTTACAACTAAAAAATTATTTGAAATTCTAATTGTGCAAGTTGGAATCATAAAGAGCTTGATTCTTCCCCAAATTTTGATATATGACCAAACAAAACTAGAAGTAGGCTGGCAAAGAACGTATTTCAGCCAAAATCTGCTTTTACAGGAATTCTACCAAATGTAGCAAAAACGCTACAGAAAAAAACTCTACTGCAGAAACTATCTGGAAAACCCAAGGGGCTTTAAAACCAACATTATCTGAAGTTTCATAGATTGTACACCAACACAGTATGCATATTCTGAAATCTGGAACAATAAGTATAATTATATTCTTGACTAATACCTAGTAGTGAACAAATCAGTAGCCTCAGAAGGATACCTGCCCATCATAAGTTTTGGGTATTTTTTTTGTTGTTGTTAAAATATTCTTTTTAAACAGCTTTCAAACTCTAAATCCAATAGTATTACAAAGCTACTATATCATTTGGATCAAGGAAACACTTAATGTTTCAGACATCAGCCAAGTCACTATTCTGTTAAAAATCAGTGTTTGTTTAAAAATTATAAACACACAGGAATAGGAACTAGTTAGCCTCCTGGCAGTATTTTTTTAAATTCAATTACATTTAAGACTAGCACAGGCAGTAAATCAATGGCCATTTTCTAAACATGAACTTCAAAGAAAACATCTTGAAATGCAAACTAGTCATGCTGCGGTCTGGTCATAGCAGTAATCTAAGTTTTAGGGGCAATTCTGTAAGTGACTCCTTTTGCAAAGTCAGGAGGTGCCACTAGGAGGGAGCTGTCCTACCCCTTCGTGCTGCCACTCGTACATTCCAGTGCGTGCCAGCACTACTGTTTGTGCAGCTACAGGGTGAGTCAGGTCAGGGAAATGATCCATCTGAAAGTCAGTTAGGAAAATAAAAATGCATTGATTTTCAGCCAGATAAATTTCCTGGTATGATTCACCATGTCACCATTACAAGCACAAATGCCAACACAACCAAGCAAGATGAGGACATGACACTTCCCCCATTTCGGCAACAGCTTCTACTTAACACAAGTTTCAAGTAAACAAAGAACTGCATTTATTGGGGGCAAGTTCACAAGCTCCTGCTTGAAAGATAGTAGTTGCTGTTGTTTCTTAAGTTAAAAATAAACTTTATCAGAAAAGTTTCTGATGTGTTAGTCAGCATACATAAACTGGCATGGTATTATAAAAGCCTGCACAGTTCAAAGCAGAATGAATACTAATTTTAGAGGAAAGCAATTAATGCTCCATGGAAGCATGCTATTTTGCAAGTATTTTCATGTGTGCAAAAGTTAGACCATGTAACCAACCATCTGCAATTTTATCAGGTCAAAAGTGTGTAAGTATAGGTAAAGATGTCATGTTCCTATGGATTACTCTCCCAGTGAGTATTCAGTGGTTTCTTCCAGTCTCTCTGGAAGACATCTAGCAAAAAAAGCCCTAACCCTAAGAACTGATAGAGGATAACTGAGGTTTATTCAGTCTTATTAACAACCCCGCCCTTTGCACACCCTAACAGATTTCACCTCTCTCTCTGCAACACATGAGGTGCATAAACAAAACTCAAAAAATCCACTCCTCCATCAGGCTGAACTTCAACTATTATTAGATTCATTCTACTTCTTATATAAACAACTACATTTTAAAAAGCATGAGTATTGAAACCTAAGGCACTCAGAAGGCATAAAAAGGATGAACAAACTCACATTCAGGCAGCCTAGGAGATGAAGTAGCAATACCATTTCCATTTTATCTGAGGGCAGCTGTGACTTGTGCAAATCTAAGTTAAAATCCACACTACTGAGTGCCAAATTTAAGATACTCTTAGCCCAATTCTTTACATCATTTACATTTCTGTCTTTATTACAAAGATAGCTGCCCACAAGTTTATCTCAGTAATCAGATCTCTCCCTTACCCAGGCCTATTTAGGAGTCTGTGAAGACTCTACTTGTTTTGGTAACTTTCTCAGCATGACAACAATGATATACAAACACAAACCAAAATATATACACATCAATTGTTCAAATGTGAATAGCTGAGGATTACACAGTCTCAAACTCCAGTGTAAAAACAGTGACAACAACAAATGAAACGGGGAACTTATTTTACACGGTTAATATGCTACCATGTTGCAATTATATATTTTATTTTTGGGAAGACTACCCCCAAAGGCAAGACAGCCAACATTTTGAAAGTGAACTTCTGAATCTATCTTGAAAAAAGATACATGTTTCCTCATCACCTCGCTGGCATCAGACACAGTCATTCTCCATCTTCCTACCAGTTTTAAGAAAACACTCTGTAAGAAAGCAAACTATAAATTTAGAACTTACGGTAAACAAGATATCAGTTGCAATTATGTGATTACAAAGAAGTGTACTTAGATTTATAAGAAGGAAGCTAACACTGCCCTGATTTGCACAGGATAATAACACAGTTGAGTTCAGACATGGTTAGATGATAAAGAGAACTGGAAAAAGTGAGACTGAAAGTACATCCACATAACAAATAAGGAGCATTTATCCAAGGCAAATCTCCCAATTATCAACTATTACAAGTTTTGGCTTACACTGCAACCAAACTTCATACTTTCCCACTCCGAAGAGGCAGTCAGTCCACAGGAACAGACATGACAGTGAGTCCAAAGCAAAGCTCTGGAAACATCCATAGATGGTATGGACACCAAAATCTAAGCACCTCTCAACAGATTCACTCCTACTGTGCTATACTATGTGCTAACGCACACCTAACCTGAGATCTAGGAGAAACCATCCCAGTGCAAATCAAGATCTGTGTTTCTGGGGCTGAACAATCCTGTTTTGCCTACAGTTTAAGAAAGATCAAACTGGTCTCAATAGGTTGGAGACTGAATAAATCCCAGGCTCTACCCCCATCTTCCTTCCACATTTTGGTGGGGAAAAAACCTCTCATTGTGTCAAAACACTACAGAGCTACTCATGAAGGGTTAACAGTTCCTCCAAGAAAACAGAAGGCAATCAAGGAAGCACTGGAGTGGTTCTTCTCTTGTTCTCCACTTATTCATGTCCTAAATCATCACTAGCCTCCTCCCTTCCCAAAGCTTATTTTTCAATATCTCAAATTGCAGTTTCAATTGCCTCTTCTGTATTCCTGCCTTAAAACCTAGGACTGGACTGAGAAGTCTAAATCTCCTTCAGGATCTAGTTTCGAGTCACAGCTGTTGACTTTATTAATGTTTTTGACAATTATAGCAGAGGCAGTATAAAAGAAGCATATTCCACGGAGGCATAAGCTGAATTGACTTTGCTGAGGTAAGAACAGTTACATGTATTTCCTTTGAAAAGAAAGTACAAAGACTTGGGAGATGTGTTGGGCTGGCACACAGGTACATTGAGGGAAGATGGTTTTTTAATGATATATCAAAAGCCATAGTATTGCAAAGAAGTTATCCTTACAATTACATCTTCAATGTGAAAATTACACAAACACAAGTTAATTTAAAATTAATCAACAGATTACAGTGTACCAAACATATTACACACACAGTGTGATTACTTAAGCTTTAAGTAAAAATAAAAAGCATGAGTTTTATGAAATAAAAAATACGTATTTGGGAAACATTTCCTCAAAGCCTTCCCCAATAGCATACTTTCGACATTTACTGGTTATGCAGTACTGTCATGCCAAAAGGGTTATAAGCAGGAAAATACAATGACTTGTTAACATCTTGCTTCCCTAATCCCTTCAACAGAGAATATTAACCTTGCTTCTTTAAAAGTACTGATCTCATGTGTAACAAACTGGTATGAATAAGAAAAAAACAGTATGAATAGAGAAAACCTTAAGAATGTGAGCAATAAGGCAGCATTCATTACACTGGAAATGGAACAGGCATACAATACTACCAATAATATATAATGTTAGTGTGTTCAGAGTACAAAAAAATATATTGCCTAGGTGTTTTCCTGTGTAACAAGCAACTTGTTGATTTCAGAAATAGTAAAAGCGCTTTTCCACCATAAAACTCAGGAGATGCGATAGTCCAAAAGTCAAGGTGACAAGCACCAGAAATGTGTGTTACAAGACCCTGAAAAGATGATAGTAAAAGGGGATTCTGTTTAGGTGTTGCATTTGTTCAACTTCTTTCCAAAAAAATGAATATCAACAGCACTAAGGTCAAAAGATGCTGATAACTCCCATGAACATTCCACATTTATAATACCCTGTTAATACAAACATAGGATAACACCTTCCTTCCTTGAATATATCCTGTTACTGCATCTTGTATCTGATGTACTAGTGGTAGAAACCAATATATTTAGTCAAAGAACAGGTACAGAATTTTAGCTACTATCATTTACAATACAGCTTCATCTATAGGAGCATCATTTTACCAATCAGAATCACAACTGTACAACCATTTAAAAACTGGGAACAGGCTGTATTACAGCTACACAGAAACAAGAACATTTTTTTTTTAAAATTAAAGATTAATCGACTATGCACAATTATCTATACTGCCATTTAGCAAGGATATTGCAGAGGAAAATCTAAATACCTTGTATCTTAGGATTCAGTTACTATAGCAAACTGCCTTTACCTGTAGAAACTGATAATAACCAAAGGTGGAGAGCGGCAAAAATAACACTCACCTATTTACTACCTAAAAAGTACCTGGAATAAACAGTTTTTTGGCAAAGAGAATATCCCACACTTCATAACCACATAAAGTTTCTGACCGTCCTTCAGGGACAAGTAAGATCAAACAGGTTATAATAATTCCAAAAAGAAGAGCTCAGTACTCTGCTGCAAAGTCAGTGGGACAGAGGAAGGGCACAAAGGGCCCTTCTCCTCTTCCAGTGGGGAAGCATTACTTAAAACCATTTCTAAACTAAGGGAATGATACAGAAACGTCTAACTATTTGAGAACTTAAAAAAAAAGTAGATATACAGACGTATAAACATCTATATAAGAGATCTTGCACTGTTGTTTCTCTTGCTGGTCCTCATGGAGCCACCGGTTTTAGACTCATGTATTTTATTGGAACTTTACAATAATTCACATGTTCTATTAATTAGATAGCATTAGAGTAGAAAGTTTATAATAAAGGCTTATTTAGTTTCAAGTGTTCATCAATGACGACTTCACCTTAAACTGCTATTCACCAAGACAATTAGGAAAAAATACTTTAAATTTCTCCTACTTTGTGTAGCAGATGTTCAAGATATTCTATTTAAATTTGTCTTTGTTAGAGGTGTGTTAAACTACTGCAATAATTCAGACAATCTGCAAACAAGATTTCTGACAGGTTGTGAATAACACTCAATTAGTACCATAACTTCTGAGATTAATTTTTCAGTCAAGGCATTCCTGCCCCCACCAAAAAAAACAAAACCACAAACCAACAACCAAGCATACCACATGAACTCAATCTCCAGTGTGTATTTCCAAAATTAACATCTGTTTGTTCTTGGTTCAACTGTAAAACCCAATGTCCGTTAAATTAAATTACTTAGTTCTTTTTCTGGATTTGGGGTAGGGAGGAGGGGAAGGGAAGACATGTGACCCTAAGACTCTAAAGAATTTGGACTTTAAACAACAACTGTATTCTTATTTGGAATAACAGATTTATTCCTCTACACTATCCTTCTTGATAATAAATATTTTCCATATGGTTATTTCTCAAAATCCCATGATACCTGCATCATGCCCTGAATTGCAAAAATTAAAACAGTCTAGCAGTTGAGTTAGTCTCATCACAGTGAATCAAACATATCTTATTCCATAAACTGTATGAGTTTAGAAATATTAGCACTACTTCACGTAACTGAATTCTGGATACTAAGAAGTCGTAAAAGGCCATATTAAAAAAGATAAGAAAACCATTGAGTGAAAAATTGTATCTCAGTACTTCAGTGATACACCATTTACAGAACACACTCATTATGGGAAAGCTTCATGACATCTGTTTTTAACCACGATCTGATTACATCAAACTTCTTGTGTTATCATTGCTAAGCCATAGCAATTTTATACTTCAGTTCCCTGTCTATAACATTGTCATACTAGTACTTCTGTACATCAGGAGCGTGTTACAAGATAAAAGGAGGAAATAAAAAATTGTGAGATTGTATTGAAGTCAATCTCATAAGTAAGTCAGATACATTAACTATTCAACATAATTTGGGTGAAAATATATCATTTAAGCCATGTAAAAATTGTCAGGACAAATGTCATTAATGTAACACCCTTGGGCACAAAAGCCCAAACAGAGGTAAGGTAATTGAAGTCTGACAACAGAAGCGCTGAATTACACTGACAACGTTTCTCTTTGTCTTTAAATAGTAATTGAGTCATTTTGTTATGCAAGACACATGGTATATATTCTCCTCAGATTAAAAAAAAAAAGTATTCTTTCAATTAAAGAACAAATTAGCTCACATTAAATTGAAAACTGGGTCCTTTAAAAAGTTAGCACCCATGTCAACTTTTCCTTCATCCCAAATGATCTTTTAATAACATGGAAACAAAGACTCAAACCTTTTCATATGTTTAAACTAATTGAAATCTTGTGCACAGGTTATATATAAAGAAATTAGGTTGCAATTAAGCATAGTTACTAATGATTCTTGTATCTAATTGTTGTAACTATCATAGATCACAGACAAGGTCAACTCTACAACTTAGAAAACTTTAGCTTTAAAGAAAAATATACCACCTGAGTTATACACACAAAACTCAATTTTGTAATGATATAGCTCTAATCATACTAAGTATGTTCATCTCTTTAAGATGCTGATTCCAAACTGATACACTAAAAACAAATTCCCTCACAAAACATTAAATTTAATTTAGTAAATACAGTAAAAAAACACATCAAGTAGAATTAAAAATACTAACTTCTGCAGTAATTTAAGAAAAAAACACCAGGCAAAATATTGTGCTTACAAGCAAATCCAAAATATAGAAGTCATTTCAGCAGTTACTACAGTCCTTACACTAACTGCATAAATGTCAAAAACCTGCAGCAAGTTTCAGATCACTGTATTTCAGATTTTTAGTCAATATTACTTCCTTTTCACCTGTATACAACAGAAGGGAAAATGTTGGTGTTAGCTAAAAAAGCAAATTCAAAGGAAGACAACACATCTCTCTCCTCATCTGGCTACAGGAATAACTGGAGAACAAAAGAGAAATTATCCTTTCTGGAACAAAACACACTGAGGCAGTGAATTGCAGGAATATCTTTGCAGCAGAACCTTGATTCTGAGATGCCTGTTTCTTATCACTTCATCTAAACCTCTAAGTCTCAGACTGTCCATACAAAATACATTTCCACTCCTCTACTGCCTGAGCAGAGTCCACTCTAAGAAGACTGCTCCACTAGCTGCCTGTTCAAACAAGCTCTGATGTCTTAGAGGGTGTATCTGCATTAGTACTTTAGTTCAGATAAGGAGAGTATCTTTGAAACAAATCTTCCTATCACTCTTGTGAATGCACTTCCATTTGTTGCATTAAGAAGTCCTGGAGTGCACAAACCTGGTTCCTTTCAGATGAACCTAAAAACCACAAGATGTACTACAGGAACACCACCACTGCCAAAGAAGCACAGGAACAGATAGGATGCAGTCCAAATTAACACTCAGTTAACTTTATAAAGGCACTGAGTAGACGGGTATAAGGGCTTCACCACCAATTATTTCATTCTTTGAATGTGCTCTCACTGGACTGTATTACTTGCTCAGATAGGCTCATCCACTGTGCTTCATGGTCTCCTTTCACCTGCAAGATCAGACCTGATTGCATCTGAGGTCTACTGAGCTTCTCAGGCTTTGCTTCCTCTTGGGTTTCGTGACTTCTGTTCTCCAGAGTTTGCACCTCCAACTTGTTACCTCTACCCATTTGACTATTCACATACAACAGCTTGTTTTAACTCAGTATCACCAACGCTCAGTACCTGAAACTTCCAAAGACTAATGAAAACCTGAGTAAGACCATCCTTAATTAAATAAGGCTTTTTTTGACTTTGAGTGCTAGCTGACTTTAAAATAGCAATACATTGAACCAACCATGTAGCAACTCATCAGCTCTTCAACAGTCAACAGCAGAGTTAAAAGCTTATAAACATATAGGGCTCAGCCCTCTACTATTGACATGGGTACAATACTAAGGATAATAAAGCAAACATTTGTTTAGTGCATTTCACAGCTAATAGGAATTGTAATACTGTGCCCTAAAAGATTCTGTCTCCCCCAGTGTCTCTCTATCAGTCTCTCAAATCAAAGGGAGTTCCCCAGCTCAACTTTTAGTCCTCCCCTCTCATTCCTATGTTCAGTTCACTTGACCCACTTTTGTAACAGCTTATCTCATTACCCAGCTCCTCAAAACCATTCCTCATCCCAGCCCTTTCAAGTCATCCTCATGCTCATTGACTAAGGTATGAATGACTGAAAGAGATTGCTTTTATCTTTTCCTTGTATGTCAAACCTTCCTAACTTCTGAAGAGGACAATTTTAAAAGGTCCTAGGCTAAATTCACACGGCTGCAGATCAGTCAACTGAAGCAGCTGGCGCCCAGGCCACTGCATCTCCAACATATAAGGTTTACGAGTTTTATTTCAAGTTCAGTTCAGTCAGGAGCCTCAGACTGAACATCGCACCACATGCATGGTACAGTGCTGTCCAAAGGACTGATCATCAGGGCTGGAGTTCACTCATGTCCACCTAAAGAAGAGATCCCATGTTCAGCTTCCTCCAGAAGGGACCTGGTTTGTACCAAAAATCACTCTGTGAACTGAGCCAATGAGTGTCAAGGAGGGATGATCAGAGAATTCACTTTAAAACTGTAATAGCATGATAGCGTGCAGAACCAGGACAGCTGTATCCAATCCCATGGTGCTTCTTGGTACAGAGAAAGAATATTTAGCTGCCAAAACAAGAAGTGTCTACTGAGCATATTCCAACATTCAGAATTTATATTAAGGTTGGACTGTTTTTCTTGGCAACAATAATAAAAAAAGTGCTTAACAACTTTGATTATTTTGCTCCAGAGCTAGGTCAGGGTAGAAGCTGGAACTATATGAAATGAATAATCATTGAATCAAATGCTTACAAGTTCTTGACACTGGAAAACACCACTGCACTTTTCAGAAACAAACAAAATGAACACGTCAATCCAAAACCAAACAGAATAAGTCAGACACAGAAAACTAAGGACAATATTAGATATAATTAAAAAAAACACCACTTAAAACTACAGAGTTAACTACAGGAAGAAGGGAAAAAACCCACAATACATCCATTAAAGTTAAGTAAAATAAGTGAAAATGCACGTCATGAAATGTCTTTATGTAAAAAAGAAAATAATTACTAACAAATCTGGCATGAAAATGGCAACTCAGTAGGCTTTTCTTCAATTAATAGATAGTACAACAGTATTAGGAGGAAAACCTTTATTTTACATTTCAGAATTTCATATACTCAGTAAGACATTAAGTTTCATTGTATATTGCCCTTTACTGGATTCCAGTGATTAATATATGTATATCCAGTGTTCATAAAGTTGATAACAAGATGTAATAAGAATAAGCAATATTACATGAAGGAACTGATATAATGTAAAGAAAATTATTTGGATCATCCTAATAATTTTCCATTTCTTTTTAAAAAAATAGTTCCTGCCATATAAAATGTTATTTGTAATAAATAAAAGTATATATTCCATATAGGAAGCAGGCCTTAAGCTTCACACAGTTTAGCCCAATTTCATCTACAATACCCATAATGCACCCTGAAATACAATTTATGCAGGAATAATAACAGAATAATAAACTTTTTTCCCCTCATTCTCTTGGTTTCTTTGACATTAAATGTCAATCTGCAATAACAAAGCTAATAATGATCTTCATCTTCACACATTCTATTGAAACAAAGCACTTCTTTGTAAATTAAAGGGTAATTTTGTTCCCACTATTCCAGTCAACATTTTTTCTGGGCTAGAATCACAGAAACTCATGGCATAAATCACCCTATAATCCACAACACCTTCTCTCTGCAAGCAAGATGATGTTCTTTTGGAAATCATCCTGTGTGCAGCCACAACCCAAAGCAGAGCAGCATGAAGCATGGAAGATTTAATCCAAAATTCATTACATGACACAAATGCCAGATATGACTAGAGGCTTCACATTTAAAGCTTAACATACAACAACCTTCCCAAATAGGTAAATCACACAGTAACACATTATAAAGTGATATCTCAAGAATTTACAGCAATTCAAATGTTACAGAAAATCATACTTCAGACTCGTTTATAATTAGGAACATATTCTTTAATCATATGGCTTCTAGGTCTAATTAGGGGTATGCTGAGTTTTATGCAAGTATTATGTTGATTTTATGGGGACTACTTGCATTTGTAATACAAGCTGAGCCACAATAAATGATTTTGGCATCAAGGAAGTTTCACACAAAGTATCACATCTGCAACAGCTTCCCGGCAAGCCTCTACAACACACCTCTATTAGTAGCTCTTCCAGCTGCCACATCAGCCTACTTAGTCTGATACATGTGTGACAGCAGCTGCAGCAGCAAGGTTAAGTGGGAATTACTGAGTCCAACTTCTTTGCTGTCAGTTATTCCTAAACAGAGGCAATGCTAAGGGTTAAGTATCAACAAGACCAAGGACTTAATGGTCATTAATTCCATATGGTCAGATTAGCCTGCTACAGAACAGAAGATAAATCAAGAATGGTTACATGAATGAGCACATGCTGCATGCAGTGTACAATACACCACAAGAATTTCCCATTAAAAGGTGGAACTTACCCCTCTTCTGAACCCAGCCTTCCTTCACAATGGTAACATCGCTCATGATGGCTCCACTCTGAACCCCCAACACGAGAGAGTATTTCTTCGTGTTATCAGCTTGTCTGTTTGGCTTCTCTTCTGCAGCTCTTCCCAATTTCTATTGATGAGTCAGCCTGGAAGGAAATATTAGAGAACAAATTTAAGTCTTTTTTCCTCACTTGACAGCCAACAAAAAAGTCTTCACTGATGTCTTCCACTGACTGAGCTCATATTAAAAATCTGCCTTTTCTTTTTCTTAATTAACCATATAACAGAATCACATTTTTAGTCTTACAGCACATTATCCATGAACATTGTAATACTTAAAACAAGCAGAACAAGTCAGATGGCACTTTTATAAACTGCACACAATCTCATTCTAATGCATAGGATGCTGTTAAATGAAAGGGTACTGATAGTGCTCCACAGGAGCTTTAACCATTCTCACATTTGTCAGAATCCAAGCAATGGACAAGTGGTTTCTCTGTTTTGGCAACACTGATCATATCAGGAGTGCAAGAAAACGGAAGGAAAAGTTCTGTAAATGAGCTTAAACCCAAAGCTTAAAACCATATTATGGATACAGTAATCCTCATAACAGATTTTAGATCTGTAGTAACCAGTCTACCAGCCATGCAATTAGGATTTCTTTTAATGCTTGAATTAAAAATATAGTAAAGACTACAGAAATACAACATTCTTCAAACTTCCACTCTAAGTATATTATAGCCCATACAAATTCTTAACTTACAGAAGTTTTTTAAAGCAGCAGCATCTGCAACTACATGAACAGAAAAAAAACTTCTTAGGTGTACAAATTAACAAAAAAAACCCCAGTGTTTAATATATGAAAAGAAGGAGAACATATTGTCCCAAGGCTTTAAGGCAGGTAGTGACAAGAGTGCTCTTTTCCCTACAAAGCTCAGCTTGCTGAGGACAGAAGGGAAGTCAGCTCTGGAACAGGACATGCCACTTTCAGAAGCCACATCCCTCTTGTTTGACCATCTCACTCCCAGAGTACCTAACAGCTGTGAAGAAGAGGTAAACAGCACTACAATCAAGTAGGGAGTGAAGCCAGAGGGCAGGAGAGGTTTCCTTTCACTGGGAGACTGATTTTCCCTTTCCATCCTTCAAAATAAAAAGAAGTATTCAAATAATGCTTATCTAGAAAAGGGTGAGAAGCCAAGAAAAGAGATTTCCCTGACAATGGAAGAACACCCTTCTACGCTGCCTGTACACACAGGAGGGTGCCTGTACACAATTCTACCACAGAATTGAAACTCACACATCAGTTTAGTACTATTAAATGCAGCACTTAAGAGATCCATTTAGCAGACTGACCAAAAGATGTAAACACGTGATAGAAACAAGTATGACTGTGCTAGAAGCAATCTGTTCAATGAATGAATGGAGAAAGTACACGGAAATAAGCTGTTTTCATCCATCCAAGTATAGTCTGAAAACTGAACCATTATACACATGCCGGTTATTTCTTATTTATGATTTGAAAAATGTGTATTTTAATCACACAGCAGCTAGATGAAAGGCTACTTCTGTATAGATGCTGTGATGTCCAATATAAAACTTGGTACAAGTATTTTTTGAGTGGTATGCAACAAAAAATGCAGTACAACTTGATTTTACAGAAACATTGAAGGAATCCATTTTATAGTTCTGCTTTCAATGAACTATTAAAAAAAAAAATCCAAAGCATTTCACCTGCACAAAAGTAAAATCCACAATGCTAAATTCACTCCTACTGTGAAGTTCAAGTAATATTAAGTACAGTGCATCTAAGACGTCTCTAGGACACTGGTATATATGACATTATGATCTAAGAAGGTGATGCATAGCCTTTTGCATTGTCACCATACCCTGTTGTGTATAAAAGGACACCAGACACCTGTGTTTATGTCACTGCACCCTGCCTTAAAACTTAAATATTGTTTAAGCTTTCATAACAGTTAAAAGATGTTATGCAGAAGGTTTTGGAAGGACATGAGACCACTTCATTATTGTTAATTAATCTCACTACCTCTAGCTGTTTAGATTTTTTATGTGAGTCAGCATAGCAGAAACAACCAGAAGACGCATTTCAACAATCCTTCACCTCATTACTGTGAGAGTTATTTTCTCTGCCATGCATTATCAGAACTTCATACATTATCAGCACTTCAAAACAGAGATACACAAGCCTATCAGCTGTGCATACAAAGAGATCCTGACAGATTAAGATAATTCTAGATCACTGCAGCACAGTATCAGCTCTTATTACAAATATACAAATCTTTACAAAGCCAGAGGTGAGTGTCAAACAACTGTGACCTAAAAGCAGCTGCTCTGTGAAGGAAGCATAAGCACTTTAGTATCCAAATATCCAACTTAAATTTGATTTTCCAACAACATCCTGTAAGAGGTGATCACAGGTGACATTTTTTTTCAACTCTAAAGACAAAATAAGAAATGTAACACACAGTACCTAGCTTTGGCTGGCATATGCTGCAATGTTTTACCCTTTTGGCAAATTTAATGTACTTTTCAATTTTGGCGTGAGCTTACGAAAAGTGCAGTAATTTATTTTTATTGGTGAGAATAAGCTGTAAAAATGAACTTCTGTACTAAGTAGCAATAATCTTGTCTGCCCACATACTGATCATTAAGTCCATGATTTCAACAGACACCCAGCTTTAATGAATGAATTTATGCTTAAAGCTCCCTATATATCTGCTGATTATTATTAGGTTAGTATCAATCAATCAAAATCTGATCTATGACCAATTTTCATGTCAGCCAGTGTCCCAATAACCTCATGTGCATGTCTGTAGGATTGAACGTCACCCTTTGCATGTACTACTCTACTGAAGTTTGAACAAACCCCCCAAAATAAAAAAATCAGGAAAATGTGGTGACAAAACTAACTGAATTGCCTCCACTTTTGCTTCACACTATTGCCAGGAACAACTTCAGCAGAATTATCAACAGTTGTATGATTATAGCAATAGGTCTCATAACGGACAGTTAAAAGTAATGCTGAATTACATAGGAAGCTGAAGGAGATAAATCAAAGCATTAAAAGACTAATGAAAATAAAGGTTATATGTTCACACTACACTTTCAAGAAGCTATTTGTAAGCATCTGTAATATTATCCCTTATTAAATTCCTTTGAGGCTTTCTAAAAAGCTGCATTCCATTACTTACTCTGAAAGTCACTCAGCGAAGTTCTGAAAGAGCAGACTTCCAAGAATTATTTCTTATGACAAAAACTCACCTTAATGAAAAATAGTCATACAGAAACCTTCTGTATGTAATACAGGACTTAATAAAGGAGGATTTCTACAGATGTAACGGAGTTGCCTAAAACTCCTTTACCCTTGGAACAAAAAGTCTCACATGAAAATAGCATTTCAACTGTAGTTTGAATGTTTCAAGAAAAGCTACATAAATGTTTATTTTGGACAGCTGGCATGCAACTTAAATATTTGTTTGCAATCAACTCTGCTCTCCCAACATGCTTCAAGTTTCAGTGGCTGGTATACAGTAATTTTTACAGCTTCCCTTATTGCTTATTGCACTTTATAAAAAGTACAAGAACTTAAGTTGAAGATATTTTACATTCCAGCTGCTTCCTACAGGGAAAAACGTGACTTGGTTCAGCAACTGGAGAACAGGTTGGATTGCTTTCTTTCTCCCCATTATCAAATGGAATGTGGAAGATATGTTTCCAACAGTATATTGTGTGTATTCTGCAGACAGCATCATGTATATGTGTAATACATACAGGAACACCTTGTCTGCTTGCTTTATTGTACAGGTATAAAAATGTACTCCATCACGGTCGGTCATATGAAGAAAATACCTGGGGTTCTTTTTGATCTTGTAAAAACCAGTAAAACTTTTCCTTTCTTCTTTAGAAAGATATTAAGCCATTTTTATAGTGTTGAATGAAACAATTCAGCACACTTTAAAGAGCTAGTATTACACTTCTAAGTTCCTAGCTGTAGAGGCTGCAAAGGTACCTTTCTAAACAAAGATTAGGCAGGAACTGTTACGTGCAAGACTACCAGATCTTTCTGCCAAGGCTCACAGTTTTCCCAAGCCATGGTGAAAACTAGCCAACATCTCTTCAGTCTTCATCGTAAACTTTAAGAATAATGGACGATAGAGAAGAACAAGCTTACTTCATGATGCTATCATCTGAGAAGTAGAAGACCAACCATTTAAATGAGCAATGCACCATTCAGTATGAAGACACCCTTTCCTCAACTTGTGTTCTGAAATTAAAGGTGGATTGGGAGAAGGAAGGAAATCCTTTCCAAGCAGAATGACTAAAACCAGTGGTTCAGGTCTACGTTTAACAAGCACTACATGTAAGTGAATAATCACTAAGATTCATAAGAACAGACAAAACTCCCTTGGAATCTGGGCATCCTCCCATTTCCCCTGTGACAAGAGACAGCTGAGTAAAGAAGACAGTGCCCATAAATTCAGTGTAAATTGCATGATTCAGGTCTCTGTTGTAAGAACTTTCATAAACATAAGCTTCTGCTTTCAACAATTTCAGAGCTAAGAAAAAACAGACACTCTCACATTTACCAACCCAAGTTACCAGAGTGAATACCAACAGGATCAGTTTCTGAGCTTCCAGAGACGATTCCTGTAACTTCTTGTGGCATTATCAGCTTAGAGATACATCCAACCTTATTCTCTGAATATATAGGGGAACTACCACATTCCCTGCCTACAAGTAATCATTTGTTTAATAAAATCTTTGGAGGCAAAACTAGCAAACAAATCTTTCTGATTCACTTTGCCTGACTCACTGAGACTCTTTGGTCCTGAACGTAAGCAGAACCTCATCATCTCTATCTCCTTATTTCTCAGAAGGGTAACTGAAACATTTTGTGCATGCACACACAAAACACACACTACTAAAAAAAGCAGCTCTCAGTCATCCTCTAGCGGCTTCCATTACGCACACATTTGTTTGCCTGCTTTGGGGCTTTTTTTTTTATAGCAGATCAAGCTCTTCAGAAGTTTTTTTTTCAAATCTGAGTTTGAATCCTCCAAGACAGCCAAACAGGCTGTAACTGTCTCCACTGTTGATTGCAATCACAGAGCAAGGAATTCAAAAGATAAGGCTTCAAACTAAAACCAGAGTTTTCTTTATGATTGAAAGCTGAGAGCCAAGTTTTATTCATACGAAAAACGCATGCATGTCCTCTTCCCCTACCAAAGTTGTTTTAATCTTAGAAGTCCAGTCAAACAATTAGAGGATATATTGCACATCATAAAAAATTACACAAAAGATTATGTTGCGGAACAGAGATTGCTACTAAACTTACTAAATCAAATTAGCCTACATTGCTAATTGAAGAATCACATTCAGTTGAGCACTTTATATAAAAACTATAGTGTATTTACAAAGGCTTTTACAAACTACCTATTCTTGTATTGTGGTTATACATCAAACACAGCAGAAAGAATAATGTTCCTCTGTATGGTCTCAGGAGGACTGACTGAATTAAATACTATCCCTGCTTACATTGGGAAAAAGGAACCTACAAGCAGACAGTATTTGTTCAACTTACTAGAGTCAACTTAAAAATGAAACAAAGCAAAACAAAATATTAAAAAAAAACCAAACCAACACAAAGCAAAACAAAACATGAGCTGGTTTGACAAGACAAAGAAAGCAAAAAAACCCGGGATTATTAAGATAATAAATCCTAAATTTATAAAATGGCAATCTTCATGCACACACAATTAAGACACTTAAAGATACCCTTAAATACTTTCTTAGTACAAATGTTCATACTTACAAATTTTAAAATAAGCATAAAAAAATCCAAGATCTCTCAGTGATAGACATTGCAAATATTTTTTAAACTATATTTTGGACCAAAAGCATCAATATCTTTAAGAATAGTCGTATAAAAGTATACTTCTAAAAACTTTAGTCCATAATACTTGACTTGAGGGGGATAAAGAGAAAACAGCACTGCCTACACCTTGTGGTACGGGAAAACAGTGTACTTTGGAAAAGATAAATAATTCCTTTTTAAAGCATCCTTAAGTGTATGCTTTGTGACTTAATATTTTCAGTGTTCCATTTCCACTTTCAGTACGTCAAAAAGCTGCACATAACTAATATATGCTCAGATAAGCCTAGTTAGGAGGCTACAGGCACACTGAAATATTAATATACAAGTCAGATGTTTTATTTAGATTCCACAACTGAATAAGTTTATCAGAAAAGAAACCATCACTCTGTATTTCTTTTCCTATTACAATGACAAGCAAGTTATTTTAAGGAACAAAGGTATAATTAAAGTAAAGTGAACAAAGTCACCCTTGCCTTTGTTTACCAAGGTATAAAGGAAGTTTCTAAAAGTAACTAAATTGTTTCTTTAGAATCCCACGTGAAACATTAACAACCCATTGTTTTGCATTGTGTTTATTTATTGACAAAAATGCTTTAAATCCTTTTTGCCCTCCCCAATCACATAAAACAATAACAGAAAATCAGACAGAAGCAGAGTGATAAAACAAACGAGACTACAGGTCTGAAATTTAACCACAGAATGCATTTGAAGTACAAAATGTGAAGGGAGGGCTAAAAAAGTTACTGAGACAATGAACTCAGGGGAGCTTTGAGACTTGAAGGAAGTCAAATCAAGGATTAGCTAAGATGAGCATCACAACTATGACAATGTTCCACTCAACACTTCAGAATACATGTAATAAATTTAACTTGCTGAGGAATGATGTAGGAATACTAAGTCTGGCCTTTTTAAAACAAAGTTCCTTTGCCCTTTAAAAAAAAGGTTCAGTAATGACTCAAACAACAAAGCAAAATTAAACCCATTTCACATTTCGAAAACAATCTAAAATTGGCTGTCTACAATACTCAAAAAAAGGTAGCCTAATTTTCAAAAGTTCAAAGAACTTAGACATTCCTATTCATTCTGACATATCTGAAAAGATATGTTCAAGAGACACAAATAAAGTTTCACTAAGCTCATATATTTAATTATTTGTATGATAGTAACTTTTCTGCAGCACAACATTTTATTATGTATGAAACACCAAGCACGTTGTTGAAGGTAACAGAAACCAGAAATACATGAAGTGCCATGAGTAACAAGAAAAGGAAAGTACCGAGACTGCAACAGGTTCTTAAACCATTAATAGAAAAGATGGAAAAAGGTTCAATGATATGCCTATCAAATAGGTTTCTTTTAAACTCTTATAGTAGGATCTATATATTATCTGGATATTGAACAAATTAAATTCTGATTTGCCTTGGAACAATAGGAATAAGCTTTGTGATTCCTTCCTGCAAGGCAATCAAACATTGCTGAACCTACTAACTGTCAAATTCTGACACTGCAATATGACTAAAATGTAATCAACTTCTAACCTAAAACCTCTGCATCTTCTTGTTCACCTCCTAAAAACATTATTCTCATTGACTCGAGACTTATTTTTCAAAGGTATAGTAGTGCTTAGACATTTAAGGCTAGATCCAGAGCTCCTTAGATGAAGGTCTTTGGCAAATGTTATACAAAAAGCCAAATTACATGAAACTAACACATACAGCTTTAACTCTCTGCGACAAAGTATATCAATACATTTAGAAAAAAAAAAATTAAGAAAACCTCACCACGCAATCTGCACCACTCATACATCCCAAGAAGCACAGTAAATGCTGGGGGGCAGGGAGAGAGCGAAATCATGTGCACTGGTAGAAATTGCTTTGCAAGATTGCTGGGACTTGACTGCGAAACACTATATTAGTTCTGTGGTGTCAAATCAGCTATACAAGAAGAATTTGACTGTTGGGCACTGCTATGCCACACCTACAAAAAAGGCAGCGGTAAGACCTTCATTGATTACCATGAAGCTGAAGCAAGTT
This sequence comes from Coccyzus lansbergi, assembly GCA_033558105.1. Lineage (NCBI taxonomy): Eukaryota > Metazoa > Chordata > Aves > Cuculiformes > Coccyzidae > Coccyzus > Coccyzus lansbergi. Next base: position 78,553 of record JAUMJK010000415.1, on the reverse strand, counting down.
CTTCATCTCTGCTCTTGCCATAGGAGGCAAACTAATTTACCACCCAGAAAACGCAGGGAAGTCTGACAAACCATAATGTCAAGTCACTCAAGACATGCATATGAAATATTGAGGTCCCAGGTGCACTCTTAAGGGCATTTAAAAGTTATAACTGTTCTTCCATCAGGATATTAGATTAAAAATATATAACAGGGCAACAGCTTGTTCTTAATGCTACATTTGACCAATATGACTCACACCTAGACACTCACATAGAAATATTTGGAAAATGAGGATTGGTCAAGATGGATTCAACATATATTAAAGTTATTTAATCTAAACAGAAGCGTTGACACAAATAGCATCAAAAATCAAAGAATCATAGAATCATAGAATCACCAGGTTGGAAGAGACCCACCAGACCGAGTCCAACCGTTCCTATCAAACACTAAACCATGTCCCTCAGGGCCTCATCTACCCGTGCCTTAAACACCTCCAGGGAAGGTGAATCAACCACTTCGCTGGGCAGCCTGTTCCAATGCCCAATGACCCTTTCTGTGAAAAACTTCCTCCTGATGTCCAGCCTAAATCTCCCCTGGCAGAGCTTGAGGCCATTCCCTCTTGTCCTGTCCCCTGTCACTTGGGAGAAGAGGCCAGCTCCCTCCTCTCTGCAGACTCCTTTCAGGTAGTTGTAGAGAGCAATGAGGTCTCCCTTCAGCCTCTGGTTTGAAGTGACCAAAAGTCATCCTCTTCATATACACAAGACAAAAATGCTTACTCTCCCTGACGGTAACATTTAATGACAGTCAATCACACGAGACTGTTTTGAAAGTCTTAACTTTGACACAGCTCCCTACTACACCTAAACAACACCTCTAAATAATAAAGACAAAAAGAATATGTTTGAAACTCATGGCATCCATCAAAACAACCTGAATGTCTACACTTAACGTTGACTTAATTCTATGGGGACAAGGACAAAATGCCAAATAATCGACTATTACACTCTTGCATTTCCAACAGTCTTTTTACTAGTATACATTATTGATTGGTCTAAAATAAGCTTCATTTATATATTATTCTTTTCATATAGTTATCCTGGAATGTTGGTCATACAATCAGTCAAGATGAAAATATAAAGCAAAACTTTAAAGATTACTTTTACAGTATTTAAAATCCTAAAAAGTTAATTATCACATTCCAGGTTTTATTATTTGCCAGTTGCTTTTGTTGTTTCTCTGTCTGTAACAGATCTTTTTTAGAACAATTTGAACCAGCTTTTCCGTTTACTATGTAACTTCTCTTTATAAAAATAATCTTTTCTGAACCACCCAACTTGTTGCAAAGCATAGTAACAAATGTAACACATTTAGCAAGACCCTACAACACTGGGAAAGACAACCCAGAGTAAAGGCATTGGTTGACAAGAGTGATTCCCACCAAAAACACACCTTTCCTCACAAGCAGAGCCAAACTCCTTGAAGCACATGCTATGCTGCAAAGTATCCCCCACCCTCTCCACAGTATTCTTATTAATCATATCCTAACAGCATGAGAATCCAATATGACACAAATTAAAAGGGGGACTTAAGTTGGTAATCTTTTCTTATAGAAGACTAATTAAAACAATTTGTTGGGTTGTGAATTTCACACAAGCACTGAAAATAAACGTTCTGATGGTAAATAAAACTTGTGGATGCACAAAGTTTTCTCCTTTCTTTTTGAATCATTACTGTTGTCGCAAAGTAAGTACTGCATGTTTTGAACAGAATGCATTTCATGACTTGGGAAAAAGAGAAGTGAGGACCAACATACCTACAAGACATACAGCTACAGCATGAAACATTAATTTTAAAGTAAAATTAATTAATTAATTTATGCATTATCCATATCAAAATGAAAGCACAGTACAATAAAGTTTTCACTCAATGTATTTCAATGTCCTTACACTCTCCACTGGTGATTAAAATTAGCAGCATGCTCAAGCCATAAGAGATACCAAAGAATATTAGGCCTCTGCTGCAAAAATGAAGGAGCTAGGCTACCAGAACACAAAATCCACCTCCCCATTGCATTAACAGCACAAAAATGAAACTATAACTGAACACGGTAAACAGAAACTGCAACTTCTTTATACTAATTATGGCACAGATATTTCAAATATATTTTTGCATGAACTGCCATAGTAATAGTGTCATACTTTCCAAAACAACTGAATGTTTCAAAGGAATATAGCAAATAATGCTTCCTGGGTACAAAAGCGATTATTCGATAGGTCTCTCTAAACTGGAAAAATGCACACCCAGAAAGTGAAAGAGCAGTTAATCAATCAGTGCTAGACGAATTTCAAGTAGTCTCAAGGATCTTTTAGTTAATATACAAACTTCAGACACAAGCTGTTTCGAACTGTGGTTGGAAGTCAAGGTATGGTTTCTGGTAACATCTTGCAAACAGAAGGTTGGGTTACAAACTACAACAGAGCTCTGCTAGGTGTTTTGAGGTTAAGCTTAAAAAACTCCATCAAACTCTTCTTGCCTTTGATGAAGTATCTGTTCCACTGTCAAAAACTCAACATTTGCTAATGCAACTGAATGCCATCCAATCCTTGAAACTGTACCCATTTCAACTGGAGCAACATAAAAACTGGTCCCTGTCAGAATTCTCATTGGCTCCCTGTAGGATGGCAGCATTTTGCTTAACAAGATATTGTCTTCCCTCAAAATGTAAAACAAATGAGGGAGTAAGACACTGAAATACTGCTTTCTATGAACGTATTTATAAAAGTGTAGACACTACTGAATTTGTTCAAATCCAGCTGGAGTAAGTAACAAATAGATCATAGAATAAACTGTCCAAAACAAGACAGGCTTGTTAATATTACCTGTGTATACACACACACCCACCATGTGCTTAAGGCAGAGAAAAAAATTATTCTAATATTATCTGTAGCCTTCTAGGAAACAGAGACACTTTCTTATCTCTGCAGCTTTTCTTTGGCCTTTATTTGAACTGGTCTCACTAGTTGCATCCAACCAAAATATATCCACATGGACTATTATTAGCAATCCAATCCAATTAAAGATATTGGGGTCAACTTAGAGGCTCCTGCCAAAAACAAAAAAAACTCAAACAAACAAAAAAAAAAAACACCCAAAACCCCAAAATACACCGAACAGCCCAACAAACAGAATCTTCTTAAGTAGCACACTTTTATTTTAAAAGTCAAAATAAGCTTCATTCCCTATCTCCTTACAGTCTTTCCATATTCCAGTGCAGAGAAGCCAAACCTGGCCTAAAGAGAGCTTGGTAGAAACAAGAGACCACACATAAAACGCTACTTCTCAGAAGTTTAAAACTACCTACTGGTATGCTTCTTGCCTCGAGAAATAAAGACTTCTGCTTGCAAAATGTGTGGAAACACGTTTGTCTACTAGCAAACTTTCAGTACAATCTCAACAAACACAGAACCATAGAACAACCAGGTTGGAAGGGACCCATCGGATCATGGAGTCCAACCATCAACAGAAGAGACTGCTGCAAGTTTCTCCAGTATTGAAAAAAGCTAGCAAGGCAGGTATGGAGTATATTGTAATATGAGTGAATTTTTGTAGCAAAATTCATAAACGCAGGCTAAGTGAACCAAGTCTGAGAGAGATTTTTCATAAAAACAATGAGATACCATAGATACATCCAAGCAGTCTACTGACAATTACATTACAGAAAAGAAATAGACTAAAGGTCAAGAGGGACGATATTGTTTATTCCTTGTTAGCAGTAAGAAAATGAGAGTTGGTTGTTGTTTGGGGTTTCTTTCACAGGCCTACCAGGGGAAAACACCTCTTCGATTTCCATCCAAAAGTAAACTAGGACCCAGCAGCCCACAAGCCCTGCAACCTCCCGTTACATCACGACCCTAAACGGCGCGGTATAACGGGGCGATCCGGTGCCTCTTCGCTCAGAGGAGCCGCGGTGACACACTCCCCCGCCCCCAACCTCCCAACCCCTTCCCCAAGATCCCCCCTCGGGGTGCGGCCCGCGCCGTCCCCCGCCCCGCAACCCGCGGGCTGCGCATCAACTTTGTGAGGCGGCCGCGGCCTCCATGATGGCCGAGGATGGGAGGGGGGGAGGGAAAGGGGAAGGCGGGGGAGGGGGGGGGGAAGGGGAAGGGGAGGGCGGTTTGTTTACTTGCAGCCAGAGCCGCCGCCGGCAGCAGCAGCAGAGGCAGCAGCAGCATCATCGCTGGAGCGAGGCGCTGCCACCGCCGGCCGCGCCGCTATTCTTAGCGCAGGGGCGCACGCACATTCGCACACGCTCGGGCACGCAAAGAACTTCCCCGCGGATAAAAAAAAAAAAAATATATATATATATATAAATAAATATTTTAAAAAAAATTTAAAAACCCACCCCTTTTTCCCTTTCCACCCTCCCTCCTCCAGCAGCGGCATCCCCATCCATCCCACCCCCTCCCCTTTCCTGCGGGAGCGCGCTCCCGGCGGCGGGGGAGGGGGGGGGGGGGGGCGTGGAATCGCGCTGCCGGGCGCGCGCCCTGCCCTGCCCCTGCCCCCCCCGCACCCCACCCCCGCCCCGTTACATAACCTCCCCCACGCCGAAACGGGGAGACGGCGACACCCCCAACCCTCCGTCCTTCTTCTTCTTCTTCTCCTTCCCCGTCCCGTTCCCACCCGGCGCTAGGCCACGGGCGCTCCCGCCGGCCCCCCCACCCTCCATCCTCCTCCTCCCTCCCCCCCCCCCCCCCCCCACCTCCCCGCGCAATCCCCTCCCGCCCCGTTACCTGCAGAGGCGGCGGCGCCGCGGGCGCTGCTGCGGAGCCGGAGGGCGGCGGCGGCGGCGGCTCCCAGGGGGGAGAAGGGGAGGGGAGGGCGCCGCTGCCTCCTCCCCTGTCCCCCCCCGGCGGTCCCTGGCGGCCGGTGTGTCCGCGGGGGCGGGAGGAGGCGGCGGCTACATGGGGAGCCGCTCGTCAGGGAGGCGCCCGGGCGGGCAGCGCGGCCGCCGCATCGACGCGCGGGGTCAGGAGGGCGGCGGCGGCGGCTCCCCCCGGCGCAGCTCGCCCCGCGGCCGCCCGGGCCCCCGCTCTCGGCTCCTCCCGCCGCCTCCGCCGGGCTCGTTATTGACTTTCAGGAAAACTCCCGACGTCACCGGCTCCCCCCGAGTGTCTCCCCCTCCGCGGCGGCGGCGGCGGCGGCGGCGGCGGCATCCCCAGCTCTCGCGAGAAAGCGCGGCGGGCACGGCGAAGGGGGGAGAAGGCGGGGGGTGGGGGCGCCAGACAGCGCGGGGGGAGCCAGACAGAGGGGGGCGGCCGAGGTGAGGGCGGCGGCGGCGGCGGCGGCGGCGGGATGCGGGCGGCGCGCCCGGGCCCGGCCTGGAGGCTGCGGGCGGACCCGCCCGGGGACGGAGGAGCCGCCGATGCCGATTCCGCCCCCCTTCCCGCCGCGGGGGGAGCCGGGCGGCGGCGCGTCTCCTCGCCCGACCCGCATAAGCGCCCCGAGTTTTATTTCCTTTGTTCTCGCACCGACGCCTTTCCATCCTTCCTCCCGCTCCCTGCCCCCGGTACCGGGAGCGCTGCGCTCGGCTCCGCGGGCTCTCCCCGAGAATCCAACCGGCGAGGACGCCGCGGGCAGCCGCGATTCGTCCCCCCTTGTCGAGGCGCCCGGGGGCTTCGAGTTACCCCTGCGGGTAAACAAACACCCCGGCGGTACCTCCCGCAGCCTCCGTCGCCGGGCGCTCGCTGGCATTTCCCGTTGCCACCGGCAACGCCGGAGCGGGACGCGCCTGCGGGGCAGCCCCGGGACCCGCCGGGAGCGGGGGCTCCCCGGGACGGGGCCCCCGGCGCTTTATTCTAGGGCTGAAGTGCCTGCGGGATCCTGTGTGGCGCACACGACTTCCATGGAAGCGGCTTTCTATCATTCCTGCTTTAAACGGGTCGATATTTTTTTTCCTACATCTACTATACATGCAGTTGACACTGACTTGCCTCAGAATCTGTTACTGCGAAGCAGAAACCGGTGTTGAGGTTGCTCGAAATAAAGCTGTTTGAACTGCATTTGTATTGCATCAGTACAGAATCTGGTCTAAAAATGAGCACGACGACAGCAAAATTAATTCAAATAATGAAACGAAACCCAAAATATTTCTGCGGTATGAACGCCATGTCTGTTTTTTAAGCTTTCCTTCCACGCGCATCCCACCTGCCTCTACAACCGTTTTTTTTTTTTTTTTTAAACATCAGTCCTCCTTTTCCCTGTGCTTCACAGAGACTTTTTAGAGGATCTAAATAATTGCAAGGGTTGGCACGGGACAGGGAAGTTGCCTCCAGGGGCAGTGAATCCTTTCCCTGCTGTGTCAGGCAACCACATCAATAATCCCATTCATAAATCTGATGAGTTTCCTCTGAGAACTGCAAAGTTTGTTTGCTGCACTGTTCTTACGAGCAGGCTGCAGCCTAAGCTGTCCATACACTTAATTCTGAAGAAACAAATTCATTTTGTATATGACTAACGTATCTTTTCGAAGAAGTAACAGATCTTTTCGAAGAAGTACTTTGCCAAGGCGTTGCTTCCTTTCTCGGGATTTACCGTTTAGTATTCCTGTTTCTCAGAAACGCTTCACTAAAATATCTTTGCAGCTATCAATATTTGCATAGAGACATACTATCAATTATTAACGTGCGTTTATTCACTAATATATCCTTTGATCATCATTATATGCTGCTCCTGAAGTAGTAAAGGTGTAGTTCTTGGAACGTGCCTTCTCTTTGCTGCGATTCCTACAAAGGACCCAGGACCCGAGGGCAGCCCGAAGTCTGCAGGGGCAGTTGCTGATGAACTGGCAATCAGCTGCTCTGATGCCAAACGCTGAGCGTGAAATCTAGGCCCACAGGAAGTCATAGTGTTTGATATCTGTCAGATTGGGAATATATGTTGCGTTCTTGCTATATGTTAATCTCTGCCACTAACAACCACAAATTTCTCATTAGCTTATTTGTATAGTTGATTGTCGTAGTTTATTTCTCGTAATTTTCAGCCAGCCGCTTGCAAGATAGCTACTTCTTTCCTGATGATAGTAAGTTTTCTTAAATTTATAAGTAGATACTTGGCATAAATCACCCTGGAAAATCAGATATAAAAGCACATTTGTTTACATCTACAATAAAAGAAAAACAACCCTATGCACTGAGGTAAAAAACATTTTTATTAGAGAAGATAGCATTTTTCTGCAAGGAAAAATAATTTTCTATATTTTTATTTTGTTATGAATTGCTGAAAAGAAATAGTGGGCTGAAACCTGTCATGCTGATCTGAAGACTAAAAGTGTTTTTTAGGGATACCAAATTAAGATAATTTTATCTATACAATATGGACAACTATTGAGGGACAAATTATTTTTTCGCTCAATTTGATTTTAAAATCAGATTCAACATCATCTCAACATCAATCAAATATCATTGCATTGTTTGGAAATTCATAGTTTGCTCAGCCTTATATATTGACCTCAACGTGCTGAATCTAACCTGTCACATTTTGTATGGATTATTAAATAAATGCTAATATGCAACAGCTTATTTTTTTTTTCTTACAGCATATAATCATGTTACTGCTTAGTAGCTCACTCCATTGCTTCAGAATGATTTCTTGTAAAGAGTTAATCACTGTAAATTGGGCAGAAATGACCCCTTGATTAGTAACCAAATAGTGGCATACCTCTTGCAGAAATATATGGTTGTAATGTACATACTGTGAACATAATGAGGTTGTAGGTTCTGCAGAAATGACATCATTTTCAGATTAATTACAATGTGACATGAATTTAATGAACATATTAACAACATATGCTAATGCAGAAAGTATTGCAATTCACATGAGAAGGACAATAGGACTGCATATAAATTCAGGAGAAAACAGGAACCTCTGATATTGTATGTTCCAAATACAAAATCATTAAACAAGTTGACTATAACCCATTCCTTGTCATCTATACCGGTGCTACCAAGACGGCTGATAAACTTTTATATAATCACTTGTAATCATGATTTCAACAGAAACCAAAGGGAAAACCTACAAAGGCAAAAAAGGCTGTCCCCCCTGGTTTACTTTAACATGTTTATGTTAAGTGTTATCACTACCAGAGTGATAGGGTCTAAGACTACAGAGATGTACATTCTGAAAATAAACAGTTAAATAGGAAAGGAGACGATTCTGCCAGCAGAACATTGGTTCTTTCTGTCTCTATGGATTATATCACCTTCAGTTTAATTTCATTCTTTGTTTCTCATGTTGGCTAATAAGCTAGTTTCTAGGTAAGAATGCAAATAAAAAAAATTAACTTGAAGTGTAACAATTTAAAAAAAAAAGGAAGAAAGGACAGTAGGTCAGATGACAGTCTCTGGTTTTAAACTCCCTATTGTTGTCTGCCTTGCTTTTCTTTGCAAAGCAGATACAAATGTAAGTAAAAAGTGATTGACAGGAGAGTAACAAAATTTGCCCTACGTAAAGTGATGTTTAAAATATAGATTATACATTTTGATAGCAAAAAGTGAAGTTAAGGTGTTGCCTTGCAAAAGTTGTACCTTAAGTGTTACATTTATATATAGTTCTTGAAAAGCCGAAACACGTTTATTGGTGAGCTTAAGTTCAGCTGCTAAAAGGGGTGAACACATTCAGCTTATGTTGAGCATTAACTCTCTGTATGGTTTTAGGCACACAGACACTTTGGGATTCTAACCACTGCCATTCAAATTGTAGTTGTCTCTCATGACAATTGAATTCCTCACAACAAGAAAGAGCTCATTGTAAAGCTGCAGAATTCAGATAAGACACCTAGGAAAATCATGGGCAAGGGATGTTGCAGTTCACTGGACTCCAGGAGGAAACAGAACTTACTCATGGTCAGTTAGATTTTACTATGTTGCCTTTTTTTTTTTTTTTTTCTGTCACATTCACTTCTAATAACTTCATTGCTTCAACTTCTTTCTCCTTAACCTTTACTCTCTTTGAGTCTCAGTTAATTTCTTTATGGCATTTTTGTCTCTGAACCTGTCTCAGAGGGCAATATCCCATTCCATGTCCCTGGACATCTCTCATACGGTTGGGTAAAAAACACTAGAGACCCATTTTTTATTTCTAATATACAAAGGGCTGAGGGGGGAAACAAACAAACAAACAAACAACCTGGACCCTAGATTTTGCAATGTTTTGCTAAGCATTCCACCAGTTCCATAAAACTTCTTCAACAGTGGCTGGCTGAGTGGACTCACATTGCTAGGTGGCTCCTATGTATACTGTAAAAATTATCTGGACACAGAAAGTTCTCCTTTCCACAGGTGGTTACAGTTCATTAAGGCTTACAGAAGGTACTAATATATAGGCTCATATTATTATTTTAGACTCGTAGAGTGTAGGCTATCTGTGAACAGGCAGTAGAGCAAGATAGCGATAAAGGAATTGTTATTCTGTCCACCTATATTATGCTGAGCAGCACTATAATTATGCTGAACACAGTAGAGACTTTAGATAAAAGGCTGTGTAAATATCAGTTGATAGCTTTTATTTTACAGCATGTTATTATTGCTTTATTATTTATCCTCCGAAGATCTAAAAAAGTGTTTTCCTTCTCCTTCTTTCCTGTAGTCCCACGCACTGGAGTTCTACAAACACAGAGCAAGTCACGTGCCCTACCCCAATGACCTTACCCTACTCTGAAACCAGATATGACAGTAAGGATGACAAACAATGGGAGGGAAGGATGGAAAGAGGGCAGTAAGAGTACAAATTTGCATGGTTTAGCTATATGGTTAACTTGATGTAGAGGCCTGCAGCTGAACTTGGAAATTTTTCCTCAGTGAGAAAACAGTTTCCGTGGTGCACAGATTTATCTGAGGGAGGTCAATATACTACAGGAGCAACCCGAAAAAAAATGCCAGCCTTTCTGCCTGCGATTTTTTCTCACTCTTTTTCCTATTCTATTTTAATTTCATCAACAGAGATAAAATATGTCTCTAAATAAAATCCTGTAATTACCAGCATACAGTGATTTCTCACAGGGAACCTTAACTGTATCCTAGTCTCACTTAATCGAAGTCAATAAGAAAATGCCAGTTGATGCTAGTTAGTCTGTAAGTCTGTAATGCATGAGAAAATCAAAGAGTATAAAGCATAATGGAGAAAGGAACAGAATTTTAAACATACGTCTCCTCTTCAGAGGTTTTGTGGCTAGGCAAGTTTTGCCCATGTGTTCCTGAGAGGGTCACTGCTCCTTGAAGAGTTAGAAAGAAACAACTGAGAAGAAAACTGGGTGCTGATGGAGGGAAGGGAAACCATCTATTGCCAGGTTTAGTCCAGATCTTTGCCTTTATTTGGAATATTACTCTGTCTTTGGCAAATAATTGCCTGATCAGTGCACCTTACTCTTTGAGTGTGTTTCTTGGAGCACCTTCCTGTGCCCCTCACTGCCGTGCAGACTTGACAGTGTGATTTGCTGGACAGCTTCCCTACTCTATCAATCACCTGATTTGTAGCTGAGATAGCCCTCTGTCTTTTCAATCTGTGAGAAAGTGGCTGAAGTACAAGGAAATTGTTTTAGTGTCAACAATAAATTATTCCACTGGACTAGACTGTTGGCTACTCTTATTGCCAAATGCTACCCTTGATCCATCTAGTGTCAGAAAGTACCTGCATTTTCTGGAAACTAATCTGTGACATGGAATCAAAGAATTAACATGAAAGTTTAGGAAATGAAGACAGATTGGGGTTGCAATAACAAGGATCTCCTCAGATCTGATAAGTATGTTCTTGTTAATAATGAAATATAACGAGGTACTACAATATTAATGGGGCATTCATTAATAGTCTTCAGAACTAAAGGACAGATTGCCTTGAAGGCTTCAGTTACTTTACACAAGGTTGGCTGGTTTAACTGGGAATATATCTGCTTCGTACAAGGAAAAGCTAACAAAAGAAATACTGAATCTGTCCCTTCATACATCCTTCTCATATTCAGGAATGTGGTATGAAATACGAGGAGTGGACACCGTAAGATTTTTCTGCCAAATTTGTTAGCAATCTGTTTTGTAAAACTTCATAATAACAGAAATCTGATCAATTATTGGCCTCTTTATAGCTTTATTTATCATGAGCTGAAGGATTAGCTTTAGCAAAGAATGGCAAGTTGTAACTAAGTGCAGGAGATAGAAGTATTCACCCATCCTCTCCTAATGCCAAGATTTGAACAGGGTGCTCCTGAGCAGATGGTTTAACAGACTAAAGCATTAGTTTGCTGATCCTCCATGCTTGCTAATTAATTCTTCAGTTTACTAGGATTTAAGATGATTGTTAAAAACAAGGCTTCTCTTAAAATAAACTTTAGGTAAAAGTTATAAAATGGTGGTTAAGATCATGATGCCTGTAACAAGGATGTTGTATATTTTCTAGAAAACACATTCATTGTCTTGATGTCCTAAATACTATTCTTAACAGTTCTGTCTCTGAAATTTTCTTCTTATAAGAATTTGCTTTTGTTTTTCTGGCTAATTAATCCTCTGACTTCCTGTTGACACTCGGGTCAAAATCATGTCCTCCACTTCTGTGAGAATGACATAAACACAGTCATGGGAAGGTTTTAATATTTGTAACAAAACAGACTCCTCCTCATGAATTGTTTTCAGCCTATTATCACACAAAATGTAAAAACTGAAATACCTCCTTTATCGTTTTTGAATTCATTGTCAGGCTGAACAGTTAGGACTTCATGTAGTAATTTATTTCAGGTTGACATTAAAACAATGAATGATCATTAGATATGTTAGAATGCAGTATTGTAGAGTAGCTTGTTGCTTATTAGATTTAGGCAGAGGACAAATAATTTTTTTCATATTTCATTTTTATAGCAGATACATAAACTGGACACCAGCTTGAAGATGGCAGAACTCAACCCAAAAGAAATTATGAAATTTACACCACAGACATGGAAAAAAGAATCCAGCAAAAAGTACTATGATAAATTAACATTTTACAACAAAATAGGAAGTAGGAAGAAAACAAAATAGTACTAGGAACTCAAGATCTTCACTTTCAGCTAAGGCATGAATTTTGAAGCCCTGTCTATTGCTGCTTGCAGAGGGGTGATCCATGCTGATATTAGCAGACTTCAACAATTCTGAGAGGACTCTGAGACAATCTTTCCAGTTGACTTGTGATGACCTAAAAGCTTCTACCATGGTGTTGCTTTGCCACAGGAGGCACTGAAATTCTGCATTTGATTTTTGTGTCCTGTTTTGTTACACGTGTGTTTGTGTGCATTTTGTGATATATGCCTTCAGGTAGAGATTTGGATTTACTGGTTAAAATTCAGAGTTTTATAATATCTCTGTAACTGTTCCTTCTGTCAAAAACATTATTGGTTGGTTGTTACATTAAAAACTCTTGGCTATCCCACTTTTAGAACAACAGATAAGAATTTTTATTACTATTGTAAGGAATTCATAACTTGCCTCATTCTATAATCTATCCATCTTGTAAACCAAGAAAAAGCTATTATTATAGATGATTCAAGGGTGAACTTTTTAGTAAGCTGTGAGTACATACAACCAGTCTTCTGCTCCTTTCAAAAAGTAATTTTCTTATCCAAAATAACGGCAAGGATTTTTGAAATAGTTTTAATATATCCTTAACAGGGAATATACCCTCAGGCCACCAAGAATAAAATGTATTTCTTACATGACATCTGGACTGAAATGAAAATAACACAATAAGCTGCTTGGGGTAAATTAATGTTAGTAAACTTGAAGTATTCATTTTGATAATATTTGATAGGTGGATTATTACCATGTTAATTAAAATAGCACAAAAATACTCTGTCCAGATAGTGCTCACATTTTAAAAGCTGCTGAGAGAATTTAAAATAATTTAAAATTAATGATCTGCTGTTGAAATCTTACTTTATAGAGAAAAATTACAGTCTAATCTCTTTAAAAAAGGAAGAACTAAGATCTTGTATCATGTGAAATGTTTTTTTTCGAAGTAACAAATTATGGTAGAGTAATTAAGTACTCTATGGAGTATAATTCAACATATAAAAGCAAAGGTCTTTTTTTATGCATCTTCGCAAAGATCTAATGAATGAAAACTGAGAACAAACAAACTTTAAACAGAAGTATAGTTTTAGCAGTGAGAAGTATTAAATTTTGGAACAGTATTAAACTGGAACAATTTAAGCAATTTGTGCTAGATTCTCTGTTACTTTAGATCACAATTAGATACTCTCATCAGCTCACTTGACATTATAGTCTCCATGAAGAAATTAGGAAATTGCTGAGGTATGCATGAACCTGGCAGTCCAGATTAATGATCACAGGAATCTTTTCTGGTCCTTTAGGATTTTAATCTAAGCTTGTGAATTGTTGGTTTTTTTCCTTTCAGCAACAGTATAGTGATCTGGAAACAAATATTGGGCTGATTAACATACACAAATGCAAATAAAAAAGTAAGATCTCTCATGAGCAGTAAAGCTGAAGAAGCTAGTATTCCTTATAGATTAATTCAGTCCTGTTCTGTAGGGAACTCATCCACTCGGTGGCCACTTTTCCTGAGAATTTTCAGAATTTACTCCCTGTGAGACTTTCACCTTTTACTGGAAGAGAAAGGACAGGGGGCAAGGCAGATGGGGATAAATAAGGATAGACAGTGCAAGAATTCCCTTAGTTACCAGGCTGAAAATGATCAGAAATGTTGTCCTTGTACATCTAATTGACTTAACACAGATTTTAAAGAAAACTTCAAGAGGATGAGATTGCTTAGATAAATATTGATTCTAGGAAAGACCCTGTGCTTCTGTCCTATGCTTTACACTAGAATATGGCAGTATCACATTATTAAATGTAATTTTGCTCACAAGCCACATCTGACCTTTTCCGAGTTGAAGAAGACAACTCACTTTACTGTACATAGCAAAGCTACACAATGATTTCAGAGTCAAGAATAGAAGAAGGTTATGTTTAGAATTCTGAGAATATTTAGGGAGTCAAAATTTGATTGCTAACCTTGTCATTTGATCTACAAATCTGAAATGCACATAGGTTTGATGTGTTTCTATTGTTTTTTTTTTTCTGGAAGTCTTATTTACCTCTGGGAATCTTTTCACTTTTGTCCCTTTTTTATTTTAATAACATTTTGGCATGGCCTTAAGATGAAATTTCATACGAACATGAAATATTCAAATCCCTCCACTAGGCAATAAGGACAGCTATCAGTAGGCACTCCAACTATAATATCACCTTATGAATCATTTGTATGAGATTGTAATTATAGTAAAATCTTTTTGCTTTTTAACAGACAGGAAAAGGAAGATATTGTGAGTTCAGTAAGTGCTTTGTACCATATTTTTCATTGGGGTTATCTATTTGATAGTGACTTTTTAGTCATGAATATTTATAAATAATTCATCAGAACATTTAAAACAATACAGAAATGTTTAAACAACTCATTACTCTAATGGCATGGTAGTACTTCATTACTCTCATTTTAAAACAGAAGAGTAAATGCAATTAACACAGTTGTTGTTCTTACCTTCTGGAAGCAAGTTATAAACTGATTCCTTTGAATCATCTATGAAACATAGCATTACAAATAGACCTTACCTGCGCTGTAGTTTCATAGAATTTTTATAATTTGTCTTGTTTTCAGGTTATCTATTTCTCACTGTCCTTCATTTGTGCAAATCATTTCTATGAAAATGAGCCTGCCACTCCCACAGCTTTTTATTTCCAACTTCCAGTTTGTGAACAATGCTAGAAAAACTTTCCAAATCATACTTAAATGCCTGGGCTTAGTTCTGTGTAGGCTATAGGAGAAAATTCAATATTTTTTTTTCCACTGTCATGGTCCCTGTAACCATTGGTAGGTTCTCTTTTTTTCGAAAGGGTTGTAATTAAGAATCACTACCGCCTGGCTATTGGGTTACAGATAATCATGGGAATAGGATGAAAATGGATTTCAGATCTCCACACTTGAGTAAACTTCCCAACTGCATATTTAGAAGCCTAAGTTATGATACTAGGCCAATTCCCAGAGTGTTGCTCTGTTGTTAATGGAGTCCTGCCCTGAGCCACGTCCTAAAAGATTCTGCCTTTCTCCCTATGGGCAGTCTTAGTAGACTAACTTTTTAATTCAGGAATGTAATTTTGGGTGTCTAAAGTTACACAAGGTAAATATTGTCCTGCTTCTATTTGTCAGTTAAACAGGAATTTCTTCAGTTTTTAAGAAATAATTTGATACTAAAGAGTACTGATGCAGAAGGAAAGAATGTTTTAGTGCTGTGCTAATTACCATCTTGATTTGGATCTTAGATTATATTGCACCAAAATAAATGTCCTTTTTTCTTCTAATGTGAAAAAAAAAGTTGATTGTTAGAGAAGAGACTCAACTTGATAGAAGACATCACTCCAGATTACAAGAAGTGAAAACCATTTTATTCTTAATCCCTTTCAGTATTTCCCACTGTGTGAGAGATACTTCCCAAATGTTGTAAATCTTACAGCAACTGAATAGAGAGAAGTCAGAAAACTGGAAATTATGTAAACCATGTTTGTACAGGTCTACAAGACAGAAGGCAATATTTCACAAGAATTAAATTTGAAATAAACAAGCCTTTAGATGAGTTTGTGCGAACTATAATTTTGATACAAGTATATTTGATAGGAATGGTTGGACTCAATGATCCAGCGTGTCTCTTCCAACCTGGTTATTCTGCGATTCTATGATTCTATGTTTTCAGCTCAGAAACAGAATGTGACAGATAATTACTGAATTCTATACCGTAAGTTTTTAGCCTTGGAACGGGTGACACAGCATTTATTTGTTTCTCCTCTTTGTCCATCTACAATTTTTCAGAATGTTTGTAGAGATATAATACTTTTGAAATTTCTATATCCCTGTCAAATTTTACAGGAATTGAAAAACGGATTCAAAAGTTGTTAGGAAGAACTGGAAGATGAACGGACAATGACAGCATAAAACAACTTGCTAACCTTATGAAACCCGGCTACAACCTATGAAATTTTGATGCCCTTAGGTTTAGAGGGCTAGTAGAGCAGCGGAGCTCTTCAGAACACCACCTGATATTTGTAATCACCATTGTACTATGCATCTGGCTTCTCAGACTGCAAATGAAGTGTAGGCATCAGTTTCCTCATCTTCAGCACACAAGGCCATGTGGAACATCTGGTAACAATATTTTTAATTTCCTAGGAGTGTGGCAGCCCAATCTTTATGACTAACTTTCAGAGTCTTTTTATCTTCTAGTGGAAAACCATTCTAATTTATAAACAAGGAAGTGTATCATAACCTGAGAGATTTCTCCAGGAAAAAAAAAAGTAGATGAAACTGTTGCTATGGCACTAAAAAGGTACATATGCAAACAGCTGAGCTTTGTCTTAGCAATCCCAAATAATGCTGACTTAAATCTTTACCTTGCAACCCGGGAAACTCAATTGCATCATCATCTAAGTATCACCTGTGAGTAGTATTTCTCAGCTTTCAAATGCTAACTCCAAGTCTTAAATCCAGTCCCTTATCTGGGACAGGAGATTCATTGGAAAGTCAAATAAATCTGCAATAGGATTCCAACACCTCTCTGTGGTGATTTTGCAATTATTTTAATCTGTTTCATAGTTAAATGCCTAATAAATTTGCTAATCACCAATTTTCATTTTCTGAATATCCTGACAGCTATGGGAAAGTAGTCTGTGGCTGAGAGGGACCAGTTCTTTGGTGAATTAATCTCCTGCCCACGAGCTGTACTCCTGAAGGCACAGTGATCCCCAGAGAGGGATTATATTGTTTTATTGTTCATATTTCTGAAACTCTAGGTACTCTTTGAACCTCTATACACTTGTAAAACTACATTTAATTTGTGGTCAGTAGTCTTTTGTAAAGATCACCAACATATGCAGTGGAGAAGGTGATATGAAAAGTACTTATAAATTCTGTAACACTTTTTGTAACTGCTAAAATCAACAAGATATTCTTAAAGTTCAGTTTTGTGCTGATTTGCTGGGTTTAGGCATGCTTGCAGGAAGTCTTTGGGGTTGTTTTTATTAGTATTTTGATTTAAACTCTGTATTTAAGAATTTATTCTTCAAATAGATCATATATGTTTCTTTCATTGCCTTCTGAAAATCTTGTAATACTTGTTGTCTGTGTTTCCAATTATAGTGAACATCCTTTTAATTTCACTTTGGCCTGATTATGCTTAGTCTCATAATGAACTCTTGTGTCTTCCAGTCCAGAAATGTCTTTCCACTTTGTTAACTGCTCTTCTTGATGAAGTACCTAGAGAATTGCTTGTTGATTAAATTCATTTGTCTTTCATACAGTCTCCCAAATCAGGTGTCCAAAACTGTAATTAAATTAGAAAGAACTTTTGAAAAAATATTTTTAGGGTTTTTACGTGGATTTTTTTTTTCCTGCTGTAAAATCATGGCTTTTGGTGAAAACTCTACAACTAATTCAACATTATAATGTGTAGAAGTTTTTCTTAAACCATAATTCTGGTTCAATTGTCCAGCAAAGAAAGCTTTTCTGAGCAACTTGACCGTTCTTCCTAAGCTCTGGTACAGAGAATGGCATGGAAGTACAGGATGATAGTTCAGTCAATGTGCACATTCAGTCCTTAGAGTATTCATTAAAGCTGCAATATTGCCAGCTATTTAGATGTTCAAATGCATACTTCCACAGTAAGACACCATATCTTATAGGACTTACGCATTATGTGTTGAGCAAATCAGACTACTGCCAGTCAGTTCAAAGCTTGAACTGGTGTTTCACAGTATTAGCTATATATAAATGTATATGCAATCTCTGCTATCCTGAACTTACGTCATGCTACAAATTTGGATAATCTGAAAATAATAAGTATTAGCCACACCATACTTTCATATGAAAATTTAATACTAAAGGGGAATGAATAGTAGCTGCAATTCCTCAATTTTCAGAACAAATGCTCATGACATTCTTCTGTAAAATTAAGTTTAAAAAGTGTTATGGGGCATATGCAAAGAAAGAACAACAATATTTATTACTAATGAATGTACTTGTAGCTCAAGGCTCAGCAAGAACTTCATATTAGAATCATAGAACAACCAGGTTGGAAGGGAGCCATCGGATCATCTAGTCAGTTTGTCTGGAAATCTCAAAAACCTTGCTTTCCAGGAATTCAAAATCCATGAAAAATCCCACACAAATACTTTAAATCACAAAAATTATATTTTACATTTCTGAGGTTGCTTGGTTTCAGTTTGCTTTCTTTCTCATATGTGCTTCATAGAATCTAAATATAATCCAAATATGGGTTTATATTTAGATGAAAAGTGGGTTTTTTTCTAAAACTGATTCTATTCATTTGGAGTTTAAGCATTAGGTTTTAAATATATTTTTTAAATCCATAATTACTTGAAGGTGTTATTATAAAATATTAATATTTTTAGTTAGTAATACTATGTTGCAAAGTCCAGTCCCATGCTTCAGGACCTTGGAGAGCACCTGCAGTTCTACCACACGCTCGTCGTATGTCACACCAAACAAAAACCTAAGAAAACTACAGCAAAGTGATTATTATTAAATGAGATTATTAATAATCTCTGGAGTCTTCATACATTTTGAGATCCATCTTAGAAAGAAAAACAGAAAAAATATTTAGGGAATATCATACATTAAATCACATTTCACACCTTCTGGATAGTCTACATACTTCACCTGTTTGGTCGGTTGAAAGAAATCTGTAATAATTTTCTCATAATAAGAATTTATTGACACTTCCCAGTTTTGTGTGAAGACCGCTAGCTGTGACTTGATCTGATTGTAGAAGAAATATAGAACAAGCCTTATTTTGATAAAATAACAGCATAGACTTCATAGAAAGATCCTTTTTAAATAAAGAAAACAGCTTCGGCAGAAACGAAGCAACAGCCCTGCCTATTGAGGCAGATCTGGGATAATTTGGCCTTCATTTCAGAAATGGCCAAGACGACATCTGTATTTATATATGCACACTATTTTACATCCATAGCAGTCTGTCTTTTCATTCTCATGCAACAACCACTTTTCTAAATGAACAACAGGAGAGTTTTCAGAAAACATTAGCTTCAGTCAAGACTTTACTGTTTGTTTCTGTTATTGTAAAGCTTTCTGCAGACTGAAAACAGACTGACAGAGCAGGAAAGCAGCAACATTCACTCTGTGGCAGAGAGGTACTTTGGCTTTTTTTGATACTATCTAGGTTGACTGAGGACTGTCTCTGCTGTAGTCTCTAAGTGCCTAGCATGTCTAAGATTCATAACATTCTTGAGGCAGATGTGGAATCTGCAGAAGACCTCTGCTTTTCTAGAGTGGTAGCATACCAGGAACATCTAAAATGACATAGGTACCTACTGTATCTGGATACCATCCTTGAAGGTTCATGGTAAATAGATATTCTTTCCAAAAATGAGAGGGACGAAAATGCATTTGTACACTATCAGGAATTTGTATTCAGACAACTAAATTAGAAAGCCTGAGTTCATGATACAAAGATCAGTAAGCTGTTACAGGCAAACTATAGGTTGTGCCACTGTATAGTCAGAGAGAAACTGATATCAAAACCCAAAGCAGGGTTAAGCAAGAAGGCTTGCAACCTGAAAGGTGACTCTAGATAGTCTATAACTGAGGGAGATCTTGTACTGAATAGAGGCTCAGTAATATTTACACCTCTCACATGAGACTTCATTTCAGTGAACAACTTATCAGGCATTTTTCCTGGGTGTTTGGAAACCATACTCCAAGGACATGAGAAAGCATCAAAAGGATGGAGTAAGTGGGCTGGAAGACATTCAGACTGAAACTTGATATATTTCAGCTCTTTCTTTTCTGTTCAATTAATGATTGCTTTAACAAACCAAGCAAAATCCTAACATAGACAACTGCCATCTATAAGCCAGTGTTTGTGTTTGTAAAGGCAGAAGCCAATGGTTGCCTTCTTTAAGGATGATTCAGTCCCAGGTGCTGAGGGTATGACTCACCCTTAGATGGGCAATGACTCACTACAACTTTCTGCACTGGTTAGACTCTAGCCCTCAAACATGTGTACGTAGATGTTTGACATCACATGTTGATACTACATGAATAAACTTCTCTGAAAAATAATAAATGAATATCAAATGTGAAAATTCCCTGGCAATTTGCCTTAAGTGGAATCCACAGAAGGGTGATACATAAAGAGGTAGAACTGCAGAACTATGGTTAAATAGTTATTACAAGTTAAAGGGGGGGGGGAGAAGTGAATGAAGTACTGCGTGCTTTCAACCAAACTTAAAGAATTTTCATAATTTCCACATGGATTAAAATTACATAAATCTAAACTTGGACTGGTAAACTGATGAAAGAACATAAACATAAAAGCACTGCTGTTGTTCTTCACAAAGCGTAAAACTCAAGTCAGTTACATCCCATGAGAAAGGAATAAAAATATATGTGTTGGAGCCTGAAACTCATTACACCTAGAAGATATAGGGACCTTTCAATTCTCTGAACCTACACTTGGAGTTTGTTCTCATGTGATAATTTGTCAATTAAAGGTATACTGGAAATAACAAGCAAAGACATCTTAAAAACCTGCTGTGTCTATATGTTAATTATTATTCACCTGCCTCATCATCTAGCAATCAAAAGTAATGAGATGGGTCTCTTAGTCAGTAACCACTAGTTTTAAATGTCACCCTTCCAATTTCCCTGTAACTCAAGGGAGCACAGTCAAAAGTAAATAGACAGATTTTGTTTCATGTTTCTGATAGTGTTGAGGTGTCAGTCTTTCCTTCATAAGTAGTGTAACATCTCTTCGGTTCTCTTGTGGCCTTCATCCTATGTACTTCTTTTCTTTACCTTTTTATGTTCAATATGTTCTAGTTATTTTTACACATTATCTTCTATTGCATGTACATCTCTATCTGTTTGAAATAATGAGAAACTTTATCAGTACAAACAGCTTCACAATTACTATATACTTTATGCACTTGTATGTGTATATTTACAAATACCCTTAAAGTATCTCCCAAAAATGAATCATGGTGTAAAGAAATGTGTAAAGTGATGTGTGTGTTATATATATACGTTGTATATATTGATATGTTTGAGTTAGCAGGGAGTAGAACAGGGCAACTGACATCTTCATGAAATCCATCACTTAGAGCTGTTGACAAAAAATAAGATATGTTTTATGATGTTCCTATCAGGTAGATATAGCAGAACTGACACATTCAGACTCAGCTAATATAAAATTGGGGTAAGGTAGAATTGCAAGCATGCCTTCATAGTTAAACTGGAAAAGCGATCCTTTAATTTTATTAACTACACCTTGCCTTTTGTCTGGGATCCCTGATGTAATTGAATTTCAGTGTAAACTCCTCTATAAACATTTATGAATCCCAAATGAATTTAATAACACAGTCACCTATTTAAAGTTCCTTTACACTTATCTACATTAATATCATGCTGGTGAAACACCCCCATTATCACTACTGAAAACACTACATCTGAAAAAATTCATACTCAGGTTCTTGGTATTCAAATATAATTCCACCTTTCCAAATACCTACTTACAGGTATGTTAGTATTAAGAGTACCTTCCTTTATTCACAAACATACATGTAAAATGTTTATCTGTCATCAAGGGCAAAGGCACAAACCTGTGAAGGATTACTACTGCTGTTCAGCCCTGAGGTTGAGGCTCTCTCTTGGCCACTAACTCTGCTGATCCACAGGGACCCAGAGAGACCGACTCTCCTCCAGCTTTATGCAGTCTGCCATATCATCTGGGACGTGGCCAGCGATCTCTGTCCCCTGGCTGATCTTGGTCATTGTCTCCAGACTTGTGCCTGCCTTGCTGAATGGCAAAACCAGGTTGGCACCAGGTACAGGATTCCCTAAGTGCTCAAGTTCTGCCTAGCCCTTGCCTCAGCAGCTCACCATGCTTTTCCTCCTCAATTTGCCCTGAACAACCTTCCTGTTGTTATTCTCTCCCCTCTGAATCATATCATCCTTTTCTTATCCAGGTATGTAAATTATTAGCTTTCATAAATAAATTTGAATGCTTCTGACTTATCTAATATGTCCAGATGACTTTCCTCTCAAATATCCCCCCTTCAGGAGAGGGGCCTCAGACCAATGGGGTTGAAGCAGTAACAGTGACATGTCTCCAGAGCTTTCTTCATCTTCTGTCAAGAGTGGGATGTGCCTTGTTTACTCAGTCCTGGCATCGCGTTCAGAATCACTCACATCATGTGGTAGTTGGCACATGACATAGAAATCCCATTGACTAATTTTTTTGGTCTCTGTTTCTTGCAGAATTCATCAGGTCAGAGATCTTCTCTTTTTTTCTTCCCACAATAATGTCTTATTCAATATTATGTTTCCAATGAGACACTTGAGCTGGAATCAGTGAATGTATAAATGTGCATGAAGCTCAAAGTATCAGTAGAGAGTATCAGACTTCAGAATGCTTTTGTTTTAGGGGAATGCCACTTCTTCCATTTACAGTCCTTAACCCTCGGGGCTTATTTCCATGTGGCACCCTACATTTCAGGGCAGTTCCCCTAGCCATACATACTTTATATGGCTTAGAAGTTTCTCTTTGTTACCTTGAGCAGGTCTATGGCCTTGGGCAAAATAGGAACTTTGACACCATCCTTGTTCATACAAGAAATACACCTGAAATACACCCTTAAAATAACAATGCCAAGTTGTAAACAACTGTCATAAGAGGTAAGGAAAAATCATAATGTCCTTGAATTAACGAAGCATGATGCATAGAGTGCCTTCTAATCTGTTACTTGTTCACAGCAATGTTAACTCTCGCTCAAACTGAAAATCCAGAGAAATCTTGTCAAATATTTTAAAAGTTATGTAAGACAGCAAAACAATACCTTCCAGCAGGTAAAAGCTGAGATCCTAGTCACATCCTACACATTTGTGTGAAGTGAATGGAGTGGGAACACAGAGGTCAGCTATGCTTTCTCATGAGTTACAAAAGATATCTTTATATCTTGGATCTGGACACATTACGCAAATCCTTTTCTGGAGCTGCTCCAGTCTTGTGAGCTTGTGTCCTTTGTCGTCCTTCTTGTTTGCATTACAACTGCACAGCCAGCGGAGCCTGAGCTGCAGTGGCAAGCATGCAGTACAGTCAGTCAAAAGAGTAAGAGTGCTCTTTTGGACTGAACCTGATCAGTTCTAGCAGTTTTTGAGAGCTAGCTTCCAACAGAATAAAATGCACAGAAGCTCAAATACACACTTAAGCATATCTAGCAATTTGATCTTCATTATCCCATTTCTGGTATAAGTAGTCCCATTTGGAAATAATATTGCACACCTTAAATACTTAAATAAGAAAAGTTTTTGTTGTGCTTTGCTGATGTGTATTTTAAATATTGAATTTTTTTTGCTTCTTTCAAGACATGAATTGACTTTTTAATTTGTAGAAGAATTTGACTATTTCCATGTTTTTCAATAATTAAGGCTATTCTAATGTTGCTTTCAACTATAGCATCAACATATATAGTTCAATCCACTAAGGCAAATAATTATAAACAGAAAATTATTAAAGAAATATTAGAGGGAATAAATAGAGGGGAAAAAATCATAATGAAGAAATAAAAGTAATAAAAATGCTTGCTATAGCAAATCAATTATAAATGTGCAATGACAGATCTTATAAAAATTATTCAGTAGGTTACTGCATTTTTTGCCTTTTATATTGATCCTGGTGCCTTTAGAAGTTAAAAAAAATACTGTCTATAAGCTAACTGTAAAAAGTCAAAAAGGCACCTTGGGTTTGTGATGAGGTCTTTCTACACTTAACACAGGGGTGCAGGAACATGAAATTCAGGCTCTAAATAATATCCACACAGCTACAATCTTTATAAGTCTGAGCCAAATTGCATGAAGCGAATAAAAAGAAGATATTTCAGTAGGATTCAGATCCCACCAGAAAAGAAAGAGTTTTGAAAGTTTGGCACAAATACAATCAATCAAAACTGAGGAAACTGATCTATTGATAAGACATCACACCAGGCTGAACACAAGCAAACAGGATTAAAGAGCTCCCGACCAAAAAGCTACCATTTTCCATCATTGATTTTCATTGTAGTGTCATGCTTAGAAACAAATTTTTACTAAGAAACTTTTTTCTTTGTTTTCCCCACCACTGCTTTTAAAACATGCAGGTTCTCCTTGCAAGAAACTTCTGAGTTCATGGTATTTTTTAAAAAGGGAGGGACAAAATTGCCCTAATATAGCACTAACAAGCTTTTCAGCAGGAAGCCGAACTATTTAGTCATTCAGCTGATTGCATCCTTGTCAGCAGAAAGGCCTGTCTTGCCATTCAAGATGACACTTTTCAAGGTGATGCTAATGGAACCAAATTCCAGCTCCATCTCAGAGGGACCCCCTGCCATGGCCCAGCACGTGGAGCTCAGGTGCATTCATAATCTGCATGCATGGCAGGAGAAAAATGCCGAGGTACCCCTGTTAAAAAATTCACAGTTCCTATGTAAAGCTGTGCGTGTATATTTGCAGTGGATGTGTGTCTATTTGCATGCTTATATAAACTCTGTCCTTTAATTCTCTTGTATATTCTCCTTTCCCTTTTCTTTTCCGTTCACTCCTCATTCCTATTAATTTCTCATTTTTATTCTTTTCTTCCTCATTTCCTCCTTCTAAGATACTTTCTGTTTAACTTTTTACTCTATAGGTACAATACCTATCATCTTTATAAAATACAACCCTTAGAATCTTTATTCCCCATGCTGGTAGTTATGGAAGCACTGCAAGACGAATGTTAGCAAGGTCACTGTGGTTCCTCTGTGCCCTACTTACTCTAGCTACAGACTCAGGAGAAAGGAGTTTTATCCATTCTTGTGAAATGCTTTGGGATCTATGAATGAAAAAGTGCTACATATGTCCCAAATAGTAATGTCTTATAATCTATTTATTTGATTTTTTTTTTTGCAATTTCACCTATTTAATATTCGAATGCAACCTGCTTTCTGTCCCTGTCAGTACTGATTTACAGTTCATCAATTTGTGCTCTTTTTATCTCACATTGATAGCAGTGTGTTACCTTTTGAAATTCAGTGAGTCTTTGGCCTTGTTCAGATTCTATCCCAACTAATTCTAACAATTTATGGCTCTTCTCAAGGAAATGGATCCATGTGGAATGATCCATCTCCCTGGGTAGGGCTTTTTGATTTCTTTTAGATTGTGTGGATGTAAATAGCCACATACATGCTTCTTTTGCAGTTGTTTGCCTTAATATGGCTGCAATTATTTGCTGATATTAATTTTGTTGCACACTGGTATTCTGGTTTTATGGTCAAGTCCTGTAATTCTGCACAGATTATATGAAGACTTCATTTTGTGCTGGTCCAGAGATGGTTTTTTTGGTGCAAATACAGTAAGAGATTGACTATCTAGCTCATACTGACAGACATCTTTCAAGTCCTGGTGTTGCAGGTTTGTTTCCCATTTTATCAGTCAGGAGATGCTTGACATCAGGCATTGATATAGTACTGTGAGCAGTGAGCTAGGTCTGATACAACTTACATTTTAAATTTAAAATTTGAAAAGGCAACTTGTTCTCTTTTTTTTTTTTTTTTTTTGCTTATTTTCCTTTTCCTGTTGTGGTGGGGCAAACCCAATCTAAATAACCATCAACAGACAACTCACATTTCAGTGAGTTCAGGTGAGAGAAGTTGAACCAGACTCTCTGAGGTATTGCTCTATTGGATTTTTTTTTTGTATTCTATATCATCCTAACAGAAGATGTGTGCTGTTTCAAGCATTTTGGAGTACAGATTTTCATGGAAGAGAGAGCCTCTACAACAGTTAAACATTTAAACAGACCTTTGAGGGTCTGGGCCTTCATGCTGTATCTCCTTCATTAAACCTCTTATTGCTATGCGGAAAAGTTCAAGAGTTTACTGGGACTGAGGTAATCATTTTTGGCTGGGAATCCTTTGTGAAGACAGATGGCCATTGCTCATCGTGTTAGTAAGAAGGCTAATACTTCTGGTCTTCAGCTGTTAATGTTAGTATATTTGGAGTAAATCTAACTTCAGGTATCAACTGTGTTTCTCCTGTCATTTTATACCCAACATTTTATAATAAAGTTCTGGATCTAGGAATGGAAGTTATAATGCAAAGCATAATTGTAAACATTCTTGGTTTAGCATGTGAAGGGATTAAAGAACACATGAGAGATCAACAGAATTCATTAAGATTAAAAATCAAGAATACTGTCTTTTCAAGAAAAATAATACCTCCAAAATAATCTTTATAAGACTAAGGGGTTACCCACAGATTTTTAATAATTTTTCTCAAGATTTTCTTGAGGTTTTAAAAAGCATTAATTTCTCCTTTATTCCAGATTATTTGTTAATGCATTCATAAAACTACTCTTGTCTTCTTGTCTTTTATTTCCATCTTTTCATCAAAAGACAAAAGAGACTGCTACGTCTTTAATTTGTGGAGCAACCTTTCAAATTTGTGCATAGTTGTTTGTAATTTTGACAAGCTCCAAAACCACTTCTGCACAAGCAGCTCAAGACAATAAGCCTAGCTCTGTTCAATCTGTTCTTCAGCATCAGCAAGAGGGATTCAGCAAAGCGTAATAGTGTACATTTAGCTCAAGAAAAAGCAACATGCTTGCTCTGGCTTCTAATGACAGCTATGGAAACCATTTTAATATGCTAAAATGAAGTTTTAGGAAGAAAGAAAAATGAAGGATCTGTTAACAAATGGAAACTTAAGCAACGCCATAGAACTGCCACAAGCCCACTGAGTGAAGTTCAGGCTTCACAATGTTCTTTTTTTGTGCATTTCTGCTCATTTCTACTTGTTGTACACATAGGCAAACTGCTTGCCAAGTTATTTTGGGTATCCTCTGTGGTTTTCTGTTGCAGGTTGTACAGAAGTGAAAGAAAATTACAAATTACTTTGTCCATGCTGGCTGCAGATTACTGGTCCTCACAAAGAGAGGATTATTACTTTAAGTGGAGAATGAAGGTTATTCTGTTGTTAATGCACTACAGTAACCTCTGATCATTCCTTTCATTCCTTTGAAGAAGCTCAAAATATGATCACACACCATCACAACCTCTGCCAGCGACATCAACTATAGCAGCCGCAGGCATCCCGCACCTGCTGCCTGCTAAGCCTTTCGCCGAGCAGCAGCGTGGAGTGGCCCTTACAAGCTAAGTCTCAGACAATCCCTTTCCTGGCTCAACCGTCTTCTGGAAGTTCACCAGATCTCTCTCCATTTTAGCCCTTATGACCATTCTGTCACTCGAGGCAGCGTCTTCAATGTACTGATGAGCTGAGGGTGCTACTCTGTGATTTTTCTGCCTGCAACACTCAGGTCAAAGTGGTAAACATTCATGTGTTTTTCTTAATTAAGGGAGAGGAGATATACTTCTGAAATGAAGAGAGACACTTTTAAACAGACATAACTAGTATAGCAACAGATATTTCTCTCATGGTGTATGATGCTTATTTTAATCACTGGCATACCAAGTCATGGTTTTCATATTTCTTTAATAAATTATTCTTCGACCTTACAAATAATAGATGTCTCAGTACCAATAGCTTGCTGCCACCCTGAGTTCTATTTACAGCTCTATTTACTCACACAAAATTCCCAGGGATTCATCCTAGATATTAGTTTTCCTTTAAGGATTTCTACTGAAGTTCCTAGTAAAAAAAAATCGAAACAGATTTTTGGAGACCTTGATAATCAAGCCTGTGTAATCAGATGTCCTTTCTGTTTAACCGAATTGTAATGGGGCAAGCCTTCAGCAGACACAGGTCAGCACAACTGTGCTGAAATCAAAGGTAGCATTTTAAGATAATAAATCTATGTCACAGTTGCAAAGTCAACTAATCACTGTTAGGAAGGTGGAACTGTACTATAGCCCATGAATTTTTAATTT
Organism: Coccyzus lansbergi; assembly: GCA_033558105.1. Lineage (NCBI taxonomy): Eukaryota > Metazoa > Chordata > Aves > Cuculiformes > Coccyzidae > Coccyzus > Coccyzus lansbergi. The sequence goes on along the minus strand of JAUMJK010000415.1, from coordinate 50,553 downwards.
GCCCCTCCTTGTAGTGTAAATCGACTCTACACTGAATAACAAAACATAATCTCACTGTTTTCTCAGCAGGGCTCTAACCATAGATTCTGATCATTGTCCTCCACAGCACTTCTACAACCACAAGCAGCTGGATTATACCTGTGCTACAGAGAGGGACTTGAGACAAGGCAATTCAGGTCAGCACCTACCCATTTGTTCAGGGCTCCCAGCTTAAAACGTTCTGCTATGGTTTGTCAAGATACACAGCCTTATTGGAATACCATATTGTTTCCATCCTTCCTATACATTCAAAGCAGGGGTCATACAGAGAGCAAGCTAGTTGTCCCTGAAGCACCTGGATATTCTGTAGCCTGAGGAAAGCCCTGCTGACAAACTTGATGCCATTCAGCACTCAGGGGTTGCATGAACCATTTTGCAGAATGTAGGATTTATTATTTATTCAGCATCCAAAACATTTGCTTCATCTGCACCGTACCTGAAGCACTGTGACTGAAGATCCTCTTCAGACCCTCTGTGACTAAAGGTACCCTGAGGACCAGCATTTGGCACTGCTGTGGACTGGACCAACCCACTTCAACATCTGGCAGACCTTATCTGCCATCCAGGTTAGCTGACAGAACCTGGTTGCAGCCAGGAAACCACCTCAGACCAAAATGGGACTCTCAAGGTTTTTCTCAGCATAACTGGTGCAGCCTGATAGGTGCGAGGCATTTCAGTTTTGCAGGTGGCCCAGTTTGCCTTCAGGGAGAAGCACATAAACTGGACAGAAGAGAACCTAGCCTATCTGCTTGCCAAGTTTCTTCAAAACCACACAGCACTGATAATAAGGGAAATTATCAATACCAAGATTTAAAAAATGCTGTACTTTCCAAAAACCTATTGTTTCCAAGGACACAACTGTGACAGTATTCTTTCCCTACTAGAGCTATGCAAAGGCAGTTTATATTCTTTTTTCATTACCTAAGTTTCTAGTAAATTGAATCTGAACTTGTGGCTACTAAAAGAAGGGTTTGCATCACTGCCCCTACCTCTGCACTTGTGCTACAGTAACACCTTCTGCTACAGCAAACACTTCCCTTGCATCAGAGAGGTCTGCAGCACCAAAGGCATAAAGTACATCATACCTACTGCAACAAGAAATATGGGAGAAATGGGAGAAATATTTCAGCAAAGAGAAGTCAAATGGTAAACCAGTAAATGAGTTTATAAATACAAAATGACACCTGTGATCAAGTCTCTTGATCTAAGGCCCTTGCAACTTCCTTGTGGAGAAATGGGGAATCTCTCTCCAGTTCATGGATACAGTCAGTCCTGTGAAATCTGATTTCTAATGCCCTCTTCTTGACTTTTCCATGTTCTGTTTACCTTCCTGTCAAATGACAGGCTGTAAGCTTTCCTGGTGATACTCTGCACCTTTAAAGATCCAAGCTTCTGCCAGCATTTCTCCACATCTTACTTTCTTTGTCACTTTGTCTTCTTTTTGAATCCCAGTCCACTCAGGCTCACCTTTTCTTAAAGACAATTTCATTGCATATCATTCCTGACTTGAACTTTTTGAACAATGCAGAGTACGATGCAATGGTCTCTGCTTGGAGAAGAATAAATGTTCAATTAAAATCACAGGATGTGTCCTATGTTAGAGAACAGTACCATTTATGTTCAACTTCCAAGAAGACTATGGTTATTGGTAAATGATAACATCATTGTCACTTCATAGAAAGCAGCATGGACTATGTCAAGCTATATTTCAAGGAAACTTTTATTTGTGAAAGCCAAGTGATCTGGCCTCCAAACAAAGTCACTGAAAATACTTTTCTTTAATGGATGTTCGTATTGCAAGTTTTATTGAAGCTGGTACTTGCATATTAATAATCTATTTGAAAAGAGTCGAAAACTGAAGAATAAAATATAGTATTTTAAATGCATATTAAAAATACAGTAAAATCAATGTGTTTTTAAAAACTTTGTATACTAAGTCATAAGTATGTACTTCTGACCAATCTTCCTTTCATTTAGGAAAAAATCTTCCCTCTATAATATGAATAATGTGAGTCCTATGTGCCATAACATCTTCACTGATAAAGTGATCAATGACTTTAAACTTTATTTGGCTTGTGCTGCTCTTGTGTGTGGGGATAGGTTTCTTTGACAGTGTATAAATACATACTTTCAGTGTTCCAGCCCTCAGAAATTTCTTTGGTGATCAGCAGTTTCAATGTCAGAATTTTTCTTGATCTTTCATGAGCTTTGTTATCACAAAGCCAACATTTAAGCCAGGAGACAAATTTTCTTCTCTAGATCTGTATGAAAACATGCATTTGAATGGATTCAGGAATTCAATAACTGCCTCTCACTGTGCTCTTAATTAGGCAATCACACTTTCGATTTTCTGCTTAAATGGAGAAGAACCAATGCTAGCCATGTACCTTCTTTTTTACACATTAATGAAGAACTTAAGTGCATTTCAGTTTTGTAATCTTAGAGATGCGCATCCCAACAGTTAAAATACATTAGAAGATACTATTTATGCAAAGTTGCACATTTGTCTTTCAATGCTAACAAGCCTCTCCTTTCATTACCACACTTATTATTCTGTTATCACCTTCTGTCATGGTTTAACTTAAATGCATGCCCAAATGATGCCACTGCACCAGTGACAGCACAAGTCTAGAAATATTAAGTCTCAAATAGGATGGCAAATCTACTGTGCTAATAGTTTCTTCTCTGTTGACTGTATTCTGCAACTCACACTAAGTACTGCACTGGACTTCCATTTAAGTCCCATCAAGCCAGTAACTCATTGATCAATGTGAGTACAGGCCTAGGCAATTGGCTCTGAATAACCGGAAACAGGGCAGATAAATGAGTAGTATCAGTCTGGAAGTGCTCTCACTGCAGAATTTCCTCCCAAAGAAAAGACAGTTTGACTTCCCACTCAGACAGCTGTCCCATGGCCTGTGAGCAATGGGAATAGGGAAGTATCTTGGCAAACGCTGGGGTACCTACCATAGCCCCACATTGTATCAAACAACAGGTTACAAAGGGCAAAATACAACAATCAACATAATTATAGTTGTGCAGGAACTTGTAATAACCCACTTAGCACTGACAGGCACTATAGTGGACCAAATGCAAGTAAAATGCAGCAGGGTGGTAACAATTACATGCACTTTCATGCTTACTTCCAACTGGCCTATGATATTGCTTTTTAAATACTGGCCCTTGAGAAGAGCGTTATCCAAATCACATTTTCTTTCTGTTTCATAGAATCATAGGATAATTGGAAGGGTCATCCCTCGATGACGTTTAGGATCATCTAGTGCTATCACCACTCCTCTGGGTGACCTGTTCAAGTGTTTCACCACCCTCATTGCAAAAATGTCTTCCTTATGTCTAGTCTGAATCTATCCTCTTTCTTATAAACCCCTGTTAAGTATTGAAATGCCAAAATAAGACCGCTCCAGAGTCTTCTCTTCTCCAGGCTAAACAACATCAACTATCTCAGCCTTAATTCATGGGAGAGGTGTTCCATTTCTGTGATTGCTTTTGTGACCCTCCTCTGGACCTGGTCCAAAAGGTCCACATCTTTCCTGTGCTGAGGACTCCTGTGCTGGATTGAGTACTCCAGGTTGGGTCTCATGAGAACAAGGTAAAAGGGCAGAAACATCTCTCACAACCTACTGGCCATGCTTATTTTAATGCAGACCAGCATGTGGTTGGGTCTTCTGGCCTTTATGAGCACACATTGTTGGCTCATGTCCAGCTTTTCATCAACCAGTACCCCCAGGACCTCTGCAGGGCTGCCTTTGATCCCTTCATCTCCCAGCTTCTATTGATCCTGGGGGACTTCTCAACCGAGGTGCAGAACCTTGAACTTGGCCTCGTTGAACCTTATGAGGTTCATATAGGCCCAATTCTTGAGCTTGTTCAGGTCCCTCTGGATGGCATCGTATTCCTTAGGTGAGTCAACCACATCATTTAGCTTGGTGTTGTCTGCAAACTTGCTGAGGGTGCGCTCAGTCCTATGGTCTACATCACTGATGAAGATATTAAACAGTAATGGTCCCCAGTGCAGACCACAGGCAGATGCCACTTGTCACGGATCACCATCAGGACATTGTACCGTTAACCAATACCCATTGAAGAGTTACCAATAGATTATTATGACCTTGCCGTAAAGTCAAAGAGAAAGTAAGAATGACCAACAAGGATGTGAATATTTATTTTCACAGAAAACACCTGTTGTGCTTCTCAAGGAAGAGGAATAATCAGGGAAGCCCGATTAATAATCTGGCAAAGGCAATAAGTTTTCCCACCAGTTTATGAAAGAACAGATTCAAAGTCATATTAGAAAACACCTACCTGTGAGTTCAATATGCCTGTGATAATGCTCCACAGTGCTCTAAATATTAAAAAACTGCAGCTATTAAGTTTCAAAGAGGTCTGTTTCTTATACATATACTTATAGTTTTCTTCATTTCAGTTTATTTCAACTTCAACCAATGAAAAGTACAGAAAAATAAATAAATGCATACAAATTTAAACAGGTTTTTCATGCCTATAAATTGAGTTATGCTCACAAATTAAATTATGCTGTCATTCAAAAGAAGTTTGGGATTAAAAATAAATTGAGTGTCCAAAGGGAGCTGGTGGGTTTTGAGAAGGACTATATCTTGCACAGCTTAGGAAAGCTAAGCCCTAATAAGTATATATTAAACAGAAATGATCCGATGGATAAGCATTCGTTCAGTACTGAGAAAGAGAAACAAAACCAGATGTGTCTGAGTTCTGTAGTTAAGACAAATTATAGCTAACCACAGTGAGAACCTTGAAAACAGTTTTAAAAGCTTCTCCAAATTCACAGAATCACAGAACAACCAGGTTGGAAGGGACCCATCGGATCTTCTAGTCCAACCATTCCTATCTAACACTAAACCAAGTCCCTCAAGACCTCATCCACCCGTGTCTTAAACACCTCCAGGGAAGGTGACTCAACCACCTCCCTGGGCAGCCTATTCCAATGCCCAATGACCCTCTGCGTGAAAAACCTCCTCCTAATCTCCAGCCTAAATCTCCCCTGGCGGAGCTTGAGGCCATTCCCTCTCGTCCTGTCCCCTGTCACTTGGGAGAAGAGGCCAGCTCCCTCCTCTCCACAACCACCTTTCAGGTACTTGTAGAGAGTAATGAGGTCTCCTCTCAGCCTCCTCTTCTCCAGGTTAAACAACCCCAGCTCTCTCAAAATAACAAAACCTAAAATTCAAAATAACAAAACCTAAAATCAGAAAATAGAGCACCTGGGAAAACATAATTTGAGGTGGTCACTACCTGTAAGTAGAAGTATATGCAAATGAACAGATAAATAAGACATGTACAGATAAATGCAACATGAAAGGCCTAGAATAGAATGTAAATTTATTGTTCTGTGTAGATTAAACTGAAAGTTACAATAACTGTAGGCAAAATGAACGAATGTATTTTTGCATGTGTGCTAGTTCTTGAAATCTGAGACATCATGTCTAAGAATGATTTAAGTTTAGAGAGACATGTGAAGAGCATAGGAAGACTTACTTGGCTTGTTTCTACTGAGGGAAATTTCATTTTATTGGCATAGAAATGAATGGCAAAAGAAATATTATCAGTAACAGTTTTAATGAAATGCATCTAGTTTAAGTAGCATTAATGAAACAAGATCTCTAAATATTGGCAGAAGTGGTGGAATTAAATGAATAGAGTTAGAGGGAGTTTTCTGTTCTCTGTGACATCATGTCAGACAATTAGTGGAGGAAGGCAAACTTTTCATTAGAAATATTGAGCAGATGCTTGCAGACTATGAGCCTTCTTGCACTGTCTTTATTGTTTTGTTTTGCTTTGTTTTCATTACAGATGGGCTACTAATAATGTAAGAATGAAATAAATTTACTTGGTTTTAATCAAGTGTTATCTTTCCTCTTCAATCTCTGTCTTGCTATCCAACTAATGGAGGTTTGAAGGATTTTTACCAGCTTGGGGAAAAAAATTTGGGATAAATGTTCACTTTGAAACCTGTAAGAAACTGGTGGAAGCTACAAGTTAACTGTGGGAAGAATGAAAGAACCAACCAACTGGTATCTGTGTTTACCACCTCAAAGAAACAAGGGATTCAGTTAGGATTAATGATCCCCGTGTGGCTACATATGAAACACAGGCAACCCTGCCTGACTCATGACCTGAAAGAAGGACTCATTGCTGAATGCTCCACTTCTTTCCATTGACCTTCTAACAACAGTTCTGTCCTGAAATCATTTCTCTCTCTTACAGTTTTGCACTTTAGCTGTATTTGACATAAAATGCCAAGTACCGTGACTGAGATTTACTCATGCTTGCAAACATTGCTTTTATTTGCATTGACTGAATTCCCTTGGGCATGTCTTATTTTGTCTGTAACAGGACAAAGTAGAGTAATAAATATTCATGGCACTGGAAAGCATACCAGGAGGAATCGAGTAATTCATGAGACCCTAAACAGCCCCATTCAAGCTTTTCGATTGATTTTGGTTGTACCATCTTTTGGGTTGGAAAGATAATCCTATATTTTTCTCCTTGGTTCCTGCCTAATGAAACTGCCAACAGGACTGCACCAGTGATGGTGATTTGTCTCAGCACATGGACACTTGTCCAATGGAAACATGGTGAAATCACCAGCACATTTTATATAAGCTGCTGAATAGTCATCAATGAGTAGGAAAAGGATGCTGCGACATGATCAGTAAATAAGTAAGTAGGTAAAATTCTATCTTGTCTGTAGAGATGTTGGAAGTGAAATCTGCTGCACAGCTTGTGGGTTTATATGAACAGTTTGCTAATTAGAGTTGTATAAAATGACAATTTTTCAAGAAAATTTCCACCCTTCACAGCAGCCTCATGTGAAATCTGATAGTTTTTGAAAACCCAACAAATTAGCTATTCTCATATTTCAAAAGTTTCTACAGGCAATCCAATACCATTGCTCGATGCTGGAAATTTTTCAGTACCACCTAAACGCTTTTTGCTGCATAGATATTCACCGTTCTTTTTGGCACTGCTCAGTTGCTTTCCTCCGCTGTCCTCTGCCTATTTCTGTTGCCCACCAGAATAATGAAAAAAGTGTCAGGAAAGCTCACACAAACTCACTGTCATTTTTTAAGCTACAAATAATGACATTCGTTAAATGAATGCAATAAAACCTAAAAATACCGAAGTGGGTTCATTCTATTTTGAAGCCTGAGCATTTTCTGCTACAAGAAAAATCCTTTCCAGTCACACCCATTGGGCTGTTCATGTGCAGAGTGGAAATTCCATTTTTGGGGAATTCTTCTGGAAGATTTTAAAGAGGATGCTTCTGTCTTTGTTGCTGTCATCCTGATGAAACTAGAAAGGTGCAAAAAAGCTGAGAAAGAACAGGAGCCTCATAAAATTCTTCAACATAATCTTTGTTCCAATTGTGTCCCTTTTCCATTGTACTATGCTAACTGAGAATTTCACCTGTAGGGACAGTCAGAGTAAGATAGTCACTTGATGAAGCATTTTGCTCCAAAGGGAGAGCTGCCAAGGGTGGATGTGGGTTGAGGACCATTTTTGACCTTTGTTTGGCCAGTCCCAAGATCACGCCAGCCAGAGAATCTAACTGGGATGGAGCATATTGGTTTTGACCAGCATGCAAACCCTCCCTCTAAGTCTCTCCATTGAAATAGTGGAAAAATAATTTTAATTCTTCATACTTCTAATTCTTTTGTTTAATTATAAAATGCTAAAAAAACCCAGAAGATATCCCGAATGTCATTTATATCCAGTAAACTCAATAGCTGGACTTAATTGGGAACTGACCTGTGCTGTTTACCAACACAGTGGTAAAAAGACAATCGTCTGGGGGGTGTAAATGTGTGCACATTCATGTCAGTATTACTTGTAGCAGTCACAAGGAGCAAAGTGAGTATTTTTAAATAGCTAGTGCTCCAATGATGCTAGGGTTTTAATATGCAGCTTCTCAGCCACTTTGCCTCTCCTCTCCTCTCCGGGTCTCCGTCTCCCTGAACTCCAAACCTTCTCCTAAATTTTTAGTGAAACATGGAAAGAATCCTGTATGTGACCCATTGCCAAGGGCAGTACAAAACAATGGGGGTGACAATCTCTCTTCACCGTCCTTCCCTTAGGAAACAAGTCACAGTCTTGTGTAGATGTCTGAGACATCCAGTGGGGTGGTACAGCCTGCTGGAGCTACCTGCACTGCTGAGACCAACTGTAGGAACCAATAAGAAGATAATAATCTCCTGCCACAACACAGTAGCAGTCACCTGGCACAGCCCAGTGCCCTATACCAAACCCAGGACCCGCAGGAAACACTGAAAAGCCGACAGAGGCCTGAGCAGGAAAGAAAACATGTTCACCTTCAAGGATACAATAAAATCTCCCAGATGTCGGCAGGAAGAAGACTCAAAGAAAGAAAGAAAGAAAGAAAGAAAGAGAGAGAAATACACCAAAGGTCGTAGACAACATGACTTGGAGTAAAGAAGTTCTTTTTTATGGTTGGAACAAAAATCTTTTCAGCTCAACTGTTGAGGAAGACAGCCTCAAGAAATGCATTCCAAGGACTACTCCATAAGGTCTGCTAAGGAAGCAGAGGTGAGATGAAGCCTTTGTGTTGCTTCAGAGCAGTGTGGTGATGGGGTAGTCTGCACAGGTGAAAACGGAGCAGAGAAAGTATGATTTGGCTATCACTGTCAGCAGACAGAGTGAAGACCAGGCACCCCTGTTGTAAATATCACAGAAAGAAATAGTTTCCATCTCAAGGCATTTGCCATATGAGTAAAGATACAGCGGCCTGGCAGGTGGCTGCTGACCACAATGGCAGAGTTTGCAGACTCGGGGACAGGGTGCCCTCCAGTTGCACGATTTGGAAATCCAAGAAATTTCTAAAGTAATGAATGACAGATTTTATCTTGAGTTTTGCTTGAGAAGCTGCAGGAGTTATTTCTTAATAAGAAATCTGTCCTTCTTTCTGGTTGCCAATTTAGTTACCCAAACCAGATGCATAAAACATTTCTTACTTTTTTTGTCTCTCTGCTTTCTCCCTGTTTCTTCATCCCATTGAAGAAAGACACAAACAGATTAGACGTGACTGCACTTTGGAATCTTTGCGCACAATAACGTCCCAGAGCTCAAGGAACTTTTAAGATTATATTTGCCATGACAATTGCAGGAAAGAATCAAAGTAGTCTGCAGCACTTCTGCACCTACTGCCTTCCTGATTATTAAATGCCTCTTTTCCCTCTGCCTCAGTTCCCTTTCCTAAGTGAAGTGACTCGTTGGTTTTTTTTGTTTTGTAATATACACCTTCGTTTGATGAGGACCTGTCAACTGTCATTTCAATAGCGCAGAGGCGCAGACTGAGTTTAAGCAAGCCTGTTTTCTGGATTCCCACAAGGCAGAGCTGCATCTTTCCAGTGCCACGCTGCTGCCTGTAGTGGGGATAAGTAATTCTGCCATGGCAGGGTGGGACGGGTGAAGGGGTGGATGGACAACACCTCCAGTACTGCAGGTGCAGGACACTGGGATGCCATGCCTGTCTCCCAAGTTTTTGAGGCACTTGCGACCACATGGGGCCAGAGGTACAGACAGTGTCCAGTTCTTCATACGCAGCAGCTGACAGATTGGGCCACAGTGCCAAAAGCTCATGTCAGAGGCGGGAGCAACAGGGTTGGGTCTAGGCTTGTCGCTTGTGCTGAATGAGCACTTGCAGATCGTGAGCCAGCATGGTACAACATCTACATTCTACTTCTTTCTATGGTGGAAGTTATTCTGAATGGTATTAGACAGGGATGCAAAACCTAAGCATGTTATTTTACGCAGGAATTAGCTTTATTTTGAGATACCTGACAGTGGTAAATTCCAGCTTTCCTTACTGACCCAGAGTGCGAAACTCCAGAGGATATGATGCATCCAGAAATCCCACCACTTTCAGAGATCTTTCAGGATGTGGTCGAGGACACAAACTGGGACAGTCCTGTGAGTAAGTGATGAATCCAAATAAACAGTGACTCACAGATTTGGCTGATATTATGTCATTCGTGAAGCACAAAAAAGGCAGATCACATAGCATCCAAATCAATACAGCTTAAACTTGCCAATAGAAAGCTATTGAGGCTGAGTGCGGCCACAGGGTGGTTGTGGAGGTCTCCCTTTCAGACGAGCAGGAAGTTCTTGCAGAACGGACCTTTAGCACAGCCCTGATAAACATGCCCATGGTCAGTACTCATCCAGAACTTTGCCTCCCTCTGTCCCTTGCAGCTTAATGTACTCAGTGCAACTAAACTGACATTGGATGGGCTTCAGATCTGCAGAGACAGAGTAAGAGATTGGGACTAGGGCTTTCTCAGTCAGTATATCCATGTGTAGGCATTTTTTACTTGTAACCATGGGGATTATTTACAGCCTGGATACCATGACCCTTATTTTTTCTGTTCATCTCTCTGCAGATACATCCTCTACAGGAAAAAAATAATCTTGTCTTAAGACAGTACTTCTATTATCATGCGTGTTTTAATAAAATCAAAATAATTTTGACCAAACATGAGATGAAAACCCAAGTTCTGTTTATGGCGAGATAGATGTAAAGCAGTTGTAGTGGTGATTTAGAATTGATTTGATCTAAGTGCATCTCAAAAAAATCGTGAAATAGAATCTACCAGCTAAAACTAATGAGCACAAAACTACATTGATTTGGCCCAGGGTGGACAAATAGAACATCTGGCATATTTGGCACCAATGACACAGCTGGCATTGTTGGACCCGTTTCTGCAGAAGGTACAGATGCAGAAATGGGAGAATTGGTACAAACAGTGCAGATGGAACAGTTGGAACAGATGACAGTGGGCAGAGCTGGCGATGCTGGCACAGGTGTCATAACCTCAACAGCTGGCACAAGTTGTGACAATCCTGGGATTTCTTAGTGCAAGGCACATGTTCATTTTGGCTTTGGCTGCAGAGAGATAAGAGCATTTTATAATTAGTAAATGTGCCATTTAAAAAAGAACTTTTTTTCCGATCCTTAAGGACATCCACCTCCAACTGTTACAGCCTGGAATGTGGAGCATTTCTGTAAATTACAATTTCCCAGAGAAAGCCACAATTGATAAATGCAGATTTAATATAAGGTAATTAGACATTTTTATTCTCATATAGATAATAATCACGAATAGGATTTCTTCATAAGAGGTTTGTTAAAAAACATGGTCAGATCTGTAGCCTGATCATGGAGATCAAAAGAAGCTTTGTCTTAAAGCCAAGGCTTGTTTACCACCAAATTGGTGGGCTATATTTTCCAAAAGTGCAATGCTTGACAATAAAATGGAGTTTGATAGAAGCCACTAGGAAGAGCAGAGTGCTGGGTAAGCACCACAGAAATAGTTAACTCTTTGGCTGGAAAATTAATCATACTTTGGGCAAGAATGGAAAAAATGGAGAGGCCACAACATTGACTTTTCTTTAGCAAAGCACCTTTGTTAAACGTTATTGAAAATAGCACTGGTCAGAATCTGATTCTCATCTGAGAAAGCAAATACCTTGCTGTCCCTTGAGCCTCTACTCCATGAGTAGCCGTAACAAGGCCGGATCCTTTGATTCCGCTGAAAAGATAAGCAACGAGATGAAGTTGCTTGCCAAGGATTTGAAACAGAAATTAATTCTGTCTTTTATTTAGGCTGTTAAATGCTGTGGAGAGCAGCCAGAGAGGAAATTTTGCTGAACTCTGGGGCCTGATCCTGCAAAATCTTATTCATGGTTGTCTTCAATGGCAGCACAAGCCTGCAATGGAAGGGTTTGTAGGATACGGCTTCCCTTTTCAGAAGACTTACACCCTGCAGAGAGCTTACTTGTTGGATGTATTTCTGAATGCACCTTTTATCATGCTTTTTGCACAAAACCAGTTTTCACCAACCTTATTTCACTGCACAAAGAGATTATTGGTTGGTATTTTTAGTAAAGTGAATTCACAAGAACAGGGATTTTTTTTAAAAAAAGGGACAAGGCCCAGGACAAACTAACAAAAATACTGAACTGAAAATTATTTAACAGCTTGAAAATCCTCAAATGAGTACCTACTGCCACAGCTGGAGAGGTTTTTAGTACTCAGCCATTTTAAGCAATTCTTTGTCCTCTGTTTAGTCATGTGCTCCCCTACCTCGTGCAGTACAGTGCAAAACCAGTAGTTATTCAGCTGCACTTTATATCAAGCGATAACTACAATTTAAACCCTCATAAAACTACAAGGGAATAGTTTGGAGAAGAGGAAGTCAAAGCTGTGTTGCTCAGCTGTAATCTCAGCTAAGCCACAAACAACAATGATATTAAACCCCCTGTCTAAGTATGCATAAAATTAAGAGTGAGTCCTTCATACTAGTGTAACTGCAATAACTTTTGTTTTTCAGGTTGCCCAGCTGATAAGCTGACCTTGACAATTTAAAACAGGTCTGTTTCCTTCAAACCAAGTTCAGGCAACAGCTATAGCTCTCCTGCCTTCACGGATGTGGCCACACAGCTAGCATCACTGCCTGCTCTGGGTGGGGACTAGAAGAACCCTACAGCTGGTCACACAGCCGTAACTTCGTAGCTGTCAGCCACTATTGGCCAGTCACTATCTGCCATGCATGAACAGCACATCTGTAGCAGGAGCAAAACTGAACACTTGGCATGAGAGGAGGGAGATGAGGACTTTGCCTGGGCTGCTGCTTTACTGATTGCTGGGCTTCTTGAGAAGAAATAAATATATGGTTTCCTGAGTTTTGCGAGTGCTTTCCTCTCTGCCTTTTATTTAATAGCTGTCTGCACACCCAGCACTTCACAACCTATGGATGTCTCATGAAAATATTCCTCTCTTGCTTCTGACCACAAGTTTTTACGATGTGCTTTAATCCCCCTTCAAACAGTTGCTGCACATGCTGGCTCACTGCTGTCCTTGGAGAGCTACTGCCAGGGTGCGATATTCCAGCTGGAGTGGCAACTGGGAGTGGGAGGGGTTGCAGCTAATACCCCCTCATATGCTGGTAGACACACTCTAAAGAAAACTCCTATAGACCTTTGGGTGAGCTTCCTGCTCCTGGTGCATCCTATAGTAAAATGCAGCAATTTGTTCATAGAAAAAAGGTAATTATGGATGTCTTTATTCTCCTCTGCTCTCTATATGCAGCGAGTGTCACTTCATGATACATATCAACCTTTTACTTTTATATTAGGTGTTTTATTTTTTAGGAGTAGGTCCCAAATTTCTGGCTTGAGTTCATCATGTTCTAAAGAGACGGAATCTTACTCATAAAATTAAGTCGCATGCACTGTTTCTATTCACTTAAACCTAAAGGTCACATGTGGATTAATTATTGTCTATGACTGGTGCTGCCTCTTTGTGCACAGGCTATATTTCACCCATCCCCCCTGAAAGGAAGCCTGTTAATCATTCTCAAGATGCTGCTCAGTCATTACAGCTCAACATTTTCTCTTATCTCAACACTCCATGATTGAGGATCCGTCCCCCAGCAGATATGAATGATTACATCTTCTCCAAAGTCAACACACCTCTGCTGATTGCCTTATTGAGGATCTGGCCCTGTATATTATGGAGGCAACATCTCCATGAAATTGATTTTGGAAGCAGAAGTGCACTATTTCTCATACAGTTAAAACACGCGCTGTTGCGACTGCAGGTACAGGTTGGACATTAAGTTAGTAAAAAATTAATAATGTCCCCTTGTACATTCAGGCACCAGCCTCGATGATCCCGTCTTTTCCCAGTCCACATAGCGCCCACTGCGCATGGCATAGTCATAGCCTCCCAGTAAACCTGGTTGTCTGGGTCCTGTCATGAGTCCTAGTGTAGGATCGAGAAGCCTGCTCTGCTGCAGACTCTTTGTGTAATCTGGAGCAAGTCTTTCATCTCCTTGTTACTGCTGATGTGTGAACCTAGCAAAACTTCCAGATTCTTGGCTGTGGCTGAGGACCCCAACCCACCAGCCTCTTGTCTTTGCCTCACTTCTGGAAAACAGAATCCTGGCTCTAGCGGCCACAAGGAGCCACGGCGTGCCCCAGTCAGGTGGCTGACCCCATCTGCCTCAACAGGCAAGGAGATCAGAAACTCCATGCATAGCTTTTATTAGTCATTAAAATAGTCCTGTACCCCATTGGGTAACACTACATTGCGTCATCTTACTACATTTGGCTGTTCTTCATACCTTTGCTGCACAAAGTCTAACACACACAATAAAAGGAGTGTCTTCATTTAGTGCCATGAAGTGGCCAGAACCTTAGAGTCACTGTAGTCCTAGTAAGTGTAACAGTCACCAATTAATCATTTATGGACAAAGTGGCAGGAATTTTTACTGTAATTCCATACCTTACCTTGAATTGATTCCTATATTGATGAAGTTAATCCAGTTTTCTAAATGAATTTTTAACCTGAGCACTCTTTCATCTAGCAGAATAACCTCTTTGCTGATATCAGAAAATTATCTAGTTTTTTTTCCCCCAGTGTTTTATGTAGATCTTATAGTAAAATCTGGACAAGGTTCTTGCAGGCTCTAATCCAAAGATCAATTAGGTCAATGAAAGTCTCTCCTTGGGCTCAGCATCAGGGTATTTTCAAGATTACCCGCTCCCCACATCATTTCCACAGAACAGGTCTAGGTGGTTAGGCTGCATGCTGGGGAAATTCTTGGCACTCAACATTATTCCAGAGTATTTGCACTTTCATCCAAAAGTGCCTCTGGCTTCCTCCCCAAACAATTTATGAATTTAAATGGCCTGTGCCCCAAAACACAGCCTCCTAGCCCACAGAGTAGATATGCTTATGCAGCACATCCCCAGATTCTGGAGTTCTTTTGCTGACCTTTTTCATTGCAGGCTTCAACTGGGCGTCAGAGAGGCAGGTCTGCTTCTCTCTCCTTGCCTTGGTTAATCAGGTTAAGTTTATCAGCAGAGCACATGCACATGCAAATAACCTTCAGCACCAAACTGCATCACTGGAGTTAGCACTACGCAAATGCTCAGGAAACAAATGCTGATACCTTTACACTGCACAAATTTAACTCCATAAATTGCCTCAAAAAAACCCTTCAGTGGTGCTGTTTGCTCAGCAAAATACTGTTCTGCATGCTATCAGAATACGGTCCTAAGTGCTTTCCTGGACAAGGGCCCAATACCTGTACATTCGCCTTGGAAGAGAAAATAAATAATGATATATAGGGCTGGGTGAGACTCACCTCATTACATTGTCTGCTTTTTCTTGGCCGCTGCAGGTTTTCTGATGTGGCTGTGGCTGAGAGAGGACAAACGTCTCTGCAGGTTCTGTCTCTGCAATTTACTGTGCTTTGTGCGCTCAAGAACTGTATGGTATATTTCACAGTCTAGACAAGAGCTTCCTTTCCCATCCAAATATGAAACTTCATTATCGGGTCTACCCATGTACCCAGAAGAACCACATGTCCTGGCTTTTCAGAGTTCTAACTCCGTCTCACAGTAGCTAGAATCACTTTGGGGAGGACAGTCTCAGTTTTGTCTCAGTGTTGGATTTTCTTTGTCTTTTTAAGCCTATTTGACCAGCCTTCGCTTTCATTCTAGGTGGCCCTTTTCACTTGTTAACCTGAGAATACAAACTTGTGAACTGCAAAGCCAGATCCAGCAGTCTCACTCTTATCAGATACTAGGCATGACTCTGTATTTCATTTCATATTATGAACCCGGGCAAGGTTTGCACAGCCTCTCTTCACAGAACCCCACAGAGGAACCTTCCCCAATAAGAAAACCATGGTTATAAATGGCAACACAGAACATGATAAAAACTGATCATATTTGTTTTGTCTCACTGGGATATTCTTTTCTTTGCTTTCTGGTACCCAGCACACCAGGATCTTGGATGAAGCACAGTTTATTGAGGTTTCTGGCACTGACATTGCTGAATTATGCTTAATTCAACTACACAGCCTCAGACCCTCAGTGCTCAAGGGCTACACATCGGCCTTCACTGCCTTCCAGTAGGTTTCTATATTCTCATTTATTTTCATCTGCAACAGTCCCTTAAAAGCAGCTGATGTTCAAACAGTATGTAAATCATTAGACTAATCTCTTGGGGCCTATTAATCTTTGGTGTTTTGGTAGCCATCCCTTCAGTGGAGTTGCTTCTTACTTGTGTTTTCAACTGTTAAAGTATTTTTAAGCAATTCTAGGCTGAAGTGGGGTCCTGATTTCAGGCCCATGTCGCAGAGTTCCTATTAGCAATACTAATAGGAATACTAATATAAGGCTGCAGAAGGGGAAATGAGTTCCACACACCAGTGGTATTAGAAAATGTGATCACTTGCTTCCTTTAGCTGCAATGATTTTGTAACTATAACCAGCATAAAAGAGTAGGTTCCCTGGAAGGGAAAGGTGAAAAAAAATCAGTGGGGCACTGATTTGGAACTAAAATCTAACAGGAGAGTTTGAGGAGAAGGCTTTCCTGGTCTGGTAGAAAATAGCTGGAAATCAATTCTATTTTGAGGGAGAGGGAGGAGAAGAGGGAGCAAGAGAGGAAAATGAAAAGGGAAATAGAAAGGAAAAGTGAAAGGAAAATGGGGAAAGCAGCTTGCTAACAACAACAAAAATAAGCAGGTTACATCAAGTATTATAGGGTTCCTCTTTGAAATCAATGAGGTTGACTGATTGAGGAGAAAGCTATCTATTTCACAGGACTGTGACACATAAGCTTGGCAGTTTAAGAAACCAAAGGTTAAAGGGAAGCAAGCATTTGGATAAGAAGGAGAAAGAACAGCTGCTTCCAACGTGGGAGGTGCTCAGTACATAAAAATGTTTGGTGAAGGGGCACAACACCAGCACCTGGCAGGGGCAGATCCTCCTAATCCCTGTCAGCAGCTGGCCGCATGCATTGCCCTGAACCCCATGGAGCCCTTGCTGCAGTCGAGGCTTCCTGGTGCTGCCAGCAGGGAAATTTTAAAAGTGCTTGTGAACCTCCTAGTGGGCCCATGAAAACACTTAACCCTATAGCCCCAAGACCTGCAAACTTTCCCTATCCTGGCAAGCTATTCCTACCAGCTTTCAGTGTAAGCAGAGATCACAATGTTCAACTTTCTCATACCTTTTGGTAATTACGTAAACAGACCATCTAACTTACTTATGTCACAACCACCCACTGTGAACCAGCATGTGTGGCAGTCTTGGAGAGAAAATCTGTGAGATGCAAAGTACGAGTCTGCACTTACCGTGCAAGTGTCTCATTCTTCTGCTCACACCTGTTGTGCATCATTTGCTTGCAGTGCAGTGCATCTACTTATGTCCACCACCTTGGCAACAGCCATGATTTGTAGCACCATAAGGTAGGATTAATTAAATTTTCGTGAGAAAATTCATAGTTGTGTGGTTTTATATCATTAGAAAACTTATCAGCCAAAGTTTCTAAGTTCCTATATACCTTAACATCAAGAGACAAGAATGAAACTGAAAGGGCACTTGGCATTAATTAAAGCTTGTTCTCTTCTATTGTCCCTGCCTGTTTTCACAGAACAGGACCTTTCTTCCCAGTTTCCACATGTAACCACATCCAGTGCTGTACCCTGACTTTTCACCAAACCTGACAGAAACCTGTGTGCTGATCCCAGACTTTCACTGCAGTCTGTGCATATTCCACACATGCAAACATGGTTTCTACAGAACCCTCACTGAGTTTGTAATGCTTTCCTTCATCACACACTGAAACCACGAAGACATCTCTTATGAGACATCTTCCCTCACAGAGGATAGTGGAGATGAGATTTCATAGGAGATTTAATAGGGTCTTCTTTGAATCCAGCTGAGGAATCCAGGGCAGTCCCCCTTTGGGCATCAGCAAAACAAATTTCACAACAAACTAGTGCCTTTGCAGTTTCTATTATTTGTAATATATAAGAAGAAACATAATAAAAAATTGATTTTTTTTTTCAGACTGGGTTGAGTTTAGAGTGTAAGAAGTAGCTAGAGAAAAACTCAGCAAGTCAGATATGGTTGTTACTGAAGAAAAGCCAGTACAGAACCCCGTGAATTGTTAAGGCAATTCTGTATCCATAACCAATGCCATCATGCTGGCAGGCAAGTTTTTGTTAGGCTGTCACATCTATGTCAGTTCAGAAGCGGTGTCAGATATTGCCACAACAAATTATCTTGTTATAAAAAATTGGGGTGCATATTTTTATAACATTAATATACAATACATAAAATGGTTGGAATTCATACCAGTTGGCACTTGTTATAAGAGTCTTGTTTTGGCTGATATATACAGCATATTGGGAGAGGAGGAAATTTGCTTTCTTTGCAAACATGATGACTTTCCTCAAATCAGAATTCTTCCCCTCCTGTTGAATATTGCGGGGGCTTTTCACAATTGAGCGGAACAAATTTAGGGCTGTAAGTAATTGAGAGTTGGCTGCTTGCACACAGGAAAAAAGGAAGACAAACAAAATGTCACAGTGATTATTTTTATCTCTGTAAAGTGTGTGAAATTAATTTATGAAAGCAACATTTTTGCCCTTTGAAAGTAAACGTACACAAGTTAGAAGCCTGGGTGGATCTCTCCAGGCTACCAGGAAAGCAAAACATGTACTGTATATCTGCCCTTTAATCTCAAATCTTCATTTGCAGATCTGGCTGTGCATCATGTTTCTGTATCTGTGCTTCTGCCAAGTGCAGAACCAGATTTCGTCCTTAGATACACTGGTTCAAAGCTGGAGGAATCTCACTGGCTTCAACATACACTACTGAAGGAGAAAAGAAGAGGAGAGGAAAGGAGAAGTGGGCATTCTCTCAGTTTCACCCCAACCTTTTCTGTCCATATGCAAGTCTCTGCCTACACAGAGTTTTGCTGCTTAGGTATGATTTCACCCATGTCTGGACAGATGGAAAGAAATGAAGTAATGTTCACAGGAGCTGAACCCCATCATCTTGAACAACGACTTGTCCCTGGTGTAAGAGTATTTACTTTACCTAGTCAGTCCATTTTGATAAGGCTGTAAAAGCAGAATTGTTGCCCAACACCATGTCAGTACAGTGTGTTACCAGTCATCGTATCACACCATCTTAGCCGTGGTCGTTAGGAGGAACTTTAATTCAGGGATCAAACTAAGCAAAACAGCCCAGACTAGCAGATAGGTCAGTCTATGTGAGCTCACTCTATGCAAAGTTAAGTTGTCATTGGCTGTCTGGGAAAAGAAACGTTCTGAAGGCCAGTTTTCACAGCATGAAACTCAGAAAGGTCCACTATGGACAATGGTGAGGAGGGGAGGAAGCTGCTAGCTGGGAACGGTAAGCTTGCTTCTGTCCTCTTTGGAGATGCCTCCAAGTTGCTGCTGGTTTTAAGTACTACTCCAGGGATTATCCTTTGATTAATGTAACCTTTTAACGTCAAACACAGGTAGAGCTGTTAATGGGGATGTCTTAGTTCTGCTTTTTAAATGACAGATTCTCTGCCACAGGGGAGATGTGGGAGGAGAGGTTACATTTTTAGGTAAAGCTCAAGCAGTTCAGCTCAAAGAGAGAATATCAGATGCACTCCTCTGGGGAAAAAAACTGAATTACAGTGCAGAAGGTGATCCAGCATTATACCCCTCTTCTTCCTTTTTCTCCTACCCTATCTGGTCCTCAGATTTTCTTAATTATTTTCCTTAGTCCTTAAAATGTCCTGTAGTTGCTTGTTTTTCTCTAGACTTATCATAGAATCATAGAATAATCAGGTTGGAAGAGACCCACCGGATCATAGAGTCCAACCATTCCTATCAAACACTAAATCATGCCCCTTAGCACCTCGTCCACCTGTGTCTTAAACACCTCGAGGGAAGGTGAATCAACCACCTCCCTGGGTAGCCTGTTCCAGTGCCCAATGACCCTTTCTGTGAAAATTTTTTTCCTAATGTCCAGCCTAAATCTCCCCTGGTGGAGCTTGAGGCCATTTCCTCTTGTCCTGTCCCTTTATATGGGTCTTTAACCTTTCCATGACACTTGAAAAACCTTTTTTTAAAAAATGTTCCTACATTACCCTTATGTTGTTAGCTACTCATCCCCATCAACTATGAAAAGGTGCTCCAAACTCTGTAGAAAACTTATTGTACCTTCTGATGTAACAGTACAGTTGGTGATGTATCTAACCCTTTTTAGCTGGTGAGAAATCTCCACAGAAAATTTTGTGTAAGACTTGGGTATGTGTTTGTGAGTATGTGTGTGTACCTACATTAGCAGAGGTTTAAGAGAATAACATCTTACAAAACAAGAACAGCACAGAGTATTCATTATCGGTATAATTCTATCGAGACAAGAACAAGTAGTTGTCCAAAAGAAAACAGAAAAAAGTGATCTTTACAGAAATAGAATTGTTTAGATTGGAAAAGACCATATGACCCTTCCTGAAGGCTCACCATGCTAGGCTTGGCTCTAGCAAGGGCAACAGCTGCACTTCATGCACAGGGGAAACATTGCTCTATACAGTGACCATCAGATCACCTCCCTCACTCTACTTAGGGCTTCCCACGTGAATAACTCCTCTAAGACAAATTCACCAACCAAAATGTTTTTCTAAGTGATTCAGGGTATCAAAAACCAGCCAGTCAGGAGGTCGATATTACCATTTATTCACAATTGTGTCAGAAAGCTTTCTTACTGTCAACATTTTAAGAAAGGATGAGAACAGCTTCAAAAGAGTACTGTTTATTTTTCAGGGTAGCTGGTTGGAGAACTGTTCTTGTACCAGTGTTGTCACTGATTTGCACCTCAAGTTTGATTATATTTCCTAAGCCTTTTGCATGCTAATTCTACCACTGGTAAAGGGAAACCACTGATACTTGCTCATCTGCTCTGTCAATAACCACATGAAACAGTTAAAACATGAAAACTTTAACACAAATCCAAGTCCTCACATGAAAGCTCTGGAAACATTAGCTATTACTGTCTAAAAAGATTGACCAAAGAATTTTAATCCAAGCGCTAACAGGGACAAATCTATCTAGGCATGGAGATGATGCAAAGTTTCCTAAGATTTTCTAAACATGACTAAAATATAGATGTTTGTTACCAGCTTGTTATCTTAATTAACAGGTCTAGTGAGCAATAAAAAAGCAAGAAGGTCTTGCCAGGAGCAACTATCACTTACTGAAGGGAATGTTACTTCAGAAAATCAGGGGAGGAAGTTGGATACCCTGGAAGCATTCCTACATGTCATGGCATTTGATCAAAGCATGCTGTAAATGTTCTGCTTCATCAAATGATAGTTTCAATAGGAAGCAATCAATGCAGTAGCAGAGACAACCAATATAGATTTCTGTATTTGATATTTCTTTTTTATACTTGCTGTTTCTTTCATCTTTATATTTGAGAGTAAGGGGTTGAGCAAGCCTTTAAAATAAAACAGACTTGATGGTGTGGTTTCTGAACCATGGCTTACATTTTTAGCTACTTGTTTTCCTAGTATATCAGTGAATTCTCTCTTCACTCTCTGTTCTTTCAGCTAGAGGTATCTCCAAAATTTACCAGAAGAAGAGGTGTTCTTTAAATAAGAAAACCTATTATTAGCACCATATTTCCAAATAAAATACCCCTATTGTCTTAATTATGTTACTACAGTGGCCAATTTGGAATGGATTGGAAAAGTTTTAGGAGGTTTTCCACACCAGATTCCCTGCCTTGAGTATGAAGCAAACTTAGTTTGTTAATTATAACTAAGGGCTTTTCCAGATGCCATGCCCCTTCCAGGCAGAATGGGTACAATGTTGGAGTTTCAAAGGGTACGGCCTTGTCTTGCCACACATTTCTTCAAAGGTGAATCAATATTCATATTCCTGGAAACGCGTAGACTGTAAACTAGTTTATGCCAGTGTCAAGAATACTCTAACAACAGGGAAAAATCTATCAGATTTAATAGTTATGAGTCCTATCTTTCCTAATAATGATAACTGTAGTTGAAATATTGCAAGTACTCATGCAGACGAGGTGAACTTCTGTATGATTTTGAGTCGTTTGGCTTGGGTTATTATTTTCACATCAAAAATTTAATTTAACTTACCCTTTGTGAGTGTACCTATTACACTCTTCCACAGCCCTAGCCCTGCTATCTTTGCTTGGAAGACCTCTCTCTGGTTCCAGCTTTCTACCAAACTCCAGCTGCCAGTTGTTGTAAACTGCACAGCTATTTTGTGCTCCACACAAGCTGGGTCTATAATGGAGAGTAATACTTGGACTGATACATTCTTCTGTATCTGAGTTGCAATTTGTAGAGTTAGACTACAAGAAAACATAAGGCCATACACCTTAATTTTGCAAACATTTTGTACCTATGGCCATCACTACCTCTTGGACACTTGCTACAGCTTATGGCCTTGAGATTGTCCCAAACTGCTTTGACACAGAGCTGGTCATGTCAGCTGAAACCACCTTCATTGTTGACTTGTGCTCACTCATTGCTGCCCTTTCCACCCTTCAAAGAAGAAAGGTAGAAGCAACCAGTGAGGACTGGTGATACTTCCTATTTTCTTCAAGGTAAACGTGTGGTTGTAGTCTCACCAGTGTTGGTTATCTCAGCTTTAGCAGGCTTACTGCTTTCCACAAGTGGAAGATTAGTTCCCCACCGAAAATAGTAGAGAAGATAAGTGTTGAGTTTGATAAATGCTATTTATCACTAGTATTGAGACCTCTTTCAAAAGAATCTGAAGAGCTCTGCCCTGAGGCAATAATTCTAACAGAAGGACTTAAAAATGTCCATCATCACTGTAAGTACATTTAACTGAAACACTCAATTTCCGTTCCAGAAAATAAGGATGATTTTATCAAAGCTAATACAGAATATATACAATATATGAAGGGTTCTTTTTGTTTCTTCACTTTCGGGTTTTTTTGTGAGTTTTGGATTTTGTTTGTTTGATTTTAGTGGCATTTGTCTACCTACAGTTGCAACTATGTTCATAATATAATGTGTTGCTGCAGGAGTCCTGATACTTCAGTTATTTTAGTGCAGTTATATCAGAATAAAAGGGAAAAAAACCCTCTCAGTGCTTTACATTTAAAAACTACTGGCATGACATGTGCTAATTCATTAAAAAAAATCTCATTCATCAAAACAATTCATTTTTTGTTTGAACAGGCTGAATAAACAATTTCTTACTGATTTAATTCTGGCAGCCTTTCTAGCGACAAGTGGCTCCAGTTCATGTACAAGCACTACAGTGTCCTTAAGTATCAAGAACAAATTTGGTACATAAAGGACATTTAGTGATCACCTCTGCGTGACTGCCCAGCATTCCCACTCTCCTTTTTCTCCCCCTTTCTTCATTATTTTTCTATTGTAGCAAATGCCATTAAAATCTTGAGTTTATCAGAACATTCTGAGAAACATCTGGGTTGGATCCTTTCTTTTCTTCCCTTTCTCCTGCCAGTGATGCACTGACATGGCACAAAATGTTGTCCTGAATCAGCACTAGATTGTTTACTTTCAAAAAAAGGTCACAGAATAGTGCTGGAACAGTGAACAGCCGCTTGGAAATGTGCTTACTGTGGAGCTCAGTCCTGTGAAAATGCATGAAAACTTACAGTATTTATTGTTTTGATGATTATTTCCTTTTTCAACCAGTAAGAATAAAGGCAAAATCTTCCTACATCTTCGCAAATAATACATGCAAATATCCAACAGCTGCACAGAGGTGTGACAAAAAAAATAAATTAAAAATAAGTGAATATCCAGTCTACTTGCCTGGAAGTGGTCAGGCAGC
Organism: Coccyzus lansbergi; assembly: GCA_033558105.1. Taxonomy (NCBI): domain Eukaryota; kingdom Metazoa; phylum Chordata; class Aves; order Cuculiformes; family Coccyzidae; genus Coccyzus; species Coccyzus lansbergi. Next base: position 26,782 of record JAUMJK010000415.1, on the reverse strand, counting down.
TGGACTAGATGGTCATTGTATGGTCCTTCCAATTGAATCAGGTCTCGTTTAGTCTAGCCTATTCTACTCTACTTTACTCTATTCTGGTCTTTCCTGACTAGAAACATACTAGTTTAAACACAGATTTGCCAAGACAGCAAAAATTATTTCAAGAATTAATATAATTTTCCTACAATTTCACTTGTAGAAATAAGGTTTTTGTCCTAAAATTTCCCCAAGTGTCCCTGCTGCATATGCGCTTAAAACTACGTGACCCAACCTTAAGCTAAGCAGTTGATACTTATTTTAGTCAGTACTTCGAACTGTAAGTATCATCTTTAAGAAGAAATCCCATCCACTGGATGAATTGAAAAAAAACCAAGTAACAAAGTAACACTTGAAAAAGCTCAACTTTGCCCCTTTTGGGTATGCTCTAAGCTTAGATATCCTCCTCCTCCTCCAAGCACATACAAGGAAAGAAGGGAGCCTGGTGGTTATGCAGAGTTTCCCTAGGCTTTTAAATACATTTTGTTGCATATGCTTATATGAAAGCTTAGCCATAGTTTTGGGGGTTTTCTGTTTGGTTGGAAAACATGCTGGAAAACATCCTATTCTACTATGGGAGGACATGGCAGGTTTAGGAAAGCTGGTGATCCCTGGAAGTATTTGCAGTGGTGACTCCTGCACACCTGCCTGTGTGTGCAGAGACCCAGCATCGTGCATCTGTACTCCTTTTGCATTTGGAAGATTTTTTGGGGTATTAGTGGGAGGAATGAATTCCTTAGGAAACATCTGTTGCCATATAATATTGAATAGAACAGCAAAAGGGGAAGCTCCTCACCTCAAATTGTGTCACTTTAAAAGCTGCCACTCCCAGTTATTGCAGCAAAACAAAGAAGGTCTTGTTGGGGTAGTGGGCACCACTTCCCTTGCAGCTGGTGCTGGAGGTGGAATAGCTTTCCTTGCCAGTTGTGGGCTACTTCACAGATGTCCTTTTGTTCCCCTTTCACACTAGCCACAATTTCCTCTTAAAGTTTAATCCTCTCTCCGTTTCTAATGTATGCAAATATATGCCAAAAAATCAAGTCGGAGATACAAGACAGAGCAAGTTATTGGGGTGGGGGCAGGAGGGAGGGAGACAAGGAGGCAGTGGAATTTCTTTGTTCGTGTAAATGTTTCAAGGATCAAAACTGTTTAGAAAAATATCTGAAAGCAAAGAGTGAAAAACGCCTTTATTATCTGTGATAACCTGCAGGAACAGGGAACAGCTGAATTTTCTGTGCTACACAGTTCACATGAAAAAGAGCTCTCAGAGCAAGGGAGAAAATGTCTGCATGCCAGATTTCAGCCAATGTGTTGATGGAGGAGAGGTTTTACCTCTCCTGGTATTCTTTAGGATTCTCTTCTTGTCTCCTAGGTCCAGGCCATTAGCATGTCTTACCTCCCATGGCTGCTGAGGTCTCTCAAGCAACTGTTTAGAGGAACTATTTCTCAAAAGAAACTGATACACACGGTCATCTCCAGCAACAGATGATGAGCACAGGAAAATGCCTGAAATGTAAGTGGATGAGAAAGATCCAAACCAACAAAAAAATTGTAGAAGCATTAATTGCCACTCAAGCAGAACAATCTTTCCAGTGACATGAGCGCAGGTCAGGAGATGAAAGGTTGGTTCCATCGCTTGCTGCCATTACCCAGGGTGGCTCATCTACCACTTCCCAGCAAGTTAAAACAAGGCCTTGGTTGCTGGAAACTGTGAAGTACTTGAAGATATATTTGGAAAAAAAAGGAGATTTTTATTTTATCAACCCTGAGGGAACAAAAGGGGAAACAGTTATATTGGGAGACCAAAACTTTTACCTTCTGAATGAAAGCAATTGCCTAACGCCCCCCAAAACTCACTGCCACCACAAGTGGGTTCAAATCAGTTGTATTCCATGAATTGCTGTCCTTTCATCTTTGTGCAGTGCCTAGTTTTCCTCTCAAAACAGAAAATTAAGATAATTGCTAAGATTTGAGGCTCTTGGAAAGGAAACTCCCTGTCCAATGCACACGCACCTACCTTTTTCTTAGTCTCCCATTTCCTTATAATGATGCCCAATTCTCTCTGTCCTCCTCACCTTCCACTCACCTTCTGCCATTCCATCAACTGACGTTGTCGTCTCCATTTCTTCTGCCATCATGTTCTACTGTCTACTATATTTTTCTCTTTCCCCCAGTCCATTACGTCCTCCACATTTGTGAATATGATCTCAAAAAAACCCCAACCTTGTGACACCTAACTTGTAAGTTTGAAAACTGCAGTAGTAACCTTTTGATAGGAAAGGATCTTTTGGTCAAAGAAATACTGGGTTCTGTTAAAGAAAAGGAGGAGATGAAAAGCGTGGTTTAATTTGGTTGCCCGTTGGTTCATACTGAAAATACACATCAGGAGTTGTTCTCTCTGGGTCCTTTGTGTAGACCTCAGCACAGCCCAGGAGTTTTCTGTATGAAATGGTGTGTACCCATATGAAAGGATGCATGTGTACAACCACAATGATGTTGAGGTGCTCTCACTGGATGTTAGGTATTCCCCTCTAGTTCCATCACACATAGGTCTACAACAGTTCCCTCTTTTTCTTCTCCTGCTGCCTCCTAATGCTACCAAGGTTGCAATATGAACCTACTGCTAGCAGTTCAGGTAGTGCAGGTGCTCTACAGGGCTGATAGAGCAGCTCTCACTGGCAGGGGATCATCTCAGATTTAAAGCACTGTGAGCCTCAGGCATTTAGCTTGTGCTTTTGCTGGCCTAAGGAAACATGAAGCCTGTTGTCCAGGATGCACCTTAGTAATCTCCTTTTAACAAATTTATGGGTAGCAATCTCATGAAGGTTTTCTCTGGACTCATCTGTTAACTTGTGAAGCTACCCATTTCAATCCAAGATTCTAGATTATATTAAGATTTTTATGTAGGCCCATCTGATGATATCTGAATGTCTCAGCATCTTTAACATAGTCATTCATCATGAATGTCTCAGTGAGGCAAACCAGTGATATCATTTCTCATTTTCAGAAATGGACAGTGAAGGTATGGAAGGCTAAATTGTTTGCCTGATTTAATCACCCACAGGAAGTCTGTGACAGAGACTAAACATTGGTGGTGCATTGCACCACCCACCTCTTCCATTAATCCATTTTAATTCCCTAGATAAAAGGCACAGGCAGACTTTGTGAATGAAAAACTGAAATGATGCTTTAAAAAAAAACCTTAAAGATATGAAAAACAGACAGGAATTTAAAAAATAAGAACAAGACTAGTAATCTATTTCAAGGTCAAGTTTCTTGTGTCTATAGGTATGATGTATGAGGCCCTTCCAATATCACAGACTATGCAACTTCTGATTTTGTTTTACTCATTTGTTTTGAATGACCTGAGTTTGTCAGACGATCTTTTTGAAGCAGACAAGGGTAGGAAGATGGGCACAGTCACCGTTTTGGATGTTGTCGACTCCTGCTCTGATGTTTCCCTAACCCTGCAATGGGCGAATGCCAGTCAGAACAATCATAGCATTACCTCGTCTTGTAATGTAAAAACCATCTCTACACTATTTAAGGAGAACTGTGGACCAAAGACTTCCATAAAGAAGCCTACAAAAGAGTTTACTGAAGACTTGGCAGTTGCATGGTCCAACTGAGTTACATTTGTATATAAAAGCCATCAATAAAACCAAAAGCCAGCAGACAGTTATTCTCATCTTGAAACTCATGACAAACTTCCCACTCTTAAGTGAGATCACTGATGCTGGTGCAAAACCCTCTGAGCCCAGCCCTTTGTCAGAAGGCCAACTCCAGAGCCCTGTCAAATCCCAGAAAAAAAATCTGAAGAAGCAAATCTACGTGGAGTAGATTTTGATGCTGTTCTTGAAAGGCAGATGAGCAGTTTCTGAAGTAGCCATGGATAGCTTGTTAGCCATGGATATGTTCTGCAGACCAGAGAGAGACAACTGCAGATGGACTTATGCACACACATAGAGCAAGGTACAGAGTTCAGGCTGTAGGTGCAGTACACATGCATGCCTGCTGTTCCAAAAGTTCTCCCGCTTGACCCATCCAGAGTATTTTTAAACTTTGTTTTTTGGCTGATAAGTATTTCAATTTTGGTTTTTTGCTGAGAGAACTTCTTTTTTATTTTATTTTTCAGCAGGAAGGCAAATCATCTTTGAATACTGCCAAATATAACAAACATCTACAGATGGGCTGGTCTGCAGCTGGAGGCTTTAACTTTGTAGTATTTATTTGAAATATCAAAGCCAGCAGAGCAAGGCTAAAACATAGTGGGCACAATTCACAGTGTTTTGGCTCTTGAGCAAATAGCAGTTGAACTTAGAGGTTGGATTTTTTTTTCCTGTTGAAATGGAATTTATGCAGATGTGCTTTGCACTAAATTCATTAACAATTATATCCTGGTGCGGTTTTCACATTTTTGTAAAGGATCTGCATAAGCACTAATTAGATCTAAAACAATGTTACTGTGCAAATTACAGTGCTGATTGTTCAAGTCGCCTTACATCCTACATCTGCTTTGCGACGTTGATAACATAGGTGCATGCAGTACAAACGCCAGCTTTTGACATTTAGTAGGACAATTTATTTAAAAGATTGCACTGAACAGATAGTGCTGCAGTTTAAATTTCTGGAGGCTGCTTTTAGGTGATATTGTAAAGTAAAATAAAAACTAATGCTAATTAGTTGCATAAACTAATTGCCAGTTCATTAGTCAAGAGTGATCTTCTCTGAGGCACATCCACTTTCCATTTGGCAACAAGCACCAACTGGGTATAGCTAAATGAAAGCAGCACTTTGCAAAGATTGCATTCTTGGTTGAATGGGGGAAGAAGAGCAAGCATTTCAGATCGGTTGCTGCAAACCATGGAAATAAAATCATTGACTCACTTATTCAACTGCAGACCCGGATCACATGGGATGGTGAAGGGTCACTAGGAATGTAATTGTTTTTAAGGAAACACTAATACTTCGGTATCTCGGCCCCCTCTCTACCTGTAATGCTCCAAAGTGTGGTAAAACAACATTAAGCTTTAAAACCACTTTAAACACAGAGTTTTACCTTCGGTCATTGTGCTGTTCTCCTTATTCATTTTAGTGCAAGATGAACATGTGGTATAGAATCATAGAATCACAGAATAACCAGGTTGGAAGAGACCCACTGGATCATTAAGTCCAACCATTCAATGATATGATGATATGATCGCATGATACAATGGGGTATGAAATGTCATGACAGTATTCATGTATGCAATGAACAATACTGTCAGTGCAAATTGACTGTCAGGAACAGTCATCCACAAAGATCTCCTTGCCTCTGACCAGCTACACATTCACTCAGGATACTAACCAAGCACATAGATATGCCAGCAATAGCCCAGCATGCATGTCCCAGTCTCCTCCAACCTTCCTTGTGCGTGGAAACAGTGGCACAAGATCAGTGCAAGTGCGTAGATTAAAAGGCACCATACTCACACTCACCATCTTAACCACTATTTTCAGGGAGAGAAATTGTTCTTTCGTGATCAGCTGAAGCCTTTTGTTAATCTCCCAGAAATTTTCCAATTTAGTTCCCTTACAGAAGGAACCAGGGGGAAACCATGTTTTAGGGAAAGAAAGGGTTTCCGAGCACAGCTACTAGTGCCTGAAGGATGTCTCTTCTCACCAGACTCTCTACAACTACGATGGGAAAACAGGGTAAATTAAAATACTGACGTTTTGCTTTTTCTGGTAAATATTGGAGGAACATCATCAGCCCAAGAGACTCACCAACAGGGATTAAGACAAGAGTTCCAGCTGCATTTCCCTGGGCAAGCTATGGTCTAGAAGCACCATGTCTACTAAAGCTTAAGTATTTTCCTGTAAGTATTTATGTTCATATATCCACTCCAGCACTTCTTGAATAAAATTATTTAATTTTCATACAACTTGTCGGTTCATGCACATCATATCAGGAATGACAAAGTAGACCAGGACTCTTCTGCCTGGAAAAGAAGGGGAGATAACAAGGTTCTGTGAAAAAAAAAAGAGTGGTCTAAAGAGGGTTAACAGAGATAGTTTATTTATTGCTTCTTCTGATACAAGAACTACACTGTCAGATAGCAGGCCCAAAATGTATGAAAGAAGATTCATCGCCTTGGCACACAGCATGTGGTTTCACTAGAGACGGTCTTCCACAAGAGGCTGAAAGTTTCAATAGGCTCAAGGAGCAGCTGGACAAATTCCTAGAATAAAAGAAAGTCCACCAAGGGCAGCTGATACCACCTCTGGCTCAGAAGGTAACTGAATTGCAAATTGCTGGAGGTTGGGGGGCTGTATGGAGGGATGTTTCACTATCTGCTTCTCTTGCTGTTATACTCTTCTCACAATATATTTTGGCCAATGCAGAATATTTGACTAGATGGACATTTGATCTGACATAGCATGGCTCTTCTCCTGTCCTTCATATCCTCTGTGAAGCACTGAACTTCCGCTACTGAACTTCAGGAACTGAACTTCAAACATTTACTGCGCACAGTGACTTCTGTCTCACCTCTACAGACAAATGCTTTCGGCATAAAAAGCAGACATTGTTTTGAAGACTAGGGAGAGGATTCATGTTATGCTATTCCAAATATTTCTGTTAGATACATTGCTCAGCAGTTATTCACTGCAACGCTTCTGTTACTGCAGAGGAGAGAAGAGAGGACCTGTCCTGGACCCTGAGTTAGGCAGGTTGCTGGAGCACAGGTCTAATGATAAGACCTCAGAGGAGTACCTCCATCTTCATTGATTAGAAGGAGAGTCTTGGGAGCCTGTTAAATTAAAGTTATTATTCATTAATAGTCTTAAATGCCTAAATCCTGCAGACTTGCATGAGCAGGACCATCAACAAACCTAATCTCTTTGGAGCCACCTACATGCAAATCTTATCTGTATGGTTGAAATAAAAAAGGAAGTTTGAATAATATTAAAAGTAAGATTAAATATAGTAGTATGCTTAAACAGTAGACACTTCTCTGCTTATTTTATTAATTCAATTCTGTTTATTTTTAACTGCAGTAGACTCCTAAATTTAATTAAGACAGTCTGAGGATATGATGAAAGGGTTCTTTAGCATAAAAGTCTTTGAAGTTTCTAGAAAAGAGTGAGGTACGTAACTCTGAATAAGGGAATCCCATAAGAATTCTCTGCACTGAAATTAAAGTGCAAGCTCTTACCTCAAGGATGCTATTTCCATCATCTCCAGGGTATTATTAGATTTTGCAGCACATGCCACTATGTGTTACACTGCATTGCCCACTCAGGCCAAAAGGACAGAGAAAGAAAGAGGATCCAAACAATTCGTAGGAATATAGTGAAGCAAAGGCTGATGAGAATGTGCATCGTGGTCTCTCTCTCCCATGCACTGGAAGACATTTCTACTGTGCAGTCTCACATGCTACCTTAAAAACAAGCCAGCAATTCTTTCCTTCATTTCGCAATTTACACCAGGTCAGTTATAGCAGAGGTGGGAGATGAATCCTGGTTTCTCACTTGGCACATTTATTTGCTTTTTCTAGCTCTGAGACTCCAGCAGCTGCTTTCCTTTAATCAAGAAGAGACTCAGGAGTCTGGTTCTCCAGTACATTATTGATGCATTGCCAAATAGTTGCAGAATCTATCACTTAAATCTCTATCAGATCCTCTTCGGTAGCTGGCCTACATAAAATACATTAGTTTCTTCCCTAAGTGATATTTATCTGATAAGGTCACTGAATGTTTGTGGTTTACATCTGCACGATGACATGTATTCTTGTCTTCTTTTCCATTTTCCTATTTTAAACCCTCCTGCTTACACAATGAAATAACATCCTTCACACAATTATTGTCATTAGCCCCACGTGAATCTATGAGTTTGGCTAGTTGGGGAGCAGAATCAAAGCTGGATGTGGTTTGTTCCTTTGTTGCATGTTTCAATTGCTGATGTCACACCTTGACAAATCTGAAAGGTGAGAAGCAGATTCCTTCCTGTTACATGGTATGCATTTATGCTTGGAGTCTCCTGCCTTTGTTCCTGACTCATTCTATGTAAAACATACCACTTTCTGGAGGATTATCCTAGCTCAATAAATCTTATGAAGACCTAATAATTCTAACAGCATTGGGGTGCTGTAACTAGCTCCCTGAAAAAAAATCAGTTATTACCATCAACCAGAGACAGAGGGCACATATTGTGAGGTGGCAGAACTCTTGTGTCATGAATGTAATACAGAAACATTTGCCTTCAGCTCAGACACATTCTGTCAGAGCATCCTTGACGCATCTCTCCCGAGGAGTCAGATCTGACACTTGGGATGGCTGGCTGTCTACTCATCCACCCACTTCTTCTCAGGGTTTCTCTTTGCCTAGCAGGAGTGGGTACAGGGTTCAACGAGAACCCTGAAAGTAGGCTATTAAGTGACCTAGATTATTGCGGGGGGTGGGGGCTTCTATTTCTGTCCTTCTCAGCCTATGTGCTTATGCTAGTTGCTTTGTCTCCAGGGCAGCCTATACCCAGCAGGAAATCTGGTAGGGGGAGAAGAAAATGTATTAGGGAGAGCAGGCTGTCTAGAGAGAGAAAGAGAAGATGATGATGAATAAAAATAATGGACCTGACAAATAACTGGAATGCAAAAATGCAGTTGAAATCCAATACTTTCTTATGTTTGTGGCTTAACATGTGTCAGTTGGCACATTAACAGTAGCATATGGGTTGCTCTGATGTGAGTTACTGCATACAGTATGTTATGTTCAGGCCTAAAATGTGTAATTCTTTTGGATTAGTGTTGGCAGATTTCAGTGTGCAGCGTACAGTAAATGTTCATAAATTTAATACATTTATAAGCTTTTCTGTGGAGCTCATTGCCGTCTGATCTGAGAACCTCCCAAGTAGCTCTTCAGAGCACAGCACTGGTAACTTGAACCTCCTCTACTGAGGTAGGGGATGCTACAGGGAGTCTGCCACAAGACTGAGGGCAGTCTAGACCATCTTTCAAATCCTAGCCCAACAACCTTAACCGCTCTATCTCTCTTCTTGAGGTTCCTACATGGAGGCATCCACGTCACTGAAGAAAACATAAGTCTGCCAGCAAGCTGGTAGCGGGTATTGTAGCTTGAGTGCTTTCTACTGTGCTCTTCTGGGCACCCACAATTAATACCTTCCTGATTACTTCTTTGCAGTTTGTCTTTCCATTCCTACAAAGCCCAGTCTAAACACAGGGGATGCAGTCTGAGATTGTTGGTTTATTATGTAGCACATTAACAAATATACATACGAACACACTCCACACGAGCTCTATCCATCAGGACAGGAGTCAGCGTTTCTCCAGGAACAAGGTAGCTAGGTTAGATCTTGCTTTCTGGCTCCCACCTCACTGAGGGGTGGCAGGTGGTAGGGCAAAGGTGCAGTCATCTGCCCCAACTCACCCTGAGGCTGAACAAGGTAGCAAAGAAAGAAATAAACATATCTAATGTTTTTCAAATAAAGAAGCAGCAGCAAATTATTTAAATCTGATTTCAAAGAAGTCTCACTGTTCATTCCTTTCCCTGAAATTATTGCTAGCCCCATGTTTCAATGAAATGGGAAAGCTCTGGCTGTGGTTGGTTCCCAGAGGCCTTTGTCCCATCAGTAGAAGGCTTAAGTATCTTTAGAAGTACAAAATCCTTGGCAGAGAATAACTTGAAAGCACAACACTGTTGCTCAGCCTTGCAAAATGTTTGTTCATTTGGCTGGGGCAAGGAATATTTTCTAGAGATGTGCATAATGTTTTCAAGCCCCTTGCTAAATTTGATCAAAGTCATTATTCTATGACTTTTGTGCTTGGAGAAAGCATATGACTCCATGTCGAGCTGGCTACTAGTAGTGAATGATACACACAAAAGTTTTGCATTATAGTACTTCTAGCATTTTATGATGACTAGAGACAATGTAAGACAAACCAGTTGAAAAATGCTTGGAAATATTTTTTGTTAGCAAGAAAATGCATCTTAATGATGAAAAGTAACCAAACAGATCAGCATGAACAACTGAAACCAAATACTTTTTCTCAGCTCCAGGCCACAGTCCAGCCTCTCCACTAAGAGTCACCTCAATGGATGTGAGCCACGTTTGTCATACAGCAGACCTGGAAGGCTTCCCTGACCTGCCTTGTTGCAGTTCTGTAAGTCCATAACAATGCCAGAGACTGAGCAATGAAAGCAGAGGGAGAAGATGTGACATCTCCACAGGCATCTCCCACCTGGGTTGCTGGGGACCCCTGCACTTGGGGAATGCAGCTGGTATACACTCCTTGCAGATGGTCCAGGTTAGGCTGTGGGTTGATCAGGCATATGCCCACTTTCCAAAATACCCAGGATGTAGAGCAGGCTGGCTCCATGACTGCGCTGCATCAGTCACCCTGCTGTATCCTTGTCTGCACCTATGGAGCAAGAACAGCCCTACAGTAGTGTGCTAAATATACAGGACAAAAAGGGTAACATCCCCCCCCCAAAAAAAGCCCAATAAATTACCTTCTGAAAACTGGGGAGAAAATGTGGCATGTAATCAATATTTTCAGTACGATTTGAATCCTGTATATCAGGTATGAATATGGCAGTGGACAAGGTTATGCAGTTTGACAGCCTCTTTGTCTTCCCCCAGTACTTTGATTTCTGACAGAGTTTGTTTATTTCTTTTATACATTGATGGAATGTATGCTTTTTTTTTTTAGAAGCCCATTTGTAGCCGTTCACCCTCAAAGCCTCAATGTGACTGTCTTAACAGCTCTGAAGATAGATTTTTTCAGTTTTGGTTGTTAACTTTTTTTTTCCTGAAAAAAAATAAAGGTACCGGTAGTGAGTTTTTAACAATGAAAACTTGGGTTTTCTTGGCATTTTTTAAAAAAGAAAAAAGAAGGTCCTTTTTGTTATTATTACTAGTGGGAATCTAAACCCTAGTTATCCATATGAAGACAGACAAATATGTAGCCAACAACTGACACAAACAGTGTTGACAAAGGCCAGTTTTTAAACCCATGGCTCACCAGCTAGCACTTATTCCCCTTTAAACAGTAACCAAAGTACAATATCTCCAAAGAAGTGGGTGTTGGGGGGTTGTGATGGAAAGGGAGAAGAAATATTAATTCAAAACATCCAAGTGTTGCTGAAAGAACAAGGTGTCACTGAAGAGTATGCACTGCATAACATGGCATAAGATGGCTTTACTAAGCAATGAATGAACTCCAGCTTTCCCTCTTCCTGGAAGGAAAGGAGAGGCAGGGTGCAGTAAAGGCAACTGCAGGAATGGGGAACCATGTCTGTAAGGCAGCTCAGTTCCACATCTGGATTCATGAATGACATTGCCTCCCCTGAGCTGAGAAATCTTTTGTTCGTTATTCTTTTTTGCTCACTTTACCCAGAGTGATTTGCAAAGGGTCTCCCCAGGTAAATGTATCTTCCAGCCTGATGAAGAGGTTTGTTTCTGCTCAGTCACCCCCTCATCTGACACCTGCTGTATCCCCAGGAGTGGAAGCTGCTAGGCATGGAGGAAGTGGCTCCAGCACCCTCCTGTGAGCAAGACACACACAGCTACCTCGCAATGGGGCAGCTCTTCCTTTTGATAGTCAGTCTTGCTGCTGCTCATAGCTGTGCGGACTTTAATGTGAGCTTGCACTTGACCATCACTGAAAGCAGCACAGTGCATTTGTAGTGGAAGTGCGAGTGTGCTGAATTGGTGCCTGTTATTGTTATCTAGTTTTCTCCCCACCTTCAACATGAGGTTTCACTTGCCCCTCTCTTATGGCATTTGCTAAGCTCACTTCTTCCATTGGTTCTCATTGGATTAAAAAATGAAATCTACCTGGGCACAGACTGAGCTCACCAGGCACAGGGATGGCATTTGTGGCCATATAAACCACGTTGGGGTGAATGTCTGGTGGGTGTCTGGTGACTACAGCACTAGAAGTCCTTGCAGTGCACCCCCTTACCTCTGGGAAGGAGCTGTGAAAATGGCATACAAAAGCCTCCACACATCTACAAACCCACCCTTCAAGTGGTGCTATGTAAAAGGATGGTGTGTGATGCTAACAACTGCAGTCCACTCTCATATTCATCCAAGTGCACTGGGAGTGTTCTTGTAGTTGCATGACTCCTCTGTGTAGTTGCATAACTTCCTCGGTCCTAGATATGCATTCACAATGTGACATGTGAGCAAAATATCCCCAGTGATATTCAGCCCAAGACACATCAGACAAACTGCCTATAGCTCTGGAGTAGTCTTCAGTAACTCTAGGCATGTAACTGAGGCTAAACATCACTGTGCTGATAAATGAGAGAAGAGTCTACTTGCTCACAGGTTTGGAAGTACTAATTTTGAGAGAAATACTACTGAGGAAAGTGGAAAACTGCTATATATCAAGTAAATTTAGGGAACAAACTTGCTAATATTTGAAAAATATATGGGTAAGATTAAAATGAAAAGGGACTCTTGACTCAGCAAGCCCCAGACTAATGACATGATATTACCAGAAAACAGTGTTCATGCAGAGAGATGGTAAAAAAAAATTATTTTTATTTAAGAACCCCCCCCAACAAAGACCTATCAACCTAGACTGGGCAAAACTCTCAAAATGGTATAATCTTTCAACTGCAGTAGGATGGATGGACATGGATGGGATGATTTAATACATCTTTCTTGCTCTATTTTGTGCTAAAATAGCTATGTTTCACTTCACTTAGCTTTTGGCTTTTCAGAAGTTCCCTCTCTGGACTGAAATTTCCTGAGCTGAGCATTAAACCAAAACAATTGGTTTATTTGAAGACTTGAGCAAACCCTTTTTTTTAAGCCAAGAGAATGGAGTAAAATAAATGCCTTTGCCAGCACAGATACATGTGCCACCTATACCAAAAGTGGCTGAAGTAGCAAGTAAAAACATCTCCTGATGTGAAAGCTTTTAACAACATTTTCATGTGCGTGTGTAAAGAAAGAAGACAGTTCCGTGTACCTGTTCAAAGATCCTATATAGTCAGTAGCACTAACACAGAAGACTTGAGGATCAGATGAAGTTCATGTGTGCGTGGTCACAGGCAAACAGGCACATTCACAGAGCAGAAGCACTTGTGGATGAGGATTCAAAACTTACAGCTGTTGCTTAGGGTCTTGTGTTTTCAAGATTTTAGTCCCTAAGTAAGATCTTAGGTAGGGGTTTTTTCCCCACTTCCCTTAAAAGAAGGGAAGAAACTTGGGTCAATTTGTGATGAGGTAAGGGAACAGATTAAGTTTGCAGTGGGTTTTCTCTCCCCTCCTTTTCTCCTGAGTGGCATAAAAAAGGAGCCTCCATATTCCTCTCCCACATGCTGTCCTGAATTTCTCTCCTTTCCTCAACACTTAACTTTTTCTTGGAATGCCTTTACATGCCAGATGACAGCGAGTTACTGTGCTAATTGCTTTATTCTTCAATAAGGACATTTACTATACCAAACTCCTACAATACTTATGTGTAAATTAGAATTTGGCCTTGGAACAGCCCTCTTTCAACAATTAAAAAGCTTTCTTGAATGGATAGATTTATAGATTAAAAATGCTTTGTCTTGTATAGATTTTTTTTTCTTTCTTTTTTCAGCATTAGTGGCTGTTTTCATCCTTGTGTATCCTTATCAACCAAGAGAAGACTAGTAGGTCTCCCAAAATTGCTCTTGTTTATTAATAAATCTGCATTCTGATCTGTTCCACAATAAAGAACTATGAATCCCTGGGTACAAAATTCCCTCTTTAAATAACAGTGGTCTTCAAATACATAAGCTGAAGTTTTAGACAAATGTTTATCAAACTGTCAGCTATGCTGAACAGGGTTGCAGCTGCACGGTGAGCACGGAGAGCCACGGGGAGTAAAAGAGGAACTTACCACTTAGTTCTTTCTGCCCAGAGAAGAAATGATAATTTTAGTTATACTTTGCTCGCTTGCAACAATAAAAACAAAACGAAGCCACAGAAGAAAACTGTCATGTTACACCCCTTCCATCTGGCCTGTGCTACACACCCACATATCCCGTCATTCTACAAATTAATCTTTCACACATTTTTTAACAAAAAAAAGTGTTAATGTTATAGAAGAGAAAATAAGGTAAACAGAGAGCTGTGTAAAAATACATTAACATTAAAATATGGTGGCAGTTATGGATTTTCTTAATTGAATAGGAGAGTAAATATTCACATCAAATCAATGCCAATGGCATGCAAATTAAAGCTACATTAGGGCAGCCTTGATACAGGCATTACCATTTTTGACACTTCTGTGATTTAAAATAATGTGCAGACTTTATTCGTTAATTTTTTCCTCCCATCTTTATGTTATTTTTGAGTGGATAATTTGCCATTACAGAGCAAAATCCTTCTCCTGTGCCCTTTTATGTTACGCTATCTTATTTTCTTCTTCTGCACTGGGAGGCTCTTTGAATGCTGGCTCAGTTTAATTTAGGGTTATATTGAAGCCTTCCCTCTTGCAGGACAGACTTCTTTGGGCAGCTACCTTCAGGTCATACTCAGCCCCAGCACACAGTCAAATAATCTATTAAAAGAGTCTGAGAAAAAGTGCCTTTGATTCACCATACCAGGTCCTACAGGCATCCCACTCTCCTAGTTCTGCACCGACATCTTCCCCTAGATGTTTCTTCCACCTCATGTTAAAAAATTGCTTAAGAAAAAGAGCACAAAGTCAAGGGCCCTAGCACCTCAAGGAGAAGAAAATTGGCAAGCTCTCCTAGAAGCTGTGTGGCTCCAGAGGTGAAAGCAGAATGCATGAAAGTCACTGCCTGGCATAAACATCAACTCTGCTGTGTGGACCAATGGATCTACAGGGGACAGAGATGAAGGAGTACACAGACAGTGTGATACTGGCAGCTACCAATTAGAAGTTGTACCACAGTAGGGATTATGGAGATATTTCCTCCCGAACAATCAGAGAGGAGTTCAAACCTTACCCTCAGAGGCAGCAGCAGTGTCATACATGTGCAGTACCTAGAACTTTGTCAATCATCATCAATTGCTAATGCTTTCAAGTGCTATCTCCAGATTTTATGAAGACAGGTCCACAATCACATCACTATGCCCCCAGAAAAAGTTACTTGTACAGGCAAGCTCACACAGTGACAGCCAACAGGTGCCTCAAAGTGCTCTCCTTACAGGACTGAAGGGAGGTCAGGTGGACTGGAGAAAGCAAGCACAGGAGGAAGACAAGGAGCGATGCCATAACCCCACCTTGACTGTTCACTCACTCTTCGTAAAGACTCAGTCAGGAGGTGACTGACTCCAGCTTCTTGTACAGCACACACACACACAGCTCAAATCTCTAAAGCCTCAAAGACTTGATAGAAAGGAAAATTTATATCTTCTAAGCACAAAGTCCCAATAAAAAGAGTCTGTACTGGAACTTGTGCATTTAAATCCTACACACAGCTAAGTGCCACTATTCAGGGGGTTTTTTCTGCTTTTCAATACAGGAAAATCAGGTACACACCAGTTGCAGGGTCACAAAACGAGTGTCAGCTATATGTCTTGAGTGTTGCTCATCAGAGTTCACACAAAAGGTAAGAATAGCTCTTGGCCACAGCAAGGATGGCAAAACTGCCATGGCTTAGAAGGCTTTAGCATAAAAAAGAGTTTGTGAACCTTTTCTCAAAGGCCACTGTGCCAAATTGGGTGACCAGCAAGATTAGGATGGAGGAGTCTGTGAGGAGCCTTTTCTGCTCGATTCTGGTGACCCCTATCTCACTAAGGTAAATTTTACCAGGGAGAAGTGTGATAGAGGCTTAACAAAGGCACATCTTTTTTGTTTCAGTGAGCATCTTTTACCAAAGCAGAGAGCTTACAAGATGCTCTTGAAGTTTCTCAAAGGCACTGAAAACTATGTTTTTGTACATAAACCAATTTAATTCCCTTCACTGCTAATATCCACTAACCCTAGCTTTATCTCTGGCTCTTGTTCTTTTTTCCTTCTTCCTCAACTCTTCTCTCACCTCTGTCCCTTCTCTTTTTTTCCATCTTCTGCAGTTTTTAATCCCTTACACATCCCCAGGTGGGTGAGTGGTGTTGCTGGCAGGGGCTGGAAGCAGGGAGGTCTTCTTTCTTTATTACCAGGAAATAAAGGAACTTCAGAGTTATGAGGCCAGTGTGCTGAGTCCTTATAGCAGCCTGACACCTATTTATTGCATGAAAAAAAATCCACCTCACAGTCCATCTCTGGTTTTTTTTAGCTGAAGAGCTGAGATGATAAATGCCAACTGCAAAGACAGTTGGCTGTAATGGTTAATATTTGTGCAGCACTTCACCTATCTAACCATTGTATCCAATCTTCCCCACCAGAAACACAAGGAGCTGCTGCCACTGCCACCCAGACTGTCTCTGAGCATGATGATTAATGAGCTCACAGCCTTATTTTGCTGTTGAAGTTAATGCTGCTTCCTGAGGGCAACACGCCTGATGAGAGAATTTGCAGCAGTCCATACGCTATATTGATTCAAAATGCCACTGTATGTTTTAATTAGCTTTTAGCCGTTAAAAAGTGGAGCTAGAAATGAAAATGGCACATATGCTTACACAGCAAATGTCTGTACCACAAAGGTGAGCATTAGGCCAAGTTATCGACCTGTATGCTGAACTGCCACTGGCAGTTAAAACCCATCTTTGTGGCAGTTAATACATCTCCATGGCTTTTCTCTTTGTTAGTTTTATGCCAAATATCCACTTACATCTATTTGCAAACCTTGAGGAGTGTATTTTTTTTCACCCACACTACCTTTTGAGAGCTATAAAGTGCTAGAAAAGTTTAATTTTGTGGAGTTCTGGTTTAGCAGCTAACATGAAGGAGCAGGCTCTCTTGAGGATGCTGAGGAAGTGGTGTGCTGGAATGAAAGGCTACACCATGACCCATTGTACTGCTAAACAGTCCATAAGAAGTCATTGATAAGGTGCTCATTATTTCCTAAGCTGTATTGTCCTTATCCTCCAACATCTGAATATCAAAGGGCTGGGTGAAACTATTGTATGATCAGTAGCAGTTATTTTTGAAAACTCAAAGGGCATACGGGGAGGGTTATCTCTAAAAGAGGATTAAAAGAGAATTATAAGACAGTTATCAATCTTCGTATCTCAGAAAAATACAGGAATGAATAATTAAACATCTTAAAATCACCTAGAAGACAACAAAATGTGCAATGGCCCACACTGATTTATCATGAATGAAGCACGTCAAACAAATCAGGTTCCTCTCTGATACTGGTTAAGAGACCTTGAGAAAAGGCAAGAGGATAACTGACACTATCTTGCCTTTAGCCAGACTGTTTACCTTGCTTAAAGTGAATCTTTTCTGACTGAACCAGGGTACGTGGTGAAGCCAAGAGTAACCAGCGTTGCTGGACTGGCTGAAAAGCCATCCACAAGGGATCATTACTCAAGAGTTGCTGCCAGACTGTAGGGCTATATTGAGTGCAGTTCTCCAGGTAGCTGTCCTAGATTTGTTACAACTCAATTTTTTCATTAACGATACAGATAAACAGATTAAAAGTACAACTCTTAAATTTGCAGATGACACTAGCTTGGAATGAGCTGCGAACACACTGGAGAAAAGATTATAATTCAAAATGGTTCTGGCAGATTGGAAAACAGCCCAAAAAAGCTGGGTGCATGGCAGATAGGATGAAAGCAAAATTCTCTGCTTCAGTAGGAATAATGAACTGTAATAGTGCAGGATCCACAACTTGGGCATGGCCAAGAAGGATGTGGACAAACTAGAAGATGAAAATGATGAAACAAAGCATGAGAACTGAGACCTACAAGGAACATGTAAGGCTGTTTAACCTAAAGAAAAGGCTGGACGAGGTATAATGTCTGACCTCCAGTAAACGAGTTGTTAGGGTACAAAGAAACACACTGTCCTGCATGGCTGCTCTGGATAGGGTAGGACAAGAGGTAACAAGTTTCTTACTACAATACCTGCAAGAAGACACCAGGAAAAACACATCTCAGGAAAGGCTAGTGGAGCAGTGGGAAGGATTGTCTGAGGTCTCCTTCACTGGAGATTTCTGAGAAAAGACCAGTGGTTGTCAGAAACAGCCCAGACACAGATGATCTCAACAGGGATCCAGGCAGGGAAATTAAATAAGTGATTAATTACATTAATTCGATCCCCTTTTTTTTTTTCCTATGTTATTCATGGGAGGTCTGGAACTACTTTGTTCCTCAGCACTACAGCAACGAAATACAAGTATCAGGGCCCAAATCAAACAAATCATTTAAATTACTCACATTGAGCTTGGCTGTCTCAAACTTGTAATCATCTGGGGTTTGCAACTCATACAATTTATCATCAGTACCTGCTTTATAACCAAAATCAGATATTTGCCAATCGTAATGTTGGGAAAATAAGATATTGTTGTCCTGACCAGATACTCTTACATGCATTTAAAGCTAGTTAGGTATGATATATATTTAAAATACTTAAAACCAGCAGAAGATCAGATTGAGGAAGGAGAGATAGATGGTAGAACAGTGACACTGTGCAAGTTAGTTTAAATAAAGAATCTTATCAAATTCACTACTTGCTCACATCTGTCCAAATATAACTTATACCATATGTCCTACTATATAAGTCAGCTTGGAGGCAGGACACTTCCCTAAGCAGCAATTCACTTCCTGAGTCTGTTCTATCTTCTGGAGAACAGAGGGAAGAAAATGATACATCACAGAAAAATCTGAGAAGCAAACAAAACAACCTTCTAAAAGCCTCTGGCAAATAGAAATCCTCTGTCTGCCCTAACAGTATGATTAACTGAATCTTTTGTCTGTGGATATTAAGGAGAGTAATCACAGAGATGCTGTTCTTACCATAAGCTGCCTTTGAGGAAACCAGGTGCTTCAGCTTTACATCACTTTTCCAGTTCGCTCAAGTGGTAAATATTCTTTTGCCGGTCATCTCAGTGACTACCTCCCGTCACGGAAACACAGCATGCAGTTGCAGCCTCTCAGGTCAGACTCCTACGTATGGCCAGTCAATCCCTCTACCATTTATGAGTCTCCAAGGGCTTTGGGGCTACCCGAAGCAGCAGGCAGGGGAGGGGAGATCCAGCCCTGCCCAGCTGCAGTGCTTCCCAGCGAAACACTTCCTGACAGGAGCTTTCAGCTGGCCGTGTCAGATAAAAATATCGGCATCAAAACCCTGTTTCAGATACCAGAAGCCTCCTTATGGCTCTAAGAGTTTAATTTTCATTTAAACATCAACAAATAGAGGCATAAGGGTTTAAGATGAATTATGTAAGCCCTTTAGCCATAGCCATTACATTCTGCCACAAAAATGAGCTGCTGTTCTCACTTTGTTTTATGGGCTCACTGTAGCCTGTTGTTATTGTAGCTGCCAAATAAAAACCAGCAAACCATGCAAATGAAAATATAATCTTTTATGCTTTCACAGTCTTAGGATAAACCGGCATGGGGACTCTCAGAGGAGGAGCCTTTTTTGCAGTGTGTAGTGTCATTCCCCAGTCCTGGGAGCCTCCTGGAGTGGAGAACAGCAGTGGCTTCTTGGTGGAGACCCCTCAATCAGCTGCTCTCCTTTCTCCAGCTGCAGCACTGTCACAGGCTCACTGGCAAGGAAACACACAATAGCTTCCTGAAGGTACGAAGAAAGGGTGGATTACAGGTATTTTCACGAAACTGGAAAGTCCTTATGATTTAAAAATAATAATTTTCTACTGTAACTTCCCTCAAGCTTCCTTCTTCCCTGAGAAGAGCACATTCCCCACAATTTGCTCCAAGCTGTGTGTTTCGCGAGGGTCTGTCACCCAGCAAACGTGCCAAAAGAAAAAGCCACGCAAAGTAATAGTGACAGGGAACAGCAGCTGAAGCCGAGCAGCAAAAGCATATGACTCCATACAAAAATACCTGGGACAAAATGTGCACCAGTACATGGAGAAAGAAGAAAAGAAGAGCCAAGAGTGAAGCAAGTCAGGGACAGGGTCTTACTCATGTAATAAAAAAAAATTGGACTGTAAGTCTGAGTTAATGAGCTTTCGGCTAATTACAGCAGAGAACAGCAACTAAATTAATGGCAGAATATTGAGAATATGAGAATGCGGACTAATATTTTGTCCATAACTTTCCACTCGGAACTGAGATTTGAAAACTGTTTCCTTCACCTTTGCAATGCCTTCTTATCTTTCTTTTCTCTGTTTCGGTTTATTTTTGCAGTCACATTCACTGGTGATAACATTTTATATTTTGTGCTTCCTAGCGGGAGCTATGCTGGATACTGACACCCACTCTTGTGCAGAGATTTTTGCATTTTTTTTTTCTCTTCCACTCATTTTACACAAGATGGTAACATATGGCCTTGGGTGATTAAATGATTTAGTGAATGAACTGACCAGAAAGAGCAGGCTGATTGGAAGAAGACAGCTTCTGTTTAGGCACAAATGCCTTTGTAATCTGTAATGATAGGACAGAAATTACAGAAAAACCATAAGACAATTTAATTGAGTTTTGGTTAAATATTTTATTTTTCAGATCTGCTTTAAATATAGTGAAATAATAGCGCAGCAGTTATTACTTATTTTGTTTCTGCAGCATGCCCTTGTAGAAGGGGCACTCCCAAACACGCTTGGATCTGTACACCCACACACACACAGCATATAATGAGAGAAAAATTAAGCAGTTTTGTAAAACTAAGTTGGCATTTTATTTATTAAGTTCTGAACAAGGAAATCCTACAGAACTTGACGTGGGCCACCACAATAGTTGAAACAGCTTCACACCTTCAAACTTTCTCAGAATTACTCCAACTCCAATACTCAGTTGCACCTATGAGACCTCAGCAGGAACTGGAGAAGGTTTTATGGACAGAAATTATCTATATATCTTATGAGCAGTTCCACACAGTATCACTCTGTCATTGCAGGGGTCCTGGGCACAGATTAACAACCTCTCCTGCTCTCTTCCTTTTGGTGCATCATGATTTGTGTCTCTTGTCTAATTGCACTCTCTGTTTTGCACTTTTTATGTGTGTTTGGGGAAATACCTGTGTGCCCTTATGAGCACATGGTGGCACCTGGCATAGGTCTGTCCTGTCCTAAGCATCTCTTTGTGTTTGGCCGGGGTTGTGGGAGACTGGACTCCAGCAGCCAGGTGTTCCTAGGCTAGAAATGTGAAGCCAATTCCTTTGTATCCAAAACAAGCTGTCTTTTGAGAGAAAACACTTCTATTCTGGTTCCAGTGATGGTGTGCATATCATTAATTCTCAACAAACAAATCCAACTGAATTCCAGTTCATGTCTCCACTCACAAGGCGAATTCCATTCTTTATGATCAAATTTTTACATAGACCCTTGACCTTGTTTTGGGACATGACAAAGAAGTCACTGATCTCAGTAAGTTTCTCTGTGTGAAGCAGAAGCTGTAGCTTAAAAGCTGGACAAATCTCTGCTGCAGAAAAGGACAGCTGGACCTACAGAAAGCATGTCAGTGGTGCCTATCCCATCTGTGAATGCTAGCAGCCACCTCAGAGAATGGTGCTCCTTCTCCTTTAGGTGACAGCATTTGAGAGGAGAGAGACGTTTTTGGCCCACATGCTAAGAAAAGCTCTTAGCTGAGCACATCCTGGCGGCTTATCCAGCATAGCTAGGGCTGATAAGAACTACTGATCCAGTCAGACTCTGGCACAATAAGATGCACATTTAGCCAATTCACGCAAAGGCTTTTATATTATCTTGGCACTTCCCCAGCATTGGTTCCCCAGAGAGAAAACTCAGTTCTATGGTGACATCAGCTGAACCTCGTGTGTGATGGCAGCTCCAGAAACTATTTAAATTTTAATTTTTCTTATAACCAGATTACTATTAATTAAGTTTCACTACAGTTTAGGGGGGGGGGAAAGTAAAAAATAAAAAATTTTGAGAATTAGGAGTGCTATGAGCTCCTAATTTTCACTTCTCTGGGATGCTTAACCCAGGAGATATTTGCTGTTGTACCTCCATTTCTATTAGTCAGAGCATTCTGGGAGTATTTTAATTTACCAAAGGGGTAGCCCCTTTCCATTGACCTATCAATTACCACAGCAGTAATGCGTATGGGTATGGTATCTGCTCCAAAGTATCCTGTAGAGTAACCTGGGATATCTGACTACAGATAAGCACTTTACATTGTTGATTTCTTTTCCTCCATTGAGAACCAAGGATGGCGTGTATGGTAATTAGCACAGCAATGCTTTCCAATTTGAAGAAAAAAATAGATAATTGCCTTACAGTAAGCATAAGAAGTATTAAGGGCAAAATTTGCAGCTGGTTCCATGGTACAGCTGAGTTGGGTAAACATTTAAATCTACGGTTCTGGACTCGAATATCACACCAGCACCTTTGACGTTTGTCAGCTCAGGCTCTTCTGATAGAATGTCCTCAAGAAGAGTTTCCAAGGGCATATAGCACGACTGAAACTACAGAAACCTATGTGATGAACACATTTTGGGGCTTGCACGGCAAAGCTGGCATCTGCAAAGCATCTTGCTACTTATTAATCAATTTTGAGCAGCAATAAACAATACAGGGATGTTCTCCACATAAACTGTTTTACGAAAGAAGCCAGGAAACCTTGATGTTCTCAGATCAGAGGCAAGTGAGGAGGCTCTACAAGAGCTGCAGGCACTCGTGTAGCACCATGTTGCAGCGTCAGCATTGGTTATGAGCCAAAGGCCTTCAGGCTTGCTTGTTGCCTAGAGGATATCAATGAAAGTCAGCAGGTGCAAAGGTGCAAGAAGTGCAAAATTGCATCCTGTCTTTCCAAACTGTTTGTGCAGTAAATAAGACTCGTTTATTCCTATGCTACATTGAGGCCATTTAAATTTTCTTTGACTTATCAATGTTCCTACTTCTATTTTCACGTGTGTTTTCTCTCTACAGTACCCTGGGATGCCTGAGGTGATTTATAAATATGTGTAAAGACCAGGTGTATTGCCAGATGTTTATGTCCCTTTACAACACGGCTTCACTGTCCCTTCCAATGGAATGCTCGTCTTATATTATTTTTTCTAATACAGGATCAACTGGCCTACGGGGTATTTATGAGATTTCCCTGGGTAGGATTTTTTCTTAATTCACTTTTCTGTCATCCTGGTTCTATATTTTAAATAATGCTAAGTCTTTAAACCTCCCTAAGTACTCTTTAAAAATCTAGAGTTCCTTTCACATAAAAAATCACAAATGTCAACAGTTACAGGTTTAAACCAATGAAGTTTGACTCATTGCCAACAAGAATTTTTTATTTTAAAGTGTTGCCTAAACTCACTTTTTTTCTGTTTCACTCCATTTCCCATTTAGAAAAAGTAAAAAATTGTTTTCTTGTAATAGCTGTATAAACTGTAATTGCAGATCATTCTCTTAAATATAACTAGTAAGAAAAAAGTTGTAGCCTCATAGGTGAACCAGTCTGAAGAGGCAAAAAGGACAAAATTATTTGCCCCGAGTCATACAGTCAAGTGACAGAATGGAAAAGAAAATACAACCTGACTTAATTAGTAGTCAGCACCATAAATACTAGGCTAGGGGCAGTAAGATTTTTCTCAGTATGTCTTAAAACACAAGGAGGTAGGCTTATGTGTATGTGGAGGAAATAATACGTGAACACAATGTATAAACAGAAATGCCCCATAAAATCTTATTTTAAGATTATTTTTAAATTCCAGGTCCTGTAAAATCTACAAGGATCTGAGAAAGTCCATTTGCTAAACATCCTCTTTAGCAAATAAATTATTTGAATTTTTCACATTAAGCAGCCTCGCTTTTCCCAGAGTTTTGTATAATGAGAATGACTAAACTGCCTCCCTCAGTAAAGCTGCACTTGTATAAGTAAGAATTCACAAACCAAGGTCTTACTAACTGACCCCGAGCAGTTGGTGAGATGGCTTATACTAGGAAGTATAAGGCAGGATGCAGTTTACAGATCTAGGACAACATATTTAATGTAATCATTTCAGGCACATTCACTGACAGTTCAAATATATATAACCGCGTGTTATGTGAATGTTTCAGATTAAAAAAAACGACGACAAACTTTAGAACTCTATTCAACAGTATTTCTTATTAAAATACTTTCAACATTTACTTTTGCAATAGAAAGAAAAAGTGCTTTAGTAGTTAGGGAAGATGTTCAAGAAATAACAGGCAGCAGGGAATAGAGCACAGATATTTCTCAGGTGAAGTGATTATTAGCACTGAGGAGACAATCAGGAAACATGAAGAGTCAGCATCTTAGCTGCTGTCTTGAAGAAAAGGACAAAACCCCATCGAGTCCCAGGTATAATGGAATACAGAATGTGATGCCAATGGGAAAAAAACCTCCTACTTAAATATGGAGTTGTATCAGTATCTAAGAAGGATTGAAATACTATGAGATTAATAATTAAAAAATCCCACACCAGTTCTGCGTGAGCAATCAGTTCACCAAAGGATAGACAGGGAAGTGTTTTCCTTTGTACATATACATATATTATTTTTTTATAGCTATGTAATACATGAAGCATATGGACACCTATATACTAGATGCTGTGTAATATACATAGCAGTGCTGTCAAATAAATTAGGCACAGACAGATTTCAGTGTGTTTCCTTAGAACTGTTTCCCATTACTGAAGGAGACTAAGTACATGCCTTCAGCTTTTGTATCTACTCAGTCAGTTTTGGTTATTAACACATAACTGAGTTGTTTTTCTTTAAATTCTGGGTCTCTGTTGGTGAACCTTGTTTTCTTCAAAATGCTTCCCTGTGTGAACTACCTGAAACTGAAGGGGAGATGGGGAAACATTGAAGTCCTTGGATTAGTCTTTTCCTGAGAAGGCCCTTAGCTCTTCAAATCTGGCCTCCACTGCCCTATCCTAACCCACCATTAAGCTGCCTCATTCTCCAAAGCTGCCTGACCTCAATCTGCCTGTGAACCACAGTGAGGTCTGGAGAGCTCCTTTTCCCCTCAGGGACTGTCCTTCTCACTGCAGGCCTGGGCACATGCACATCCCAAACAATGCTGAACTGCTGAGAACAGAAACACAACACTAGAGGTGGAAACTCTAGCCCAGGAGGGCAATCCGCTAAAAGATCGAAGCCAAGGTGTACTTCCATTGCACTCATGTTACAAATTCACAACTGGCCTGTGCCAGCCCAGGAGAGTGGCTAGGACACAAACTATGGAATTACAAATGTAAATATTTATTCACATGCATGAGATGCCCCAGCCAAACTGGGAACACTCCAGGGATTTTTCTTTAGATGTTTTATATGAGGGCATGATAGGAATCATCCAAGTACCTAGTAATGCATATTTCTAATTGCCCAGCCACAAATGCAGCACAGTAAAGCAACTATGTGTTTGTAGGTCACGGGGCAGCATCATCTTTGTGGCTTATCTGCTACTCCAGATGTTTCTGTCATCAGCCTCTACAAAGTTACCAGGCATCAGCAACTTGTGTTTCATTTTGATTCACACCTCTCAGTAAATTTGCAACAAGTTCTCCTATCTCAGTTAATCATTCCTTCTTAGCAGGGGCAGATGATGGGTCTTGGAACATGTTCTTCTCAGCAGGGGCGGGTGATGTGTCCCGGGTCTTGTTCTTAGCAGGGGTAGGTGATGGGTCTTGGGTCTTGTTCTTCTTAGCAGGGGTGGGTGATGGGTCTTGTTCTTCTTAGTAGGGGTGGGTGATGGGTCTTGGAACTTGTTCTTCTCAGCAGGGGCAGGTGATGTGTCCCGGGTCTTGTTCTTAGCAGGGGCAAGTGATGGGTCTTGGGTCTTGTTCTTCTTAGCAGGGGCAGAAGATGGGTCTTGTTCTTCTTAGCAGGGGTGGGTGATGGGTCTTGTTCTTAGCAGGGGCAAGTGATGGGTCTTGGGTCTTGTTCTTCTTAGCAGGGGCAGGTGATGGGTCTTGGGTCTTGTTCTTCTTAGCAGGGGCAGGTGATGGGTCTTGTTCTTCTTAGCAGGGGTGGGTGATGGGTCTTGTTCTTAGCAGGGGCAAGTGATGGGTCTTGGGTCTTGTTCTTCTTAGCAGGGGCAGGTGATGGGTCTTGGGTCTTGTTCTTCTTAGCAGGGGCAGGAGATGGGTCTTGTTCTTCTTAGCAGGGGTGGGTGATGGGTCTTGTTCTTAGCAGGGGCAAGTGATGGGTCTTGGGTCTTGTTCTTCTTAGCAGGGGCAGGTGATGGGTCTTGTTCTTCTTAGCAGGGGTGGGTGATGGGTCTTGTTCTTAGCAGGGGCAAGTGATGGGTCTTGGGTCTTGTTCTTCTTAGCAGGGGTGGGTTATGGGTCTTGGGTCTTGTTCTTAGGAAGGGCAAGTGATGGGTCTTGGGTCTCGATAGAATAACAAAACAAACACGGTGCTAATATCGTTCTTGGTTCCTAATGACTGCACAGTCTCGGTAATTTCCATCACTCTCCATCCTCGACGGCCCCGAGGGGACCCGGTAAGGCTCAGCTGGTGTGCGGCGACTGCAGTCATACTCCTCACAACTCGAAAGACACCGACACCGCCCAGTTTCCCGAGGTGGGAGGCGGCGGCCAGGGCAGCCCCGGGGTCAGTCGAGGCCTCCGAGTCCGGGCCCGGCTCACACACACTCCCGGCGGCGCAGGGGACACCCTCGAGGCGCTCCGTGACAAGGCCAAGCGCCAACTCCCGCTCCCGCCATGCACCGCGCCCCACGGGGCCGAAGCCACGCCCCCTATCCGCACCGACCACGCCCCCTCCGCAACGGCCCTTCGCCCTCGGGGTC